>CAUYUJ010011615.1:0-22019 GCA_963575745.1 Prorocentrum cordatum | reverse complement strand
TTTCCGCCCCTCGTCGTTCGCCCTGGGGAGGGCCTCCCTGCAGCCGCCGCGTGCCCAGATCTCAGACGACGCGATGCTTTCAGTGCCGGCGATGTTCTTTCGGTTTCGGCCTCCGGGGCCCGTCCATGGTGCCCCAGGGCCACCAACAATGAATCTGGGGTGCAGAGCGGAGCCCGCTGGGAAAGGGCCGGGCCTCCGTGGGGTCGCGCCTCGAAATCGCGTCGCTGGCTGTCTGGGCTCGTCGATCCTCCCGGGGGCCATGCCCTCCTCGCGCCGCCGGCCCCCCTCCTGCTTCTCCGCCGCCCGCTCTTGGAAACTCGATCTAGAGCAGCGTCCTCCTCCTCCTCCTCCTCCTCCTCCTCCTCCTCCTCCTCCTCTTCGTCACCCGCCTCCTCCTCCTCCTCCTTCTCCTCCTCCTCCTCCTCCTCCTCCCTCTCCTCCTCCTCCTCCTCCTCCTCCTCCTCCTCCTCCTCCTCCTCCTCCTCCTCCTCCTCCTCCTTCTCCTTCTCCTCCACCCCCCGATGCATCGACGACGCGTCGGCGATAGAGCGCCTTCCCCGGGCACCGCCTGTTTGTTGGGAAAGCCCTGCGGCGGGCGCCGCCGACCCGGACGGTGGGACGACGACGGCGGCGGCGGCGGCTACGCCGACGCTGACGCTACGGAGCCCTTTTTGGGAGCCTATTGGGCGCGGTTGGGGGGCCTCTTGGAACCACTTGGGGTCTGGCACCGTTTGGGGGGCAAGTCGTTCGAGAGCGTGCCAGGACGCTCTCGAAGCGTTCGGGAGCGCTCTGGACGAGCCGCGCCGCCCCGTACATCTCAGGCGGGCGACGCCAGTAGGGGGCCACATGCGAACCCTACCCCTGCCCCCCACGATTTCTGAGGGGGAGGGTGGGGTTCACTTCGCTCGGGAGGTCCCGAACGAAGTGAACCCCACCCTCCCCCTCAGAAATCGTGGGGGGTAGGGGTAGGGTTCGCATGTGGCCCCCTAGCCAGAGAAGGAGCCGCCTGCGCCGACATTGGCGCGTGAGCTGCCCGCGGAAGGTCGCGCGCGTGCGCCCTTGCTCCCTGCGCGGCGTGCCGCGGCGTCGGCCTGCGCAAGCCAACGCGTAGGGTCCGCACCCATCTCGCGCGAGGCCCCTTTCTCCGAGGAGGAGGAGGAGGAGGAGGAGGAGGAGGAGGAGGAGGAGGAGGAGGAGAGGGAAGGGAGGAACGAGGCCGAGGCCGAGGCCGAGGCAGGGCCGAGGCCCTTCCTGCCCTCCGGGGCGGCGATGGGCACGGGGCGGGGCGGTGCAGCCTCGTGCGGCGCCCCCGTGCAACACGCGAGAAGGTCGGGGCGCATATTTTTCCCACGCGCGGGCCGGCACGCCATTCGCGCGGGTCGTGTTCCGCCGCGCCCGCCGCCTGCCCGAGAGTGCCACTGCCCGAGTTACTCAGGAGGGGAAAACACACACAGACACAATTAATCGTCGATCCCCAGGAACATATACGAAAATATGGGAAGTGGGGGGGAAGACAAAAACCCGGAAAATATTGGAAAATATGGGGAATCTTTTTATTTGTGTGTATTTATTTGTGTGTCTCAGGGTCCCTTTATAGATGGGGGGCTCTCGGGACGAGGACAAATCCGTTCCAGAGCGTTCTGGCACGCTCTCGGAGCGTTCCAGGACGCTCCGAGAAGGAAGCGGCGATCCTTCAGCTTCAGAACCGCTGGATCTCAGAGGTTTTCGACTCGTTCTCGCCCGATGTTATCCTCGCCCTGGCTTCGTCTTGCCGCTATGTCTAAGTTATGCCGTCTCGCGTAAGGCCTCTTTGTGTTTTCGTCGCCCAGGTTCTGTCGGAAGAGTCCCCAGCCCAAGGTGCTCCCAGGATTCCCAAGGAGGCTCCCGCCCCACGGCCTCCAGAGCACCCCTCTCGCTTGGCCGGTCCCTATCCCCATCCCCATCCACAGCTGGAGCCCCACTTAGGGGGCCACATGCGAACCCTACCCCCACCCCCCACGATTTCCGAGGTGGAGGGTGGGGATCACTTCGTTCGGAAGCTCCCGAGCGAAGTGAACCCCAACCTCTCCCTCAGAAATCGTGGGGGGCAGGGGTAGAGTTCGCAGGTGGCCCCCTACCATCGTCTCCACCTCAGTTGGGGATATGCCCCTCGAAACCCGAAGAGAGCAGCTTATTGAATCGCTTCGCTCATTCCGCCGGCCCGTGATATGGCATCGCTGGTTTTTGTCTGTGTGTTCGTTGCCCATGTTGCGCTCTTGGGGGCGGGTGTCGTTCGGACGCGTTGCGTGGGGAGTTTTGATGGTGAAGCAGTTCCCTGGGGGTCGTCTCTGGGGTCTGTTGAGAGGCCGTTCGGGGGCGCCTGGGAGACATGTTTGAAGCCTTCTGGGGCTTCTTTTGGGCCTCCTGGGAGTCTCCTGGGGCCTCTTGGCGACATCTTGGGGCCTCTTGGAGGCCTCTTGGGGCCTCTTTGGGACCTCCTGGGCGCCTTCTGGGACGGAGGGCTCCATTTTTGAGTTCTCGGTATCCCTCCTGAGTCCCTCTTGGGCCCGTCTTGGGGCCTCTTGGTCCGTCTTGGGCGGCACTTGGGCCGTCTTGAGGGCTCTCTTGGGTCGTTTCGGCGCCGTCTTGGGAGCTTCGTGGGCCGTCTTGGAGCGGTCTTGGGGGCCTCTTGGGCCGTCTTGGAGCGTCCGGAAGCCGAAAACAGCCAGAACACAAAAAACATAGAAAAACCAATGAAAATCAACGATTTTGGCCTCTTGGGGCTCTCTTCGGAGGCCTCTTGGAAGGCTCTTGGGGCGTCTTGGAGGCCTCTTGGGCTGTCTTGGGGGCCTTTTGGGCCGTCTTGGGGTCATCTTTCGGCGCTCTTCGGGCGCTCTTTGGGGTCTCGGGGGCCTCTTGGGCAGTCTTGGGGGCCTCTTGGGGCACTCTGAGCGCGCTCTGGGGAGCCTGAGAGGCCGCACCCAGAAGGAAAACCATCTCTGAGTAGACTTGGTCGGGCGGCGACCGGCGACCGTTGGTCGGGGTACTTTTCGCCGGGGGACCCCCAGGGGCCGCCCCGCGCGCGCGAACTAGAAATACTGTTAATACTGTTAACCAGTTACCGGAGATCTTAGCACGCCCTGGCCCGTTGGGCCGGCGAATTATCCCCATCGGGGGGGTATATCGGCCAGTGGGGCCCAGCCCGCGCTGGTTGGGATGGGGATATAGGTTAAACGATGCTCACCTTCGCGAGGCCCAGAGGGCACCCAGGGGCTTCAAGATGGGGCGAAAAGCTGGGGGCGCCTCTGGTAGCAGCCCCCGAACATCCCCCAGGATCGCTGGATCTCAGAGATCCCCGAGCTGTTCCCAGATGTGCGATGACTCAATTCTTGTTCAGCACGCGGTCCCGGAAGTTCCGACCTTTTCTCCGGGGTCGGGATCTCACCCCGCGGGTCGTTTTTGGACGATCCCGGGGCCCAGTGAGGGCCCCATGGAGGCCGCAGGCGGCCAAAAGCCTCCCGTCCTGATCTCTATGGTGCGAGCATGTCTGGGTCCTGGTCCTGTCTTTGTCCTGGCCCTGGTTTTAAGTCGGGCCTGCCCCTCTACAGGGGCAAAATCCAAAATTTGTTTTGAACAATTATCCCAGTGCGACCCTACCTAGGAGTTGGAGCCTCTAGGAAAGCAACATTAGTAGGAGCGGTAAACGCCGTCCTCCTCCTTCTCCTCATCGCTTGCTCTGCTATGCTCTGCTATGCTCTGTTATGCTATGCTAGGCTATGCTAGGCTATGCTATGCTATGCTGCGCAATGCTATGCTGGGCTAGGCTAGGCTAGGCAATGCTATGCTATGCTATGCTGCGCTATGCTATGCTGCGCTATGCTATGCTATGCCATGCCATGATATGCTATGTTATGCCATGCCATGCCATGCTATGCTATGCTATGCTATGCTATGCTAAGCCATACTATGCTATGCTTTTGCTTTGCCTTCGCTTTTGCCTTCACTTTTGCCTTTGCTTTTGCTTTTGCTTGGCACCCAGGGAGCGCAACTGGGGGACCCGCGCGTTTGCCTTTACCTTTGCTGTTGCTTTTGCTTGGCTCCCAGGGGACCGGGGGAACCGCCCGGGGCGGGTTCCACTGCCCGGCCCCTTAAAGCAAAGAAAGTAAGAACCCTTCTAGGCAGAGCCTAGGTAGGGAAATAGTGTGGGGGACTATTTTTTGAGTATTTTTGGGCGTCCTGGGAGTTTTTTGTTTGAGTATTTTTCATTTTTCGTCCAAAATCCCCATGTAGGGGGACAGGCCCGACTCGGCCCGACCTAACCCTGGCTCCGTCTTGCCCTCCTCTCCCCGGCGCTCCTGCTCGCAGAGGGCCGCGCCGTGCCGCACCGCGCGGCGCAGCGGCGCGAGCGCCGGCGGCGCGGAGCGCGGCTGCCGGCAGCGCCGCCGGCACGGCCGGGCCCGCGCGCCCCATGCTGCGGCGAGTGGCGAGCCCGTGCCGGCCGAAGCGCGCGATGGACGACGAGCTGCTCTGCTACCGGAGGGACGGGGGGTCAGGGGCAAGGATGGGGGAGCGAAGAATGGCATAAGCATGAAGACTCGGAGGTCCGCGCGGAGTTCTCGGATCGGCGCCGGGGGCCCCCGGCGGCGCCTCCGGCGCCGCCCCTGGCGCGCTCCGCGCGCCAAGGAGGGAGGTCTGACGCCGATCTGAGAAATCCGCGCGGACCTCCGAGTTTATGTTTATGCCAATTTTCGTTCCCCTAGTTCGTGTGATGACATCGTTTGCCACTGGCCAGAGCAGTACTTGTCTGGACAACGTTTGTCAGAGGTGATCGTAAAACAAGTTGGCCATTCATGTCCATCAGCTTCGCCGAGATATGCACGTCTGGGCCCTGGTTCTCAGGTCGTCTTGGGGTGTTTGTGTTTATGCCAGCTTTCGTTCCCCCAGATGGGGGGGAGATGGGCGTACGCCGCGCGAGCCTGGCGTTGGGGGGGGGAGGCGTCGACCCCCCGTTCGGCCATCTCGTCGCCGAGGAGGGCACGATGGCGCCACGCCGCCCAGGAGCGTGGGGATGTGCCGTCGGTGGCCTACCGCCGATCTTTCGGCGAAGTACAGCGCGGGCGCGGCCACAAGGAACCCTCGCAAGAAACCCAACCCTGCAAACCCGCGCGCGAAGTGCACCTGATGGAAAACCCAGAGCACCCTGAACGCAGCAGCCTCTTTGATGGCCGCTGGAAGTCACCACGCAGCGCGCGGAGCGAGGAAACCCAGGGTACCCTGACGAAAAGCAACTGGTTTCTTGATCTGCGACCCCACTGTATCGCCGATTCCAGGTCGATCTTTTCCTTCCTATGCCAGTTCCCCCTTCTGTCGTTGCCACTCGGGGCTGGCGGCTAGGGGGGGAAAGGTGCCGATACTGCTATAGAGAAACAGACAATGACATACTGAGGTCCGCGCGGATTTCTCGGATCGGCGCCGGAGCTCCTGGCGGTGCCTCCGGCGCCACCCCTGGGGCGCATTCGTGGCTGCGGCTGGATCCGCCTCGGAATCCTGGTCAGAACGCGCCCCAGGAGAGGTCCGGTGAGTGGCGGTATCGGTATATTTTGTTCCCGTACGCAGGGCTTCCCTAACCCAGCCGCAATTTGGGGGAGCTGCGGTCCTTCAAGCAACTCCTGGGGGTCTATCGGCTGTGACTCGGGTCGGGCGAAAGGGGGGGTTTGGGAAAGGGGGGGTTACGAAATCTGCTGCATGCAGCTGGTTTCGGCCCCGACCGAGGGGCCCATTCCTCGATACATGGGCGCCTCCGGCGCCGGGAGGCGCCGGGAAAATCAGCTACGTGAGCTGATTCTCAAACCCCCCCTTTGCTATCCCCCCCCTTTCGCCCGACCCGAGAGAGGGATCGTTGATGCGGTGAGTTCCCCCTGAGGCCCCAGGGGGTGCAGGAACACAGCCCCCACAGCTGTGGCTGGTCAGGGCTTCGGGGCTGGCACTCCGCAGCCAGCACATGCACCGCCCTCCTGTCCCCTGCCAGTAGGGCGTATGTCGCAGGCCTAGAGGTTGACACCAACACCAAGATCGGCGGTGTGCCTCCACCGAGGGAAGACGATCCCGATCTCGGTGATGGTGGTAATATTTCGGTTTCCAAGGTGACCGATATTGCCACCAACACCGAAGTCTAGGATCATTTTTCCCATGTGGAGGCAACCCCCTGTGCTGGTGTTGGTGCCAATTTCCAGGCCTCCAAGTATGCGCTATAGCAGTGCTCGGGATGGGCATAGCCAGGCATCGTGGTAGTGCATATGGAAGTACACTCTGCGTTTGACATGGCGTCGGGGCTGCGCGCAGACGGCCCTCTGGGGGTAGTCCAGACCCCCACGGTAGATTCTGTACATTCTCCAAAGGGTGCTTGCACCCAGGGGGTTCTTGCTCCTGGGAAGGTATTTGGGCCTGTCGGTCGGTCTGGCGGCTGTGTAGCCGCTGTCGCTGCCCCGTCGCTGCCCGTCGTCTGGGCCTGTCTGTTGGTCCACTGTTGGTCTGGCGGCTGTGTAGCCGCCGTCGCTGCCCCGTCGCCTCCTTGTCGCCGCCCGTCGCCGCCGTTGGATTGCACCATATGGGCTTCAGGACCACATCGCGCCTGCGGTGCGCTTTCTGATCGCCCACAGCATACATTGCACCACACAAAGTACAGCTTGCACAACATTTGTTGCACAGCCACCTAGATTGCACCACCTAGATTGCACAACGTAGATTGCACGACATGTTGCACAGCATCGATTGCACCACATATATTGCACAACTTGTATATATCACAACTTAAATTGCACTATTTGTATGCTCCACTCCAAGCCAGAATTCGGATCTACCCCCCCCCCCCCGAATTATCCGTTCGGCCTTGCGCATTGCAGCTTACGTTTGATTCTGGCCCATCCTTCATTTCACATTTGAATGCATACCCATCCCAACCAGGCTTGTGTCGACACCTCCCCCCTACATCCCCGACAAATGATGCTGTGCGCGCACACCCTTTTATCAAGCATCATCAGCGTTCAATACCCACTGCAACAGATGTGACACAGTCCACACGCTCGCGGCGTCGCGCGCATGCCGAAACATTTTGTGAATTTTAGGTTTCGTGCAGATCTCAAGGCGGAGGTTCCCGAGAACACGCCAGACAAAACCGCCCGAGCCACCGAGTCGCATTCTGCCTACAGATGCCGCTTCCGCGCTCCAGAGGACCGCGTCAAAAAGGCCCATTCGGGGCGAAAGTTATGATGTTCCAACCTACTTTAGCCTCGATCACCAGAAAGAGTTTCGAGCGTCGAACAAGTACCGCAATTCGATGGTTTTCACGTATCGGGCATTGGGAGACACTCGTCCGACACTGCTTCGACACTCTGTCGACACTTTTCTGGGTGCTCGAAACTATTTCTCGGATGTGGTCCTTCAGTACGATGGGGGCAAGATAAGGCGAAAGCCAGCTCCCGCGAGGGGGCCAAGAGAGCTCCACGGACCTCTGGCTGCGACAATATCCTCGCGGGCCGGGCTTCCCCGTTTCTCGCCCCCCCCCCCGCCCCTCGCGGAGCACGCAGCCATGCCTCGGAGCCCAGACCGCGAGGGCGGGGATTTGTGGGCCCGGAGATCCAACGTCTTGAACAAATCAGGACGCAGGTTTCTCCTATTCTTCGGGCCTCTCTAGCGGACCCCGCTGGGCCCCGCGCCCCGGAGCCCAGACCGCGCCCCGGAACCCAGACCGCGAAGGCGTGGACTTATGGACACGCGCTCCCGGAGATCCTGGCGACTCAATTTTTTCGAGCCGGGCGTGTTTGCCTTTTTTCGGCGGGTCCCTCACAGATCGATCCGGCTCGAAAAATGACGCAGAAAGATGGGCTCTGGGGCTCCAGGCGCGGATTTTCACGTTGTTGCAATTCTTTCGCTACGTCGGATCTCAGGGTTCGTCGCTCGCGAAATCACGACTCCGGAGGGGCTGGGGATTGGCGTGGACCTGACGGGGCCCCGGGGGGCACTGCGCACGGACGGCCCCCCGGAGGCAGCCGCATCGGCGGGCCCCAAGAGGAAGCCCGGAGTACACCCCCACGCCCACGCCCCGGGATTGGCGCCCTGGTCAGTGCTCGAAGGTTTCCCGAGGCCCGGGGTGATTTCCATCAGCTGCGCCTCGTCGATTGCGTTCCGGGGGTGCCGGAATCGCCCCGAACCGCCGCCGGAGGCTCGAGTTATGGCCCGACGAGGACCATGTCGGAGACATCGGTCAGGGGCAACGTCAGGGGGGGTCGGCATGATCAGGGGGGAAGGTCCGACCCTGGACTTGGGGTGCCGACAGCCCACCCATCCCAGGAACGCGCGGCCTCGCTATCGGGGCCCTGTCGCCGATTTGTCGGCGATGTTAGGGGAACGAACAATTCGGAGGTTGATAGACCTCCTACCATGACACGTCGATTAGCGAATTGGCCGTTTTCGGTTCGCGAGAGGGCGTCGCGGCCGTCATTTTTGCGGGTCCAGGTCCGTCGGTTTCGGTGGTAGTCCATTTCTACTAAAGGATGGTTCTCGGGTCCAGCACCGATCCGAGAAATCCGCGCGGGTTTCCGAGTTTCTGTTGTTTATGTCATTCTTCGTTCCCCTAGTATCCCCGATTTCAGCTCGATCCCCTCCTCTTGAGCGGGTCTGTTTGGTTTTCGGGCCACAGCTTGGCCCTCTGGGGGCTAGCCGGGACGATGATTATCTGGACCCCCCCCGCCGGGGAGTCGTTAGGGAAACGGACGATGACATAAACATGAAAACTCGGAGGTCCGCGCTGATTTCTTGGATCGGCGCTGGACCCCCCTCCCTGGCGCGCGGAGCGCGCCAGAGGCGGCGCCGGAGGCGCCGCCGGGGAGGTCAGCGCGGATCCGAGAAATCCGCGCGGACCTCCTAGTTTTTAATGTTTACGTGTGTAATGTTCGGGGATGGACAGAACCCCCAACAGTGACACGTTGATTAGTGAATTGTCCGTTTTCGGTTCTCGAGAGGGCGCCGTGGCCGTCAATTGCCAGGCTTGCGCCCGCCAGGTTTGGGCCTCAGGTCGTTTTCACTAAACCACCTTCTACTAAAGGGGGGTCTGTCCATCCCCGAAATGTTTCGTTCCCCTATAGTCGCTGCCCCCCACCGATCGTTCCCCCTGGGGCGAGCGCCAGGCGGAGAGGGAGAGGGGGAGCCTCTCGGCACTGCTCGGCAGGAGTGGGGCAAGCAGCGGTGGCCGGCCCCCGTCCGGGCAGGGGCACGTGCTGCTTGCCTGTCGGTCCCTGTCCTTCCCTCGGGGGCGAGCGAGGCGGGGAAGTGAGAAGAAGAGTCAGGAGGGGAAACACACACAGACACAATGAAGCGTCGATTCCCAGAAAAGATGGGAAAATATGGGCAGTGGGGGGGAAGACAAAAAACCTAGAAAATATTGGAAAATATGGGGAATCCTGTTACACCTGAGGCGATGCTTAAGAAAACTTAAGTTTTCGGCCAGAGTCTCGATTATTCTTAACGTTTCAATGTAAATCCTAAGATTTTAATAGACATGTTGGGTTTTTATTCAAGTTCTGAGACTATGAATTTCTCAACCCATGATTTCTTAAGCATCTCGCAGGGTGTATTTGTGTGTATTTATTTGTGTGTCCCAGTGCCCCTTCAAAGAGGGCCTTCTCAGAAGGCGCCGGGACTTCTCAGAAGCCCACGCGCCTTCTGCGAGGTTTTTGCTGTGTCTTCGGGGAAGGCTTAGAAATCTTCTCGGAAGGCCGGGGGGCTTCCGGGCCGCCTGAGAAGGCCCGCCCCTCCCCACTTCCCACTCCCCCTCGCGCTCGCCGCCGATTCTCTCGGCCTGAGGCGCCCACGACCGTGCAAGCGTGCAAGCGTGTGCGTCGCCCTTCGAGAAACTCTCAGGCGATCGCAAAAATGGATCAAGGGGGCGTGGATTAGCGACGGGTCACGTTTCCATGGGAAATCGCGGATTTCCGCCGCCGAACGTGGCGGCACCGGCTGCATTTTGGGGAGGGCACCTCCCCCGATCCATGGATTTGGCGACCGCGCGCCAAATCCATGCATCGCCGATCCATGGTTGCGCGCCCCCGAAGACAGGGCAGAGGGCAGGCTCCAGAAGCGCCTCCGCATCAGTGGCCCCGACACGACGTCGCCCCTCGCGGGCGGCCAGTACAGCGACGTCAACGGCTACCTGCAGGCGGGGGCCACTGCAGCGAGCCTCGAGCGAGCTGGTCGACTCGCAGAGAGGTCGCCGGGCGATCTCCTGGCGCCAAGGTCTCGTGGGCAGCGCCAGGGTTAGGTCGGTCATGTCCTCCTACAGGCGGATTTTGGAGGAAAAATGAAAAATAGCCAAACAATATGCAAAGATTGTCAGAATAGTAGAAACATCGCCCCCAGACTATGACTATTTTTGAATACTCCTCCTGCAGAGGGACAGGCCCGATTTATCGCCAGTGAGGGGGGGGATCCCGGTGTGGGGGCGTACACATCGACCCCCAATCGCCCATTCATCGCCAGTAGGGCTAGGGGCCCGACAGCCCACCCTTTGCCCAGCACGGCGCAGATTTGCTACCGAGTTCCGGTCGCCGATCCGTCGGCGATGTGTCGTCGGCTCCAGGTCGACGTTTGCCCCCCTGAGCTGGTGCACTCAACGCTGCCCAACCGATGCGTTTGCACAATGCACACCCACCTGGAACGAGCGAAGCCCCCAGAAAGATTCGGTCTGGAGTTGATCAGGAGGGGAAAAATCACACAGACACACTTAATCGTTGACCCCCAGGAAATGTAGGAAAATATGGGACGTGGGGGGAAGACGAAAACCCGAACAATACGGAAACATATGGGGACTCCTGGGAATCGTGTGTATTTCTTTGTGTGTCCCTGTGCCCCTTCGAGTTGAGCGCCCCCGATCCCCAACGACCTGATCCCGCGGCGTTAGGGGTACATTGAGTGTATTGCCGTCCTCTTGCAAGGTGCGCTGTCAAGACGACTGCAAGTCCGCTGGGGAGGAGGAGGAAGAGGAGTGGGAGGATGGATGGGGATGATGTGGAGGATCAGGGCCGTGAGGGGAGAGAAGGGGAATGATGAGGAGGAATGATGACTGACAATGGTTATGATGGGGAGTGGTGGTGGTGGTGGTGATGATGATGGTGGTGGTGGTGGTGGTGGTGAGGATGATGATGGCGACGACGACAAAGACAACGACGACAACGGACGACGACGATGACGACGACGACGGACGACGGCGGCGACGACGACGATGATGACGATGATGAAATTGATGCTGCTGATGCTGATGAAGATGATGATGAAGGTGATGATGATGATGATGATGATGATTCTGATGATGACGATGATGACGATGATGACGATGATTATGATGATGATGTTGCTGATGCTGATGCTGATGGTGATGACGATGGTACTGATGGTGATGATGATGCTGATGATCATGATGATGATGAACATGATCATGATAATGAATATGAATAATATGATGATGATGATGATGATGATGATGATGATGATGATGATGATGATGATGATGATGATGATGATGATGATGATGATGATGATGATGATGATGATGATGATGATGATGATGATGACGACGATGATGATGATGATGACGATGATGATGATGATGATGATGATGATGATGATGATGATGATGATGATGATGATGATGATGATGATGATGATGATGATGATGATGATGATGACGACGATGATGATGATGACGACGATGATGATGATGATGATGATGACGATGATGATGATGATGATGATGATGATGATGATGATGATGATGACGACGAGGAGGCTGGTGTACTTGGGATGACCTGAGACCGCTTGGGGCTGTAACCTCGTGGCTACCTCGCGAGTTGTCAGGATCACCTCCGTACAGCCGGCGGAGTTCGGAACCCCGCGGCCAAGACATCACAGGCCGCCCAGCCCGCAGGAACAAGCTCCCCGAGCCGCGACGCCGTGAGAATCACAGGCTCGGCCAGGGGCGACGCCAGGAAGCTCTCAGCACCCCCGAAACAGTGACCCTCCTCCTCCTCCTCCTCCTCCACCTCCTCCTCCTCCACCTCCTCGATGCCGTGACTTCTGCATGGCGGGCGGGCCCCCCTCAACAATCCCGAAACCCTTTCGGTTGAGCCAAAAGGGAGTCCAGCTGAAAGGGGGTGGTGCGTTAGGTTTGTGGCAACTGTATTGCAACTTTATTGCGCCAGAGAGTTTTGCATTCCATTGTGTTGCAACGAGCGTATTGCACGCGAAGCATCAGCAAAACACACTTGCGCACCGGACTGTGTTCCACGCCATCTATTGCAACCCCGCAAATCGATTGCACCAAATCTATTGCAGCACCCCCTTTTCGCTGGACCCCCTTCTTTCACCGAGCGCGTTCCGCTACTCGCAAAGTCCCTGATCGCAAACGTCCGAAAAACCATACGCCTGCCTTTCTGTAATGCATCGGACATCCGCTGCGGCGGATCCAGGCCATTTGCGAGCAGCCACTTTGCAAGTAGTGGAACGCGCTCGCCTGTTTTTGGTCAACCAGAACCTTCCCCATCCCCCGAGATCCTGGACGCCGCGATCCGTTCTTCTGCGCACCTGGGCGTCTCCGCCTGGCCTCTTCGGAAGTCTGGGGCCCTCTCCCAGGGCCCTCCCGCAGATCGACCCGGCCCGAACGGCCCGTCGGGCAGAGATGATCAGCCACGCGCAGAGGGGGGGTGGGCGGGAGGGGGGAGGCAGGCCGGCCACAACTGGGGGAGCTGTGGTCCTTAACCCCCCTGGGGGACCCATCGATTTCGACACCCCTCTCGAGAGATCGTCGATGCGATGGGTTCCCCCAGGGGGGTAAGGACCACAGCTCCCCCAGTTATGGCTGGTCGGGGAGGGCTTCTTCGAAGCACCCCTGCTTCTTAGAAGGCGCGGGCCTGGTCTGTAGATGTAAGGCCGGCGCCTTCCAAGAAGCAGCCTCCTGCTAAGAAGTCCGCCCCCCAAACACACTACCCCCCTGGTGCGCGCCGCCAAATTGAGCTCCCCCACACGCCAGTCGTTGAGTATTCTGGGTGGGATACTGATCGCGGGGTGGGCGACTAACCTTCCGACGGAGCTTGCTCATCCCCCCCCCCTCCTCCTCCTCCTCCTCCTCCTCCTCCTTCTCCTCCCCCTCCTCATGATCTCCCTCCTCCGAGCAGGCATTTTTGGACTTCCAGATCCCAATCTACTTCAAGCGCCCTCCTACTTCGAGAACCGGCACGCTTTCGCTGTGTCCTGTGATCCTCTGGGCGGGCCGGAACCCCAGTCTGCTTGACCCGCCTTCCGACTCCACGTGCTTACCCACTTCTTCCGACCGACGCGCCTTCGAACTCGGCGTCTCGCCCGCCGTAGAGGAGGACATCGTGCGCAGGGCCGGCGGAGGCCGCGGCGGCTCCCCCGCCTTGCCCAGACCCGCCCGGAGGTCGGTCCCGGGTCGAGGATGGGGGGTCGAAGGGTGCTGAGCTCGGGGGGCGGCAAGGAGGGTGGTGGTGGCCAGGGGGGGGGGGACAATAGGGGGGCACGATCCGGGCCTCTGAGGTCGGGGGCGGCAAAGCGGGGGGTGTGACCAGGGGGGGGTGGATATCATGGCCTGGGCCATGATATTTCCCCAGATTTCATGGCGCCTCTTCTCATTTCAATGCGGCCCTGGCCACCCCGCAGGGCCGCGCACGTGCCGCCGGTCATGATTTGCACCCCCCCCTCTTGGACACCCCCCTCTTGGCCGCTCCCGAGGGTTCTGAGCCATGATGACTCACGGCGCGGGCCAGGCTGCAATTAGCAGGCCACCTTGCCGTCGCTTACCCACCGCTTTGCGTCCGCTCGACGCCCTCGGTGCACGAGCGAGGACCCCAGGGCCGCCACTGGAGTCGCATGTGCCTCCACTGCCCGTCCCCTCTCCGAGCCTGCGTCGGCTCCCTGCGGCGCGTCGTTACTGCACGATCCGGGCCTCTTGAGGTCGGGGGCGGCAAAGAGGGGGGTGATGACTAGGGGGGGTGGATATCGTGGCGTGGGCCATGATATTTTTTCCTCCAGACTTCATGGCGCCTCTGCTCATTTCACTGCGTCCCTGGCCCCCCCACCTGGGCCGCGCACGTGCCGCTGGCCACGATTTGCGCCCCCCCCCCTTCCTGGACGCCCCCCTCCTGGCCGCCCCCCGATGAGCGTTGTCGGCCCTCCCCTGGGCCTCCAGGGCCCCGTGGAGGCCCCCCCCGTGAGCTTCCAGGGACCTCCCGGAGTCCTCTCTCTGGGACCTCGGGCCCGGACCCCCTACGTGGCAACTTGTGCACGCCGTCGACCCCCTGATTCTCGACTCGAGGGTCGTTTTTGGATGGTCCTGGGGGGCCCAGCGATCTGCACGAACGAAATGGGTACGGAAAGAATGGGTACAATGCCCAACAGCAGTTCCTGTTCATTCAGAACAGGACTCGCTGTCCGCGCCGCCGCGGCCTGCGCCCATTCGAGACAGAAGGCCGCCTGCACAACAGCTGCCGCTGTTGGTTTTGGACAACATTTGCTGTTGGGCATTGTGCCCATTTCTTCCGTACCCATTTCGGGCGTCCAAAAGCGAGGGTCCCTCGAGGCCGCAAAGCATCCAGTTGTGGATCGGTGACGGGGCGGGCGCAGGTTGGGTCGCGGGTGGGTTTGCGGGTGGGTCGCGGGTGGGTCGCGGGGTGGGTCGCGGGGGGTTCGCAGACGTGGACGACGACGACGACAGCAACAACAAGAGTACTTACCGAGGGAGCCCGCTTCAGGCACGCACCCAGGGATGGTGCAAGACCGTTCGACCCCCTCACTCTGATTAGAAACGTCCATCCTATTGTGTTTTCATGACGCGAGCATGTCTGCGGTCTGAGATGGCCCCGTCGCGGCGGCCGCGCGCGCTGCAGGCGCTGCACTCGGAGCGGATGGCGAGGAGGGCCACGGTGGACTCGCTGATGACATGCGCCGACTGCGCGCCGGCGGCCGGGTCCACAGGACCACGCCGCCGCCCCAAGTCAGGTGACGACGACATCGTGTTCGTTGCCGTCCGCCGCCGTGGCCGTCGCCGCTCGCCGCCGCCGTGGTCGTGGCCGTCGCTCGTCGCCGCCGCCGTTCTTGTCGTCCTCGTCGTGTCCTCGTCCTCAAGCTACTCGCTCGTCGCTCGTCGCTGCGCACCTCCAGCTCAAGAGGTCCAAGGCCTCCGAAGTCCCCAGGCCTCCCCCTAGGCCTCCAGAGGCAAGCCCACGCGGCACGGTGCGCAGGCGTCCTGACAGGAGCACGTTCGTACACCCCTTCGGAGACGAACGGGGAAGCTCGACAAGCGCCTGCAGTTCGGCATCGTCATTGTTTTGGAAGGGGTCACAGACAATCAGCTTCCGACTCCACTCCTCTCCCCTCCTCGTCATCCTCTTCGTCTTCGCCCTCTCCTCATGTCCCCGCCTCCTCCTGCTTTTCCATTGGCCTCGGCGTGGCCAGGGCGACCCTTGACTGGGCGAGGAGGTCTGTGATGACCTATGGCGTGGGGTGGTCACTCCTCATGTGCTGATGATGCTGCTCCTGATGCGTCATACCGCTCGGAGAACGCCAGTTCGAACGGTATGTCCTCCAGTCATGCCTTTCTCACCCCATCTTTGCTTGTCTATCCGCTGCCGCTTACAGTCGATACCGCGTTTCGCGCCCGCGTTGCTTCATATTTGCTCTACATTCTGCTATCAGAAAGATTTAGTTTTTCACCCATTCTCCTCGCATCAATTTTTCGAGTTGGTAGCACAGCTTCGGCCCCAATGCCACGGCTGCAATGGCTTGTCATTTTCGTCTCGCTTCGACAGCAGAAGCTCCTACTCCCCAGTCCCTTACATTGCCGCTCTACATCCAACTGGCCATCTCGCTGGACATCCGCTATCGCCGCCTTCTTCCTGTTTGCCGTGGCAAGATGCGTCGTCTTTCCCAGATCCGTCGGGGCGTCCGCCCAACAGCAAAGACCGCCGACGAGAAAAGGCGCGCACTGATTTGAACCAGCACGAAGCCTACACGGACCCCGGCCGCGCGCCGGAGGTCTCAGCGAACTTCCCGGGCTTGCGTTGACTATGTCGGCGCGGTTCGCGGGCCCCACACTGTCAAAGCAGCCGCCTGTGGGGGAAACTGCAAGTCTCAGACAGCTGCCCGGCACAGGTTTCACATCCACGGTGTCAGTGAAGGGTCCTGAGCTTTTTGTGACTGTGTCACGAGAGCTTTGGGAGGAGCAAGCAGAAAAGAGCGGGGAGGCAATGGAGAATATGGCGAGTGCGTCGCCAACGCTCCGAAGGACAGCAAATCGGAATTGGGATAACCAGATCTATGTTCCTTGGCGCGCGACTTTCCACCTTGCCCGTTCTTTCCCAACTACCAGCAGGACAGGGTCCCGATGCGCACTCTTTTTGACGATCATGCAGTTCGCGGTGTTCACTACAGTGACAACGCAACGTACGAGGAGCATGCTCGTGATTGTGTCACGGTGTGCTCCGAGTACCGGGAGCACCACAGTCACGCGACAGAAGTATATGCCCAATACGCGGATGAGGAGGAACACGTGTGGGGCAAGTATCCACGGCGTCTCGGAGGCCCGGTTCCCGAACATCGCCGCTTGTGGATTTCTGGCCTCCAGCACTTCCACGACGCGCGGAGGGAACTACGTTCTGGATGGAAGACAGTCGGAGCGGCACGACTGCCATCGCCCGAAACGTCTCCCGCATGGGCGCAGGCGGAGGCAGCGGCAACATGCGACACCTCCGCATTTGGGGGCCCGAGCAGCAAGTTCGCGTGCCTTTCCAGCAATGGGCGCGGAAGGTGAGAATCTGCTCAGCGGCGAGCTCCGACCTCAACGAGTTTCGCCAGGTGGCCGGCATCCAGTCTCGCCACCGGCACGGCGCGCGCGCAGGTTGACGACTGGCCACCAACTGTTCTGATCCATGGAGGTCTCATCAACGGCAACCCAATGCAACCGATGACCTCCCCGATGCGCAGGTTGGCCGAACGGCGGCGGGGCGAACTGGGCGAGGTCGGGCGCGCTTCGGCAGTGTCAGCAGTTATGAACTTCAACAGACTGCCGCAAGAGCGCATCGACTGTGTCAGATATCTGTATCAGCTTACGCGGTGCAGTAGCATGCGCCTTGATCGCCTAACTGCGGTTTCTTGTGACCGTGGTCCCCTTACAAAATGTCCAAGAAACGCCCAGCATAGATGTGCGTCGACAAAGCCGCAGTACGGAAATTACAACGAGGCCCCAACACAAAATTGCCAAAACTATGACATCGACGGGGATGTGAATTTATACAGCGACTCTGGTTACCGTCGCCGCCGACGTCGAAGCTGAAGGGCACGACGTCCGAGGTGCCAACCTACGACTGCGTGGACACACGTTTTGCGGAAATGCGGCTGCTCATTGTCTTTACGCGCGGTGTACAGAACATCGAATACAAGTGCATTCTAGCTGTTCCGCTGAGGTTCTAGCAGCGGCCCGCCATTCGGAGGACTGCCGCCAAACGAGCGCCGCGCTACTCGAACTAAAAGCCGAACCATTAACTCCGACACAACTCGAGACCATGATGGAAACACGTGTTATATGCACCAAGGCAGTATGCACCACTCGTGCCGAATATTTATTCAAGCCGGATCGAGTAATGATCCGAAGAGTCCCACTGAATGTGCCCTCTCTGGCCATGTCAGCTTGATTGTGCAAGTGGTGGAAATTTGTATCGTGCGTGACATAGTGGTGTGAAATGGCGGCCGGCGGACATACCAAATGTTTGTTTTGATCGTGAATGACTCCTACAAGTGATGCCGGGTATCCAGTCAGCCGAACAAGTAAGAGGGAAACTGATACAAACAATAGATGGACAACCAGGCAGCATCTTCTGAGCCTGGGCCACATCGGGCTGGTCGATGATTCATAAGAGCCAGCATGGCCACATGCATTTTGTTGCCCGGCCACGGCTCTTTGCTTCGCAAGTTTTGGGGTGTGAAGGTTCATTCGGGCACTCTGTTTTTTCTTTTTCTTTCTCTACGTATGTATCTGATGCTGGTGGATTCGTTTTTCAGCTGCAGTAGCGATGTTGCCCACTGCGCGCACGTCGTAGCGCCAGCTCCAGGGTGAGACTTCTCGCGGCTGGCCCTTAGCTACAGTGTCTGATCAAGTGAAGATTGACGCGGGTTCGCGCCCGGCTCTTTCCACACTTGATTTTGAACCGCTGTCGTTTGTACTTCAAGCTGCTCGCCACTAGAGTATGACTACGTCGTCTTCGAGGTACTATCACACCTGCGCAAAAGGAATGCATCCTTAGATGGTGCGCTCCCCGATCCCATCCATTATCTCTCTCTCTCTCTCTCTTGCTTGCTACGGATCAGTTTTGGGATATTGTCGTACGCCGCAGGCGTAAAGTATGATACGGCTTACCATGCCCATTCCGATTCGCCGGCCCCCCCCCGCGGGATTGTTTTGTTGTTTTTTCTGCCAGTCCCAGAGGCCCCAGCGAAACGCCATTAGGGTACAAACTTGGAGGCCCCTACGGTCTCTCCATCCGCGCGCCCCGCGCGGCCTCAATGGCGCCCTGCTCCTGCCGCCCGCCGTTGCGGTTCGGCCCTGCGCGTGGCTCCCCCCCCCCGCGGCAGGGGCGTTCGGCGGTCTTGCCACTGCCGCGCCGCGCCGTTCGGTGCCCCCCCCTCCCCGCGGGCTTGGGGCGCTCTGGGCCCCGCGCCGCGCGGCGCGCTGCCGCGGGGCAGGGGAGGATGCGCCCCAGCGGCGGCGGCGGCACGGAGGAGCCCGACAGGCACGTCCTCTTCGCGCTCGAGGTGGAGGAGGACTCGCCGCGGGCGCGCCCGCGGGCCACGAGCGAAGCCAGCGCGCCGGGGGCCTCGCTCGGCGAGCTCCGCGCGCCGGGGGCCTCGTTCGAGGCACGTTTGTCCTGGGCCCGCGCCGGGGCGACCTTCCCGCAGCGGGGGGGGGCGGCGCAGCTGCCGCGGAGCGGGATGCTGCGCATGCAGAGGGCGACGCTGCTGTCCCAGGGCGCCGTCGAGGACCTGGCGGAGCGGGCGCCGGAAGTGCTGGGCCGGCTGCAGACCTCCCGGGGCCTCGCGCTGCAGGCGGGCCTGCTCTCGCTCTTCGTGGCCGTGACCCCCGCCAAGTCGCTCGCCAGCAAGATGGCCGTCGGGTCTGGCAAGGTGCAGGCCAGCGCCCTGGTCATGCTGAACTCCGCGGCCTCCATCGCGATAGGCTTCGGGATGGCGGTCTGGCTCGAAGGCTTCGGGGGGGCCGTCGCGGCGCTGGCGGACGTTCAGGCCTTGCGGAGGTACGCCTTGGTAGGTGCGCTCTTCGCGCTCAGTATGGTCATGAACATCCTGGCCTTCGGCACGGAATTGGACGCGGGCACCATTCAGGTCCTCGGCCAGCTCCAGCTGCCGATGTCTGCGCTGTTCTCCAGTCTTGCGTTCGGAAGGAAGTTCACCTTCAATCAGTGGATGGTGCTTGTGATCATTGCCATAAACACGCTCGCGTTTTTCCGCGCCACCGAGGCGCGGAACTTGGCCACGGAGGCCAGGCTGAGGGCGCTAATCCCAGAAGAGTGTTTTCTTGACTACGACCCCCGCGCCGCCCCGGGCAAGACGGCGGAGTGCCGTGTGGAAGGCCACCCGCCCCCGAGGCGGGGCAGCGCGGGGCTGGGCATGCTGTACGTCGTGGGCGACATGGTGACGGCGGTGAGCGCCTCGCTCATGTCAGGGGCGTCCTAGCCGACCCCTCGCAAACCATCCGCTTCTGTGACGCCCCCCTCGCTTCGCCCCGGGACGTATGTATGCGGCCGGAGGGGAGCTCGAAAGGCGAGGACGACGTCATTGCAGGGTATGGTCTCCTGGGGGGCGGTCAGGCCGCGCCCGATCATGGCGGAGAGGTTCCTCAAGGCTGGGGCCGGCACCCCCTTCTCTGGGGCTGCTAAAGGTTCCCATGGCCCAAGGCGCCCTCAGCCTTTCGCTTCATTTTGGAGCCCCTGGGGCCCTCTGGGCCTCGTGAGGGGTGCTCTGGAGGCAGTGGAGGCCTCCTTGGAAATCCCCTGTGCACCTTGGGCCAGGAGCGCTTCTAGCAACGCCCGACCTTCTATCTCCAGAAGATGCAGATGGAGATCTCTGGGGTCTGGGTCTGCATAGCGTCGGCGTTCCTGGTCCCCGCGGTCCTTCAGGGTGGCCTCTGGGATCCCAACGCGGCGGGGAAGCTCTGGTGGCGCACGACCACGCTGGACTGCGCGGGGGCCGGGCCGACGACCGTGGGCGGCCGTGGCCTGTTCGCCGGCTTCGGCGGAGTGGCCTTCGTCCAGTTGTCCGCGCAGATCGTCCAGAGCTGGCTTGGCGGCATCGTGGTGAAGAGCTTCTCCACGGTCACGAAGAACCTCGCGAAGAGCTCGGCTCTGGTCTTGACCGTCTGCGCGAGCGAGCTCACCTTCACCGTCTGCTGGGCTGCGCCGATGGGCTTCACCATCTACTTGCTGTCGGTGACAATATGTGTCTCATCCCTGGTCTTCTCCAGCCTTGGGTAGGACAGAGCTCGCGAAGAGGATGACTGGCTCTCGTCGGAGCGCACTGGCGCCAGCGCTTCGGCTACGCGCAAAGGGGGCATGGGGAGGGGGGAAAGCTTCTTAGAAGCACGCCCGCTGCTCAGAGGGCGCGGGCCTTGTGCACAGATGCAAGACCAGCGCCCTCCAAGAAGCGGCCTCCCGAGCAGCCTTCCCTCCTCCCCCTGCGCCCCTCTGCGCGCCGCCAGGCACGGGGCGCCACGCGTGGAGAGGTCACCACGACGAGCACTGGGTGCCGAGGGAGAGGGGATCCGCCGAGGTGTCCTGCCTGGCGTGCCGGGATGCCGAGCATGTCAAGAGACACGGGCGCCCCGACCGCCCCAGCTGCCGCGGCCGCCACGCCCAGCACGTCCCCGAAGATCACTCGCGTCCCGCCTCGGGCGCCAGTGCGCGTGCAAGAAGGCCGTGCCTCGAGGCATCCCAGATGGTGGCGGAGCAGATGTTGTCGGAGGATCGCGACGCATCGCCGGTGCATCGGCCATGCGGCTTGTTGTGGAGCCCGATTTACTCCACGCCGATGGCGCCGATGCCTCGCCGGCGTCGCCGATGCGGCGCCGATGCGGCGCGATCCTCCGACCCCATCCTCTCGGACCCCATCTGGTACGTAGGACTCTGGTGTTGGATCCGTGACAGACGACAGGGGCGGGGCGGGCCGTGACAGAGCCATGACAGAGCCGGCAGTGCCAGACGCAGTCGACAGGCCGCAGCCCGCAGGAGGTTTACGAACAACCCCGGATTCGGAGCGGTGCCCTTAAATTCTTCGTGTCAGGGCTCTGCATCGTGAAGTGCTCGTGGGTTTGGGCACCTCCACGGCCTCACCAAAGGGGCTCGGCTTCTTGGCCCGCGTTATTGTGGCCACATCTGACTCTAACCACGTCTTGCTCCCAGGCCGACGGGATGGGGGTTGCCGGACGGGCGGGCCAACCGACGGGGACGGGTGTGCAGGTCCACCTCGTTCCTCCCCGCTCCCCCTCCCATGAATGAAGGAAAGCCACCCAGACCCGAGAAGTGGCGTTTAATAGGCGGCCCTGGGCGTTTACCAAACAGCCTGCACTGCTCGATTTCTTCAATGGGTGCGTTTACTAAACGGCTTCGCGTGTCGGGGTGATCATTATGGGGGTGGACTTTCTGTCCTCAGACCAGGGCAGAGGTCGGGACGCGAGAATTCTACGCACACGCCGATCCTGGTCAGGCCCAGCCTGGGCCCAGGCACCAGTGCAGTTGGCCTCCCTGGCCAGGCCAGGAGGGCGCGGGCACGGATCCTGGGCCCGGGATCGCGCGGGCGAGGATTCGTGTGTGCGGATAGCTCCATGACTCAAACTTGGGCGGGGAGGAGGAGGGAGAACGACAGAGGAGGAGGGAGGAGGAAGGAGGAGGGAGGTGGGAGGAGGAAGGAGGAGG
>CAUYUJ010011614.1:373313-463085 GCA_963575745.1 Prorocentrum cordatum | reverse complement strand
TCCTCCTCCTCCTCCTCCTCCTCCTCTTCCTCCTCCTCCTCCGCCTCCTCCTAGGGGGGTTGCCTCCGCAAGGGGAAGACCATCCTGGACTTCGGTGCCGGTGGTAATATTCCGGCCAAGTTGGAAGCCAGGACCACCATTACCGAGATCGGGGTCTTCTTCCTTCGGTGGAGGCACACCGCCGATCATATTGGTGCTGGTGTCAACCTCTAGGCCTGCGAGAGGAGCCGAGGTTCTCGGGGATCGAGACATCCGGCGAGCGGAAAACGGCATCACATACCCTGTTCCGTATCTGGGGGCGCCTGACCCCAGGGCGGCCGGAGAATTTCTACCCTTAAGTACCACCGTAGGGGGGGGTATAAACTTCCCCCGCCGCCCTGGGACAGTCGCCCCCCTCGACGGCGAACCAAATGATTCTATATACCGCGTTTCGTCCGTTAAGACACCTCGGCATCCTGGCTGGATCGAGGGGTTCGCGCATCGAGGGTTCCGAGGATCGAGGCTCGAGGCTCGAGGGTCGAGGGTCGAGGGTCGAGGGTCGAGGCTCGAGGGCCGAGGGTCGAAGATCGAGGCACCAGCAGCCCGCCGGGATCGAAGGGTTCGAGGATCGGGGTTCCGAGGATCTAGAAGAAAGAAAACGGCATACACTCCAGAAGCTCCGCGCGGATGTCTCCGATCGGCGCAGGGGATCCGAGCAATCCGCGCGGAGCTCAGAGAGTTGACGCGTATCCTGTTCGCTTGTCTTCGAGAAGATCGAGGGTTCGAGGATCGAGGGACCGGAAATCAAGGGTTTGAGGATCGATCGAGGAGCCGAGGCTCGAGGAGTAGGGCACCGACATCAACGCGTTGAAGCACATTCCGCAACGGGATGCCCTTTTGTTCTTCGCCTTGGCCCCCGCCCCCACACCCATGAGCGGCAACGAAAAGGGGGGGCTAGCTCAGGGGGGGACACATCGACCTGGGATCGGCGATACATCGCCGATAGATCGGCCATAGGCCCACGATAGCAAGTCCGCACGGTACCCAGCCAGCCCACTTGACCACGGCAAACGCGAAAACGACCTGGAACAGCCTGTTCCCTACTTGTGCCGCCCAGTCCGCTTTGCCAGTGCATCAGAGAATGCATATCTCAACAACTTGCTTCCTTTCTGTCGACTTTAGGCTCCCAGCCCGCCTGGCTAGCGCGCGAGACAGAACTAGCCGCCCCAACAGCTTGCTCCCTTGAAAGTCATTGCCCCAGTCCAAAACTGCGCATTGTTCGCCCTCCTGGGCACACCCTCTGATATTTCGATGCTTCCTGGAGGAGCAAAGTGAGGAAAACGAGGGAAACTTGATTCCCAGGCGCCGTTCTTGTCGGCGCATCGATGGCTCGAGGTCCGCATCCGATTCGCATCGCATAGTTTGCACCGAAACTCTCGCAACATCACGCTTCCCAACCTGAATTTGCTGATGTTCGTCCTCTTCCTCTCTGGTTTGCCGAGTATATCCGTCCGTGTTCTGCTCTCTGTCTCGTGTCTAGGCTCCCACGACGGACACAACGGATACCCGCAAACAATAGTTAGGGTTCTTATGGGATCAGTTTGCGAGGGATTCAAAGCCCTACGTACCGAGTCTCAGGCTTGCGATGAGGATTATGATGGTTTCTGAGCTGTGGGGGGGGCAGATGAAGAGGAGGTCAATCACTCCCTCTTCTTGCTCGTCCTGCCAGTAACTCGCCCCTGTTCGTCATCCCATTGCCTCCTCGGGCTCCTTCTCCTCCTCCTCCTCCTTCCTCCTTCCCTCCTCCGCCGCCCTCTCCCTTGTCGGTGGCCCTGACGAGGTTGGGGGAGAGGGTGCCGAAACGCGCCCAGAGTCCAGCAAGGCATGAGGGTGCAAACCCGACTTGTCTGGCTGATGCTCTGGGGGGGCCTGTGCTCAGGGGAGGCTGCAGCACCGCTCAACGATGTGCTGTTTAACCGAACCTGCAGGGTGGGCCCGTTCCCAAATCCGTGCTTCGGTGCGGATCGTAAGCGCGCCTCGTCTCCGTCGTCGTCGTCGTCGTCGGCGTCGTCGTGGTCGTGGTGCGTGTTGATCTGCTCGGGATTCTGTTTCCCTTATGCAGTGACCACCACCACCCCTTCCCTCCTCCTGTTCCTCTTCCGGTTCCTCCCTCGCCGCTGATTTTGTCCCGTTCGACTCGAGGGGCGGACGCACAAGGAACAGGAGGAGGCGCACTCCCACAGTCTCACCGCCGTGCCTCGCAGCTCGCCCCTCAGTCATCATCATCATCTGCTGTCGCTTATGCTGCTGCCGCTGCCGCTGCCCTTTTGACGCTGGCCACACTCTAAGCATCGATGCTCGCAGCGCTCGTGCGCAACATAATGCAACAACGAAACGACTTAGTGCAGTGCTGGGGACAGTAAGGCGGATTAGGCGGAAGGCCCGTGCGGTGAAGGAGGTGCAGGAAATTATGGGAAAACACTGAGTGCCAAGAAAGGAGCAGAGTAAGTGACAGTGCCGGCTGCTGCTCCTTCTCCTCCTCCTCCGCAAGCTTGCGGAACATATATACATATATATAGAGTAATGTATATACATATATATATATATATATATGTATATACCACCAGGCTTCCTGCCTGAGAAAGATACTGTGCGGCGTCCGAAATAACACGGTTCCCTTTCCGAGAGACACTGTATGATTGGCCGCGGCCATGATCTCACGGATGCCTCGGCAAGACACACGCACAGAAATGCAAGATGCCGCGCCAATTCCCCAAGCAGGACTCTTGATGTCTCCAATCGGCGGGTTCATCACCCCAGTTCCGAGAGGAAGGGTCAGAAGGATGATCAGGAGGACGGTACTGTGGATGAGAGCTACGAGGTGGAAATGTGGAGATCGAGGCAAGGCAGAAGAGGAAAAAATAGGCCGTGAGGAAGGGGGGGGAGGAGGCCGCGGGAGGACGAATCGGATGGATCGAGAGATTAGCCAAAAGCCCACGAATGGCTCCGGCTGGTAAATCCCCCCGCGGTGCCCACAAACGGTCGATCGAGCGTGCAGGCGTCGCGGCAGCTGGCCAACCTGCTCCCGCTGCCGTGGGCGACGAGTCACATCGCCTCCCATCTCGTGGCGGGAGAAGGAGTAGACGGAGGGGGATGCGTGGTTGCCAATGCCCCTGCTCCTGCCGCCGCTGCTGCAAGATCAAGAGATCAGCGGGCGCTGCGACGGCGCATGCCCCCCGTCTGCAGGGCTCTGGACGCTCAGGCGCAGACGTGAGGTGGTGGTACCTGCGCTGGTGGTCAAGATCTCTCTCTCTCTCTCTCTTGCTCGCGTTCTCTCTCTCTCTCTTTCTTTATCGCTCTCTTGTTGGTGTTATGGTTGTTGATGATGATGATGATGATGATGTTGTTTATTTGTCTCTCTCTCTTATTCTCTCTCTCATCCTCTCTGTCTGCCCGTCCGTCCGCCAACTTGTCTGTCTCTCTCTCTCTCTCTCTGTCTTTCTCTCTGCCTTCCCAAGGTTCAGCCTGCCGCGGCTTCAACCGCAACGAGTCTCTTGTTGCTGCAGGCGAGCATTACCTTGCACTCGGTCTCGCCTCTCGCTCTCGCTCACTCTCACTCTCTCTCTCTCTCTCGCTTTCTCGCTTTCTCTCTCTCTCTCTCTCTATCGCGGTTCCCCCTCTCTCTGACGCATTTTCTATCACTCTCTCTCTCCCTCTCTCTCTCTCTCGCTCTCTCCTGCCATTGGATCCCCACCCACTCGCTCACTCGTTCCTTTCCGTCTTCCTGACCCATGCAACACCTCGACGTGGATCCTGGCCGCTCTCCCTTCGGACAATTCGCCATCACTGTCGTTATCTTTGTCTCCCTCTGCCGCCCTCCCGCTATACACATACCTATAGACATATATAAAGGTACATGCGTACAAACAGACGTATGTAAGTACGTACATACGTACGTACATACATGCATGCATACATACATGTGTGCACAAAGCTAGCACAAGACTATGTAGAGGTAGAACAATTGTTATACATATATATATATATAGATATACCTGCTCAGAAGTACGGAATTACATGTATGTATACACAGATCATCTTTACTTAACTGTCTTCCCCCTCTCTCTCGATACATATATATATATATATATATCACTCTCCACCTCTGCCTATCGGCCGACGCTGCTTCCCGAGGCCCACATTACACAACAAGCCCGTGGGTCGCGGGGCGGGGCGGGGGTGGGTCGCGGAGTGGGTCACGAGTGGGTGGCGGCGGGGGGCCGGCAAGAATAACAAAACATTATCCCAGGGCGACCCTACCTAGGAGTTGGAGCCCCGAAGAGAGCAATATTAGTAGTAACGGTAAACGCCGTCTTTGCTTGCTGTTGCTGCTGTTGCTTTGCCTTTGCTTTGATGCTATGCTATGCTATGCCATGCTATGCTGCGCTATTCGATGCTATGCTATGTTATGCTGCGCTATGCTGCGCTATGCTATGCTATGCTAGGGTATGCTAGGCTGCGCTATGTTATGCTATGCTATGCTATGCTATGCAAGGCTGCGCTATGCTATGCTATGCTATGCTATGCTGCGCTATGCTATGCTATGCTATGTTGTGCTATGCTATGATATGCTATGCTAGGCTATGATATGATATGCTAGGCTAAGCTGCGCTATGCTATGCTCTGATATGCGTTGCTGTGGTATGCTATGCTGCGCTAAGCTATGTTATGCTATGGTTTGATATGCTGCGCTATGTTATGACATGCTACGATGTGCTGCCATATGTGATGATATGCTATGCGATGTTGTACTATGTTATGCTATGTTATGCTGCGCTATGCTATGCTATGATATGCTATGGTGTGCTATGATATGCTATGCTAGGCTATGATGTGATATGCTAAGCTGCGCTATGCTATGCTATGCTATGCTATGCTGCGCTATGCGATGTTATGCTATGCTATGCTGCGCTGTGCTGCGCTATGTCATGCTATGCTATGCTAGGGTATGCTATGACATGACATGTTAAGCTGCACTATGCTATGCTGTGCTATGCTATGATAGTCTGCGCTATGCTATGCTATGCTGTGTTGTGGTATGCTATGTTACGATATGATATGATGTGATATGCTAAACTGCGCTGTGCTATGCCCTGCTATGCTATGCTATGGTATGAGGTGCTGCGCTATGCGATGCTATGCTATGCTGCGCCAGGTTATGCTATGATACGATGTGCTGCCCTATGTTATGCTATGAAATGCTATGCTATGCTATGCTATGCTATGCCATGTTTTGCTATGCTGCACTGTGCTATACTAAGCTAAGCGATGTTATGCTATGCTATGCTATTATATGCTATGCTGCGCGCTGCTATGCTATGATATGCTATGCTGCGCTATGCTATGCTGCGCTATGCTACGCTATGCTATGATATGCTATGACATGCTATGCTAATGCTGCGCTGCGCTGCACTACGCTAAGTAGAGCTAAGCTAAGCTAAATTAAACTAAGCTCCGTTAAGCTAAGCTAGGCTAGGCTAGGCTAAGCTAAGCTAGGCTAAGCTAGGCTAAGCTAATCTAGGCTATGCTAAGATGAGATAAGCAACGCTAAGTAAAGGGGACGTAACTGGGGGAACCGCGGGGCGGATCCTGGGGGAGCCGCCCGGGGCGATTTCCACTGCCCTGCCCTTTGAGCTCTAAAGTAAGAACCCTTCTAGGCAGAGCCTAGGTAGGGCACAAACAACAAAACGTGAACCCGCACCACGGAACCGCACTTCGGCCACACACCCAGGGACAGTGCAAGACCCCCCCCCCCCCCCCCGCAGCTCTGACAATTCTCTATGCTCGGCAGCACCCGCTCCCATCGGACCAGCGAGGTCTAGCGCGGATGCCCGTCGGCCGCCGCTCATCTGGACTCTGGACTACCCAGGGTCCCGGGGAACTACAGCTTGGCAGCACCCAGAGGAGCGTGGTCTGGCTGGAATGCCCACGCATCGCGCTGCTGGACCCCCAGGGGCCCAGCGCGTCTGGCAGCACCCCCTCGAATCGGGAAAACATCGCGACAAACGGTTTTGAGCTGTTTTCCGCCCCTGGGGGCCCTCAGCCGGCCCCAGGACAACAAAAAACACCTCAGGATGAAAAGCCGGCCCCCAAGTCGACGTTGCGAAAAAATCAAGACATCGGGGGTCTGGGGAGAGGGAATGGGAACGGTGTTTAGTTTATCCACATGGAGGAGGCACCACTGAGGGAAACGAGGAGGGGGCGGGATCCAAAAAGGACGGCAGAAGCTTCGAAACGATGGCCCTCGTCCTTCCCACCCCCTGGACGTTCGCGGATAAGGCGGGAGAGGAAATCCTGCGTGTGGTTCTCGGCAAAATGCTTCGGCTGTGGATCCTACAGCGAACTGCAAGAGCAATGCAACGTTGTTCGTCGTCGTCGTGGATCGAGGTTCGGGAATCGAGATGCTCTGATGCTTCTGGTGCAACATGTATGGCGGTTTGGCATGTTCCAGCGAGCTTTTCGGGGCTCTAGGGGTCAGGGGGAAGTGTGCTACGTTTGCAGATAAGGGTCGTGGAGCCGCTCGGAAGGCGTTCAGCTCCCAACCATGACGCGAAAACTGTGCTAGAAGAAGAAACGCTATATAAACACTAACTTCTGGATCTCCGCGCGGATTTCTTGGATCTGCGCTGGACCTCCCTGGCGCGCGGAGCGCGCCAGGGGTGGCGCCAAAGTCGCCGCCAATAAAGCCCACCGCAGATCCGAGAAATCTGCACATAGCTTTGAAAGTCTATATTGATTCAATGTGTCATCCGTCGACTTCGGGACTGCTTTTTTCGAGCCGCGGCGACAGATGCACGACGATCGTCATCAGCGATTCGCAGCGGACTATCCTGGCATGGAGAAGTCCGCCCCAACCCAGAGCCGTACCGCATCCAGCAGGCTCATTATGATCATCCAGGTGCCTGCAGCCTCCAGACACGCATCGTACACGGAGTGCCTGGCACCGTCGGTGCCACCCAGCCGCCAGAACATTGGAAACGACACGACCAGATACAGTGCATAGAACGCGGAACCGATCGTGTACACCTTTCCGCGATCCGCAAAGGTGTAGTATGGAAAAGCTGCGATCGAAAATGTTTCCAAAAACGCGACAGTGTAGGACAGTGCAAGCGTCCAGACAACCAAGAACGCAGTGCGCCACGCGTCTTTCTGATATCCACCCAGCAGCCAACGATAAGCCTGATTGGCAAGGGCGTGGTAGAAACAGAAATCCGCCGATCCGGCGTGTGAGTTTCAAGGAGTCTCAGCTACAGCCTCGAGGCTGAGCTTCAGCCTCTGGGGGGGTCGCCGGGGTGGCTCTGCCGGGGAAGGGGGGGTGGGGGGGGGGGGGGGGGTGCGAGTTTCCGGCGAACCCCGGGGCCGCTCCGGGGGAGTGGAAGATAGGGGGGGGGGGGGCGCCATGCTCCGCTTTTTCCGGCGCTTTGGAGGAGGGGGGGGGCCCAAGAGACCCCCAAGGGGTTCCAAGAGGGCCCCGAGTCGCCGAAAAATCGCTCCAAGACGCCCGAGATGGCCTCCAGACGGCCCAAGGTGTCTCCAAGACGCCCCAAGAAGCTTCCAAGAGGCCTCCCAAGAGGGCCCCAAGAGGCCAGAATCGTTGATTTTCATTGGTTTTTTTCAGGGTTTTTAGCGTTCTTGCCTTTTCGGGCGTCCGACGCTCGAAGACGGCCCAAGAGGCCCCCAAGTCCGTCCCAAGACGGCCCACGATGCTTCCAACACGGCCCAAGAGAGCCCCAAGACGGCCCAAGAGGGCCCCAAGACGGCCCAAGAGGGCCTCTGGACAGCCCAAGAAGGCCCCAAGAGAGCCCCAAGAGGGGCCCAAGAGGGGGACCACGAACCGAAAGAACCGAGCTTTCCGCCCCAAGAGGCCCCCAGGAGGCCCCAAGAGACCCCCAAGGGGCCCCAAGAAGCCCACAAGAGGCCCAAAAGAGGTTCCAAGAGGCCCCAAAACAGCTCCCCAGAGGCCTCCAGACTGCCTCCGGCAGGCCCCCGGTTTCTTCCGCGGCACCGCCCAGGGCGCCACCGGCAGGATGTCCTCCGTCTCATCGTTTTCCTTCAAGTTATCGCCTCTTCCTCATTCTCCTCCTCCTCCTCTGCGACCTCACTCCTATCCCTCAACGATCGCGTCACCGAGTGCCTCTTCTTTGAAACATCCTCGCTCTTCAAACGCACATCCATACACACATGCATACATACCTACATTTAAACACATTTGCATACATAGAAAAACAATCTTCCAGACATACATACTTACATTCACACACATACACACATATTATCATACACACATACAAACATACATACAAACTAAATACATACATACGCGCACAAGCATACATACATACATACGTACCTACACACAGGCACACATGATCAATGCATGCATACATGCATGCACGCGTACATACACACACATATATCGTGAAACTCACCGCGTGCTCGAAACTTGAGAGAGACCGCGGGAAGTCGAGAGAAGCCGCGGAACGAGGCCTCTACTACTACTACCACTACTACCACAACCACTACTACTACTACTACTACCACTACTACTACTACTACTACTACTACTACTGCTACTACTACTACTACTACTACTACTACTAATACTACTACTAGTACTACAGGTGCGTTTCCCAACTAGTATGTGTGTGTGGGTGATGCTGTGTGCGCATGTCTGCGGCGCAGGTTAAGTGGTGTGACTGTGTGTGTGCGTTTGAGTGTGCGCCCATAATTTCTGCGTCTGGAGAATAACCCCGAGCGACCCGGATCGGCGGCACTGGCCGAAGGCCACTACAATAGAAGTGAGTCGCGAAGTACATGCAAACGGGGACGCCGTTGAGCTGATGGCTTGGCAAAAACGGCAATGTGTACCTGCACCCCAGGATGCTGTAGAAGTACTGCGTTCCCCAATAATTCCCCAGGAAGGAGTAAACTGCGATCCACACATTCGCTTTTAGTGAGTACCTCTCCAGAAGGTCCACGCCAGCCTCGCCTGTAAGGCTGGGTGCCAGAACTGGCTGCAGCAGCAGTGGCGCCGCGAGTCCGGCGCACACGGCCATGTAGTGCCACCTACCCCACGCGAGGTACAGCTCGAGCCCGACGATGGCGGCAAAGCAGGGAATCCACACGGCCGCGTAGGCCAGAAACCACCTGTCGCACAGCTCCTTGGCCGAAGCCTGCGCAGGCAAGACGCCCGCAACGGAGGACGAACAGACCCCAAAAACAGGAACTTCCGGGGCTCCGCGCAGCTGTCTTGGATCGGCGCCGGGCGCCGCGGCGCCTCGGGAGCTTCCTCCCCCGGCGCGCGGAGCGCGCCAGGGGGCGGCGCTGGAGTCGCCGCCCGGGGGCGCCCGGCGCCGATCCAAAAGAAGGCCGCGAGGGGCTCCGACGGTGCGTGTTCCCGTGGCGTGTCCTTCTTCGAGGCAGGCCGCGCACTCGGCGTCATCAGCGCTCGCGCCCCAGCTACCGCAGCGAGCTGGGCCGCCAAGACCGTTGCCATCTCCGGCGGCACAGCTGCCGCCATGGCAGCTCGTGACGGCCGCTCTGTGCCCTGACTGCACTTCGCAACGTCACCTTGAGGCAGGCGCGGCTGGAGTCAGAGAACAGCTGCAAGGAGAGACTGGCAAGATGAGGAGGGGGGGTGAAGGAGGTCGGAGGGAGGAGAAGGACGAGGAAAGGGGAGAGCAGAAGCAACAACAACAACAACTGCCGCCAGGAAGACTCGACTGTAGCGAAGTAGGCAATGACCTGGAGCAGAACGCTACATCAATCTTGCTCCAGACCTCGGACTCTTTCTGACTCCACCGGAATCGTTGAGCTGCACCTCGGGTGAAGGCCCTTCAGACCTCACCTCCACAGACTCTTGTTCTGTGGGGTCGTCTCGCGGGCGCGCCTGCTGACATATTGGACTCGCTCCACCAAAAAATCAAGGCTGCAGAAACAGGCGCAGTGCGTGCCTATGAGCTAGGTCTCCCCGATATTACACGGCAAACCCATCGCAACATGACTGAAGCCATCCATTTCTCCGAAATTCTACCCCGCCGCTGCACCAGGACCCCCCCCAGGGAGCAGGCGGAGCTGAGACCCAGAGGTCTTGAAGCAGCGTTGGCATCGCTAGCGTCCATGCTGAAATTCCCGGGAGTGGCGCCTAGGGTTCGCAGGCCTCCTGTGGACCGCGACTTTCGGAGGCGCCCGCTCGACATCCGCCCCACAACCTGCACAGCAACGCATTGGGTCCTTGCCCACAAAGCGGGCCGGTCACATCATCCAACTCAAATCCAATATATTCGGCTTTCGTAAAAGTCCAGCTCGCCTCCCCGAGCCTACCTCGACCTTGTACTTCCGCCCGACCGTAATCATATGCTCGACTGCAGCAGGCGAAGGACCGCACGGGAGGAGGACGGCGGCGACAGCGGAGCCCATAAGATCACTCGAGGAAACTCTCCCCCGAGATGCACAAGTTGGGCGCCCGAGTTATCCGGGGTAACTCGGGTCCGGGGTAACTCGGGTTTGGATTCCCGAAAAAGGAACCCGAGTAAGCCCTGACCCGAGTTACCCCTGATGATTCGGGGCTCTGGACGCCCGAGTTATCCGGGGTAACTCGGGTCCGGGGTAACTCGGGTTTGGATTCCCGAAAAACGAACCCGAGTTATCCCTGACCCGAGTTACCCCTGATGATTCGGGGCTCTGAACAAGGGCATTCAACAAATACGAAGAACAACAGGGTACCCTCCCCGAAGCGACCTCGACCTTGTGCCTCGGCCCGGCAGCAATCAGATGCTCGACTGCAGCAGGCGAAGGACCGCACGGGAGAAGGTCGGCGGCGACGGCAGCGGCGGGGACGACGGCGCCGTTGTCTGGCCCTCAAGGGGCGGGGGGCGGCGGGGACGAGCGGGGCGGCGAGGAGGAGGAGGCAGGGAAACGAGGGCAGGAAGACGAGGACGAGAACGCGAGGGCAGGGAGGGAGAGGAGGCAGGGGGTTGTGTGCTCCACAGAGCTCTGCAAGCGAGACTGGAGCCATGTTCGCGGAGACCCCTGGGTGGGCCGACCGCCGTTCTGTCACGCTGCGCGGACACACGCGCAGCAGCAAAGCACCAGAGAACATCATCATCATCATCATCATCATCATCATCAGCAGCAGCAGCAGCAGCAGCAGCAGCAGCATCCTCAGAATCATCAGCATCAGCATCATCATCAGCATCAACATCATCATCAGCATCGTCATCAGCAGCAGTATCAGCATCAGCATCAGCATCAGCATCAGCATCACAATACTCCTCCTCCTCCTCCTCCTCCTCCTCATCATCATCATCATCATCATCATCAGCATGTTCACCATCACCATCACCATCATGATCATCATCATCAGCATCATCATCATCGTCATCATCAGCAGCATGATCCGCATCATGGTCATCAACAGCAGCATTGCCATCATCAACATCATCCTCATCCTCATCATCATCACCATCATCATCGTCGTAGTCGTCATCGTCATCGTAATCGTCATCGACCATCATCGTGATCGTGAACCTCATGACCACAACCACCACCATCATCATCATCATCATCATCAGCAGCAGCATCAGCATCAGTATCAGCAGCATCATCATCTCCACCACCACCAGCACCACCAGCACCACCAGCACCACTACCACCATCATCATCATCATCATCATCATCATCATCATCATCATCATCATCATCATCATCATCATCATCATCATGATCATCATCATCATCATCACAATCATCACCATCATCATCATCATCATCATCATCATCATCATCATCATCATCACCATCATCACCCCGACAAACACCACCATCAGCATCATCATCATCACCATCATCACCACCATCATCATCAACATCATCATCACCATCATCATCAGGGAGAAGGAGGAGGTATTGAAGCGAGGAAGAGATGGCGGAGAGGCGGTAACCATCCATTGGACCACCCACACGCCGGGGATGCCCCTCGGGGCCGCCACCGCCCCGCCGCAGCGCGGCGGAGGGCAACGGGACGGGGGGGGGGGGAGGCACGGCGCAGGGGCCTCCCGGGGGGGCGGCGGGGGCGCCCCCTGGGGCGGCGGGGCGGGGCGCGGCGGGGGGGAGGGGAGGGGAGCCGAGGGAGCAGTGCGGGACGCGCAGGCACGGCGAGCACCGGGGGCGGCTGGCACGCGGGAGGCGGGTCCTGCGGGACACCCGGCACTGGGCCCTGGATGCGGGCCCCAAAAGTATACACCACCACCACGTCGATTCCTCCTCCCTCCTCCACCCTCCTCTTCCTCTCCTCTCTCCTGGGAGAAGGAGGGGGTGAGGGAGGTGGTGGTGGTGTATACCTCTGGGCCCTGGACTGGAGGCTTCCCCGAGGGCCTGCCCTGAGCCTCGAAGCGTCTTCCGGCGGTCCAGGGGCACAGGGAGGGCCCCGGCGAAGGAAGGTGGAGGAAAGAGCGGAGCGCGCTGAGTCCGCCGGAGCCCTTGCGGTGGCACCGTAGGAGTATAAACTTTCCGCCCTGGGGCAGGTGTCCCCGACGGCGAAAAAGTCTATTTTGTACCGTTCTTCGCTCGCTGAACAAGGCTCCTCCATGGTCCCCGCCGTGAAAAACGTGCCCGCGTCCGAGCGATGCCAAGCCCTCGGCCGTCCCCCGAGCCTATAGTCCCCGGGGGCGCACGGGAGCGGAGCCCGAACTGGCGCGCCGCCCTCGCGGAGGGGGGGCGCACAGGGAGCAGGGTGTCCCCGTTCCCCGCGAGCGCGGCGTAGACGTGGCCGCAGCTGAGCGTCCTCCGGCGGCCGGCCGCGGGCTTCTGGGGGGCCTGCCAGGAGGCAACCACCAGGAGGTCTTCGCCGGAGGGATCGGGGAGAATTCACCCCACTGGAGGGCTGCTGCGCGCGCCCAATCAGGCCGCGGATTCAGCGGGATTGAGCCAGATTGAGCGGGACGAAGCCGGGTTCAGCTGGATGGAGCCGGATGAAACTGGGTTTCGGACCAGGGCAGAGTCAGAGTTTGACCTCCCAGGAGTTGCATCCGAAGGCCTGGGAATGTCGGCGGCAGGCGAGGGGGGGAAGTGAGACGGAGAAGGCCCTCTCAGACGGCGGCGGGGCCTCTCAGAGGACCTTCGGCCTCCCGAGAGGTACTCTGCGCCTTCAGGGAAGGCTTCTAGCAAGCTTCTCAGAAGGCCGGGGGGATTCCGAGCCTTCTGGGAAGGCCGTCTCCTTCTGACTTCCCCCCCTCCTGGCCCGCACATGTGAAGGGTGATGGGCCAGGGTGGCCTTGGTCGGAGGATAGCACGGCATCGCCGATGCGCATCGGCGGTGCTATGGAGCATCGTGTCACCGATCCCCGCTTCCACGGGCGTGGCCCTGTCGCTAACTGGCCGACTCACTCCCCCTGAGATGGGATACTGCCGTTCATTTCCCTTCGGGTTTTGGCGGGACCTGTCCCCACCTGGAGGGGTGAACTGGTGGGGCTGATGTACGGCAGCGATCTCGATGGTGCCGGAAGATGTTCAGAGGAGACGCAAAGACAACCCCCAGCGAGAGCCCGTCAGGCTCCAAGACCGCCCCAAGAAGCCTTCAAGAGGGCCCCACGACTGCAAAAGAGGGCCCAAACACGGCCCCAAGAGAGGCCCAAGATGGGGACCAGGAACCGAAAAGTCCAGCCTCCAGCCCCAAGAGGCCCCCAGGAGGCCCCAAGAGGCCCACAAGAGGGGGGAACAGTCCAAGGTGGTTGCGCCCCCGTGCGTCACCCGTTACGGACCGCACGACGGTCCAGCGTTTGTCAGCCCGCTGGGTTCTAGGTGGCGGTGTTACCTGCTTCTCTTCGGCGCGCAACGAGGCAGAAGGGTAGTGCATTGTTGGGGAGGGCGCTTTGTTTGTTTTGCTCAGGGGCCCTTTTCAACAAGAAACCTTCCACGAGAAGCCCGACCCTGAGACTCCAGGACGTCCATTGTTTTTTGGTGTGGGAACTCCGCGCTCACCAGAGCCAAAGCATCGAAACCCAGGAAACCCACGGCACCTTTGGAGGCGAGCAGAGTGTTCCTTGGCATGGGCCTCCACTGCACGCGTCCGCAAGGGATGAAGAGGCCCCAGGACACACAAATAAATACACACAAACAAAAAGATTCCCCACATTTTCACATATTTTCTGGATTTCTGTCTTCCCCCCCACTCCCCATCTTTTCCCATATCTCCTGGGGAATCGACAATGAATTGTGTCTGTGTGTTTTTGTCCCTCCTGAAGGGATGCAAGGCCGCAGGCAGTCAAATCAACGGAGAGACCATGCTGACCTGCTGGCCTCGGACGGCCTGGAGCTGCGGAGGCCCCGCGGCGCACGGGAGGCCCGCCTCTGGAGAAGCCAGGAAGAGATACCGACACCGCTGCTCCGCGGACCCCTCCCGGGGTGCGCTGCGACCATCATTTCGGGGCGAACCCGGCGGTGGCGACGAGGGCCTCCCAGGAGGCCCAGAGAGGGGAACACCAGGGAAGGGTATACCAGCATGGGCACCTGTTCCTCCTCCTCCTCGGAGCAACCCAACGCAGAACCTCACCCAGGCCTGCGAGGGAATGACTGTGCTTGTGCGGTCCCGCGGGTTTCCCCCTGCGTCTCGACCTTTGGGGGGTCGATTCTCGAGCCCAGGACCACCCAAAATGGACCTGGAGCGAAAACCTACAGCTTGGGCTCAGGCATGGAACAAACAATCGACACCAATACCGTCGGACATCTGGGACCGACACCTCCACAACCAAGCCCAAGCACCGAAGATAAAAAGGCACTAGGCCGATGCTGAATTCAACAGCCCTTGTGCCAGTGCCCTTCCTTCTGCAACGGCTCTTCTGTTTGTGGTGGAAACTCACATCTTTCTACTACCGAGTCCAGAGACCTTTCATACAAGCGGCTCCATGCGCATTGATGTTGCTGCCTCGAGATGGCATCTACTCGTCAACTCGATGACTCTTGGCAACTCTGTGACTTAACTGGGCATTCAGTGACTGTGACTCGTTCCCACGTGTTGGGCACAGGTGCTCACATAAGCCACCAAAGTAGCGCTGCACAAATCTACACTCACAGTGGCTGCTGGTGACCGTGGGGGTGGGACAATGACCAGCCCCCAGTGATGCGAGTGGAGGTAGCAAATTTACATTCGCATCAATCAATGCTTCAACGGCGCCTGCCACGCTACGCCAACCTACGGCAACAAGCTCAGACTCCGCTTGCACAAGTGGAAAGCCCATCTGCTCCATTGAATGCAACAGGTCGAATTGAGTAGCTCTCAGATACTGGTAAGGTTGGGAGGAGTGTTGCTCCTGCTGAGCACTAGCAATAAGTTTGTCATCATGGAGGCTCCCTGCGTTGCCCTCGAGCCCAAGGTTTCTCCACACAGATAAGGCCATCGGCTCAAAGGGAAGATCTGTCAACAAAGAACAAGGCATGCGGCTCATGGGCTTGCAAATGGTTGTGACATTAATTTTCTTTCGGGATAGGACACGCACGGCGGACACGCACGGCATGCTCCTTCACATGAGGCCTTGAAGCCCCAGCTGGGTTGCCTGCGTCCGAGTCTCCTCGAGCCAAGCCTCAAGCCAAACTGCCTCCAACAATATGTCATCTTCTTCAGGCGTTGGCAGTCCCTTCTCTCGCTCCAGCACCCGACGAATGTCGAAGACACCGCCAAGCGCTTGGCAAGTACACTCCAGCTAGGTGCAACTGCGGCAACTCTTTGCTCAAACCAGATATGGAAGTGCTTCACGTCAAAGAAACCAAAAAGGGCGAGATCCCTGGTGCACCCGAAGCATTAAGCCAGCATGTCACATCAGGGCCATTCATAAGGTTGGGAATGTACTCCATCAGTACGTGCTCTGTTTCTCGAACATTGGCATCTGCAAGAATTGGCGTCAGATTCAAGGTTCTGCACAGGTGCCCAAGTCGCGAGACGAGATCAGAGCTTGTCAGGAAAACTTCTTTGTCGCCTAGCTTGAGTGTACCACGGAGTAAGAGAGCATTAGTAAATGCCAGCCATCAACACGGTCCGTTGAGCCTTTGCAGCAATACTGGTGCTTGCCGGCCTGACAAATAGATGCGCCGTATCCGGAACACATCAGGACTCGTCACTCCAAGACCCGGACCAGACGGCCCTGATAGCGAACCGCTTGTTGCGACACCCAGTGCTTCCTCGAATGGGAGGAGGAGGAGGAGGAGGAGGAGGAGGAGGAGCAGGAGGAGGAGCAGGAGGAGGAGCAGGAGGAGGAGGAGGAGGAGGAGGAGGAGGAGGAGGAGGAGGAGGAGGAGGAGGAGGAGGAGGAGGAGGAGGAGAAGGAGGAGGAGGAGGAGGCACTACCAGTGACTCTGGGGCATCGATGGCATCCCGCCCAGCAGGGCCACCGCTGCCGGCAGCAGTCGAGCCACATGATTGGATACTTTCGGCCAGGCTCCGAAGCTTCTGCATCGGCCTCTTCTGTTCATGAAGCCAGGCGGGACAACGCCTCCTGGAATCTCTCAAACCCAACGCTTGGCTCCCGGCCCCAGGACTCTGCACGTGACCAGGCCTTCTTCGTTTTCGTTGCCATCAGACGTGCGCAGGTCAACACACACACACACACACACTCACACACACACACACACCGAATGACCCATGCTCTCTTCCGTTCTTTGGGACAGCCTCGAGCACAAATCGCAATGGAAGCCGCTTGTTCGTCTGGACGGTGTGGACACATGTTTTGCCTAGCGGTAGCAGTCAGCATCCCGTCTGGGGAAGAAGTGATCGGGAGTCAGGGGCCTGGCCCACCCCTGCCGAAACGAGCGAGGGGGAGACAGAGTGGGAGGGAAGGAGGGAGGCAAATGCTGAAGGGGTCCAGGAACAAACAAATAAATAGACACAATTCCGAGGATTCCAGATAGTCTTATACTTGTTCTGCATGTTCGTCTTCCCCTTTCCACTCCCCACCATGTCCGTATTTTCTGGGAATCGACGACTCAACTATCTGTGTCTGTGTGTCTTTGTTCGTCCTCCTGCACTGCGCCTTTCCGCCGCGCGGCTCACAGCCGCGCAGCTCATAACACTGCACGCCCAGGCCCTGGCCGGCGGAGCTGCGGCGCTCCTCGCTGTGCTGCCAGGCGCCGGGCTGCGTTCCGCCGTCGTCCGCCGTGCCGATCGCCGTCGTGCTTCTCGCTGCACTGCTCGCCCACCCTCTGGATGACACCGCGCCGCTGGCCGGTGTGATGCCCGTCGCAGCCGCACTGCCCACTGGCGCGCTGCTCGCCCCACGGCGCGCCCCCCTCCTCGGCGTCGGAGGCGCGCTGCTGCTCCCCGTGGTGCTGGGTAGGCGCCGTGCCGCGTGGCGCCCAGTGAGGCGCTCCACCCACCGACCGCAGGGAGGGCCTCGGCTGCCGCCTCGATACCACCAGCCCGCGGCGCCGGTGCCAAGCCTGCACGGCTGCCGCGGTCCGTCGATGCTGGACACGTGCGAGGGAGGCGTGGCTGCGCGGCGCGTCCTTGGAATCCGTGCCCTGGCGGACGAGCTCGCTGGAAGGGCGCCAGGGCACCCCGCACGTCGCGAAGTGCCCCCAAGGAGCGGCGGATCGGGGCGAGGCCCTCCACCGTGCTGGGGCTCCCACAATTTGCCAACTGAGACCTCCTAAGCCAGGGGCGCGACGGTGACGCCGAGGCAGACCGCCAAGCCAGTGTTGGTCGTAGCAGGGCGAGCTGAGACAACGGCAGCTCACCATCTGTCCGTGGACCTCTTCCAGGGTCCACTTGCATCCGAGCTGCGTTCAGGCGTGGCGTCGAGGGCCCCCCCCGAATGCCAACTACTCTGGCCTCAACTCGCCCTGCTCACCTGAACGGTGATGCCGAGGCAGCCCGCGAGGCCAGCGCTGGAGATCCGGCAGTGCCAGCCCCGGGCGATGCCGCGCAGGATGGCACTGGCCTTCGCGGCTCGACAGTTGCGGGGAGCGCCACCCCTGCCGCCTGCGCCACTGGCCTGCGGGCCATGCGAGCGCCGCGCATCAGCCGCTGACGCGGGCGGCGCCGCCAGGCTACTTATAGGCTTCCGTCATCCAGCCCCTCCCAGTCTCCGCCCCCCTCCAGCTCGGGGGCCGAGCTCGGAACCGCCCTCGCGGAGTCGACAGGCAGGCCCCCGTCCACCGCCGGGTGCTGCGGAGCCTCCGCGCCGGGTGGCTCCCACTGCGTGTGGCCGCTGGGCATGTGGTGGTAGTACGGCTCCCCGTTGTCGTCCTCGAGCACCTCCCAATCCTGCTCCTGCTCCGGCTCGAGCGCCCAGCCAGGAGCGACCCGCGCGAAGTCGACGGGCTGGTCCTCTGGCCCATCCGCGGCCAGGGACTCTGAGGCCTCTACGCCAGGCGGCGGCTCCCACTGCGTGTGGCCGCTGGGCACGTGGTGGTAGTACGGCTCCCCGGTGTCGTCCTCGAGCACCTCCCACTCCCCGGGGTCTCCGCCCTCCTCGACCAGGTACGGGTTCTCGCCTCCGTCCTCGACCATCGTGGAGCGCTCGCCCCTGCTGCCATCGCCTCCTCGGGGGTCCGACCGACGGCGACCGATGCTGCCGTTGGAGCCTGCGCGGCGGCCCCGCGGCGGCGAGCCGCAGAGCCGCCTGCGCCGCCGGCGCGGTGGCGAGGGCGGCGGCACGCCGCGGCGCGGCGGTGGCGAGCCGCGGCCCCGCGGAGGCGCCGTGCTCCTGCGCGCCGAGGGATCGCGGCGATGCCGCCGCACCAGGCGCCAGTGGCCCCGCCGCGGATCGGCACCGCGCTCGTGGCGGCGAGGCGGGCTCCGCCGCGAGCGGCTCCTGGGCGCCGGCGGCCTGCGGCGGTCGCCGCCTCTCGAGCGGCTCCGCCGCCCGTGCGGGCCGCGGGGCGGCCGCGGGGGCGAGCCGCGGGGCGGCCGCGGGGGCGAGCCGCGGGGCGGCCGCCGGGGCGAGCCGCGAGGCGGCCGCGGTGGCCGACTCGCGGGGCGCACGGACAGCTGCGGCGGCTGGGCGGGCGCCTCCGACGCTCGGGCCTTGAGCCGCAGCCGCAAGGCCGGCGGCAGGGGCTCTCGCTCCGCGACGAACAGGAAGCCGCACGCGTCCTTTCGGGCTCAGGAGGAGGAGGAGGAGGAGGAGGAGGAGGAGGAGGAGGAGGGAGGAGGAGGAGGAGGAGGAGGAGGAGGAGGAGGAGGAGGAGGAGGAGGAGGAGGAGATTTTTTCCCGCGGGCACAAGGCGCTCCTCTTTGGGCTCCACGATCATGTACTGTGTGCCTGGCAGGCACTGGTCGTCCTTGTTGAAGGCCGTGCCGCCTTTCGGGCCGCTGCGGCAGTTCGGGCACCGCTCCAGGTCCTGCGTGTGCACCTCGAGCACCTCCCACTCCTCGATGCCGCACGGCTTCTCCCTGAGGCGGATGCTCGAGCCCTGCTCGACCTTCAGCTTCAGGAGCTGGCTGCCGTGCGCGAAGTGCAGCTTTAGCGTCCCCACCCCGTCGACGTCCATGTTGCGGTGCACCGTGAACTCGGACGGGGCACCGGGCCGCGCCTGGAGTATGGTGAAGCTGTTGCCGCGCTGCCAGCGCTTCGTGAGGACCCGGGTCTCCTCGCCGTGCGGGCCGAGCAGCCGTGCGGTCAGGAGCGTGCCCTTCCTCACGGGCGCGTCGAGCACGAAGTCGCACACGGACTCCTCGAGAACGTCCAGCGGCGCCTCGACGGGGGCCTCCGAGAAGGCCACCACGTCGCCGATGGCCGCGCGCCAGTCGTCCAGGTCCTCCGGCACCACCGGCCGGACATCGATGTCGACGAAGCGGCAGTCGGGCCGCACGGTCAGCCTGGCGACCGGCAGGTCGGCGAGGCCGCCCAGGCTCCCGCGCGGCTCCATGCGCCCCTCGGCGGGTCGCCCGCGGAAAGCGCTGGGGGTCCGTTGGCCGGGGAGCGGCTGGAGCCAAAGGCCGCGTGAACACACCTGCATGCGTCCCGATACCTGCAACACGCACACGGGAATACAGCCGGGGCGCTGACCTAAGGAACCCTACATAAGGAACGAGGCCCCTTTCTTCCAGAAGTTAAGCTTCGATGTCCGATCGAAGACATAAGGAAAACCTGAGGCGAGCTGTGAAACACTTAAAGAACGCGGAGCCCCTCCCGAACGAGAAGGGTTCCTTCTTCAGGGCCCCGACTGTAAGAACATCGCTACTGAAGCAAGCCATGCCTGTGGGAGTGTCTCGCCGGGCGTCAGACATTGACAGCTCTAGGCTCTGTGCTTTGCCAAGCATGGTTTGGTCGCAACATTTTTGCGTGTGGTGCATCCTGGCAGGCGTTAGATGTTGAAACGAAGCGAAGTGAAACGAAGACCAGCCCTACCTGCGAGTCCAATCAGCCCTCTGGGCGTAGGTGGCTTCGGGAATCCTTTGCGACCTGCGCTCTGGATGATGCTTTAATTCGCGCCTTTTCGGCCCGAAGACCGTCCAAGGTACGATGGGCCCAAGAGACCCCCTAGATCGTCCCAAGTCGATCCCCGACGCGCCCGAAAGGAGCCCCAAAAAGGGAAGTCCGCGAAAAGACTCCAGGAAGCATGGTTGGAAACCTGCACCCAGGATGGCCCCCACATGAGCCCACCCACGAAACGAAGGCCACAAAGGTGCCTCCAAGATGCCTCCCTTGAATCCTTGAGAAGATGCTCCCAGATGTCCCCCTAGGGGAACAAAAAGTCGCACAAACATAAAAACTCGGAGGTCCGCGCGGATTTCTCGGATCCGCGCTGGAGCCCCCTGGCGGCGCCTCCGGCGCCGCCCCTGGCGCGCTCCGCGCGCCAGGGAGGGGGTCCAGCGCCGATGCGAGAAATCCGCGCGGATCTCTGAGTTTCTATGTTTCTGTCGCTTTTTGTTCCCCCACTCCCGGATGCCTCCAATCTGCTCCGTGCGTGTTTTTGTTCGGTTTCGTGCGTGTTTTTTTTTGCTCGATGGTCCAGGATGGTCCCCGATGGTTCTCGCCGAGAACAAATGCACACGTCCGAGCGATGCCAAGCCCTTGAATCCTTAAGAAGATGCCCCCGGATGCCTCCCGGATGCCTCCCAATCTGCTCCCCGAGGCCGCGGAGAGACCACAGCCGGGGAGCCCGTCGCGCGCGCTCTCCTGGCGAGGAGCACACGCACACAGGAGCTGCGATCGCTCTGCGCCTCCCCGCGCGCCTGCCGCGCGTGCCACCACACTCTTCGCAGCCTCGGGGCGTGCCAGTGGTGCAGTACCGTCGGGGCGTTGACCTTAAGGAACGATGAATAAAGAACGAGGCCCCTCATTTCCATAAGCGGAACCTCGATTTCCTGTCGAAAACCTGAGGACAATCCAGGGCAAGCTGCGAAACACTTAAGGAACACGGGGCCCCTCCCCAACGAAAAGGGTTCCTTCTTCAGGGCCCCGACTGTACAATGGAGGCCAGTCCACAAGACACCTTCCACAAGAAACCCACCCTGAGACCCCAGGACGCCCATCGATTTTTGGCGGGGACACGTCACGTGTCCCACTGCAAAACCATCGAAACCCAAGAAACCCAGGGCACACTGGGGGCAAGCAGGGTGTTTCTTGGCATGGGTCTCCACTGTAGCCCTTCCCATCTGAGAAACACCACCGCACGCGTCCAAGCCATACTAGGCCTCTGGCTGGGCCGAAGGCCATTGGCTGGCCCGCCACCTGCGTCCACAAGGGTACTGGGCGCACCGAATACTAGGCTGCATGAGGCTCAGATCTCCAAACCTCTCCGCAAGCCGTTCGACACATACTCATCCCGTCGCCCCCCCCCCCGAGCGAAGTGCTAGCCACGCAGTGAAACAAAAACGCCAAAATCGGCACCAGACTTCTCCAAGACGGCTCCCAGAGGATCCAGAGCTCCCGACACCGCTTATTAATGGACCCCGCGGGGCCTCCACCGCGGCTCCAGACGCCGGACAGTAGCCCAAACGAGGAGCCCAGACGCCTAACAGCGCTGATGTGTGTGATGGCCTCCAGGCTTGCTGAGGCAACATGGTTCCAAGAGGGACTTGGGGAGCAGGCCCCTTCCAGGACTCAATATGGCCCACAGACGGTCCAGCAAGGGCTAACAGATTGCCCAGGAGGGCTCCTGGACGGGTCCTGGAAGACCCAGGACGGACCCCGGGTGGCCGAGATGGCCCCGAGGCCGCGAAGACGGCCAAGAGAGGCCAAAAGACAGCCCGAGAGAGGCCTGAGACGGCCAGAGAGTGTCAACACATGCGTAGACAACTGCGGAGGCGGGCCGCGACACTCAGATCGATTGCGCTACCGATGGCATCAGAAAAAAAAAACGCCAAGAAGGCCGACCAGCCGAAAAGGCCCCGAGAGCCAACAATATGCTTTGCCAGAGGCACCCCAAGAGAGGGGGGGCGACGGCGACCCGCTGGAGGCGCATTCGATACGAAGGACACTACGCATGAGATGCGAATGCGACAAGAAATAAAGTCGAGCGGAGGACACTCGATAGATACAGAAAGCAGGCGCTCTTCCAATCAAGAGAAACATCCAATGGTCACAAGGCGCCGCCGAGCAACTAGCTAGGCAACACCAACGTGTGTTAAGAGGGGCATCCCTAAGATGAGTGTCAGAGCATTAAGAAGGACAGAAAGAGACGCCCGACGACTGATCGCTACTCAAGGTGTGCCCATATGTTTCCGATTGACGTTGTGCACATGAAACAGTATGAGACCATGTATGGATGAGAAAGTGGACAAAAATGGCGGCTGCCAGGGGCCCCTTGACTTTCGTTCAAGTGGCCACAACTGTGCACTGCCAGGCGTGGCTGACACATTGCAGAGCCCACAGGACCCACGGGAGAGGAGGAGCAAGAGCAGACAGACGGACTGACTGACGCGCCCCTGACCCAATGTAATCAAAGAGCTAGGCACCTGGGCCAATGTCACATGAATCAAAGGGCTCGTGCGCCCCATATCGGACACGGACATTACTTTTCGCACGCAGTCCCTGCCAAATGCCACTGACCAAGGACCGAGGAAAAAGGATCCTCCTCTCGGGGCAAGGCATATTGAAATAACGCCAACTCAAAATCGGTGCCGGGACCCCTCCTTGGGTCCAAACGCACCCATCTTCCAAGCGCCGTCCAGCCGTGGCGGGGAGAACGCTCCCCGAAGTCTCAACTCGTCCTCCTCTAATCCTCACCGCCCTCCCATTCATCCCATTCCCTCGCCGCTCCCTCGAGGCACGGGGTTCCCTTCCGGCCCTCTCCCTGAAGCGCGCTGATGGCCGCTCTGTTGCCGCTGGTGTTGCCTGCCTGCCTTCCGTCGATCTTCGTGTCCCAGCAGAGTTGCTGCGGTGATGGCTTTGGATAAGGAAGCCTTCGGTAAGGAATCCAGGGTCTGGACGGCAGTGGACAGCCAATCGTGGATTGGCCATGGATATCACCGCCGCCCCCGTTAGATCAGGAACCCTCCAGGATCTGAAGCCTCCTGGGCACGCGCCCGCGCCGTATCTCACTCTTGCTCTTCGGGTTGTGCGCCGTCACCTACTGGCAGGCGCACTGCTTAATCCGCGCCGACGTTAAAAAACAGCTCTCGAGGAGACGAGCACCCCGACGCCCCGGCGGGGCGGGCCCGCGGTCCTGTCGAAGTCGAAGACGGCCAGCCGGAGCGGCGGCGCGGACACGCCCGGGGGGCCGGGCGTCATCGTGCCCACGCCGGGCGCCTGGGTGGCTCGGGGTACGAGGAAGGAGGAGGAGGAGGACAATTATAAACCAAAGACCCATCAACGATACTAGAATAAACCCTCCCTCCAAGCTCCCCCTTCGTCGTTCTCTGCAGGGACTCATTCTCACTCATGGAAGCGCCCCGTTGGAACACAACCGATTCAAATCCGGAACTGTGCCAGAAAACCATTCCTGGGACTTCGACGCCGCGAATCACCGTCTGTGCTTCGTCTTAACGACCCTGAACCGTGCCAGGAAACCATTCCTGGGACTTGAACAGTGCGAGTCCATGTGACTCCTGCGCCCTGACATCCGACATCATGCCGAAATACAATTTCCTGGACGTTAACCATGAAATCCATTGAACCTGTTGCGAACTCTTGAAACGAATGCGCACGGCGCGAAGGCGAAAATCTAATTCTCAAAAAGAGCTGCCTTCCATCCGCTAAAACTCTTGCACTTGCTAAGAACGAACGCGCCTGGCGCTGGGGTGAGAACCACATTCTGAAAACATGCCGCCCTCCATCCGCGAAAATCCTGCAAGTTCTCTCGAAACGCATGCGCGCGGCGCCGAGGCGAGAACCGCATGTTGAAAGCGGGCCGCCCTCCATCCGTTAAATTCCTGCAGTGGTGTAAAACGAATGCGCGCGGCGATAGGGCGAGAACCACATTTTGAAATTTAAAAGAGGGCCGCCGTCCACCCGTGAAGCACTTGCGATTGTTCAAAACGAATGTGCGCGGCGCTAAGACGAGAGCATTATTTTGAAAGCGGGCCGCCCTCTAGCCGTGAAGCTGTGGCACATTTCAGGCTGAAGGACCCTAACAAGTAAAGAAGTCTCAGGCGAGAAGCCCGGCCCGCATTTTCGACCAGCCTCGGGGTGCGACAAGGAAGAATCAGTTATAAGGAAGAGGGCTTGAAGGATCATATGGGACTTCGACGTTTGTCCGAACAGCCGCCCTGCCGCCGCGGCGGCTCCCCAGGCGATGCATGGCTCGAAGCCGAAGAAATGCACCAGCACGCCGCACATGCACAAGAAGCATGACGGACCCGATTGCTGGTATTCGGCGAGGAGGAGGAGGAGGAGGAGGAGGAGGAGGAGGAGGAGGAGGAGGAGGAGGAGGAGGAGGAGGAGGAGGAGGAGGGGGGGGAGGAGGAGCAGCACGTGGACAAGAGAGAGAAAAAGAGAGACAGCCCCTTCTGGCTGCTGTGCGACCCAGGCTTGTGGGGGCTGCGCTCCCGCACCCGCCCCCCCTCAAAGCCGAGTGCGGAAAGGGGAGCGGACGAGGAAGCGGGGCGCGCACGAGGGCTTCGGCCGCTCGTCGACAAGACAGTCCGCATCACCGAGCCACCGGGGAGGAGGGAGGGCCCCAGGCTCCCCCCGGGGTGCTGGGGCCCACGCTCGGGCAACGCCGCCGCGCGCACCGCCGCCGCAGCTTCGCCGGTCCCCCGTCTCCCTCGGAGGGTTCGGGGCTGCGGCCGGGCGTCTGCCCTGCTTCGCCCTCCTTGCCTCTCGGTTTTCGTTCGCCCCCCCCCCCCCCCGCAGCTCGCGGGGCGGGGGCTCGAGGGAGTCGACGCTTCCACGCCAACTCGCCCGCAGCACCGAGGAGGAGAGAGAGACGCACACTCCGTTGGGAGGTTCGTCCTGCTGCTGCTGCTCTGCATGCTGAGCCACCTCCCCAGCAGCTCTCCCCCCCCAGGCCTTATCCCTGTCGCCCTCGGGGAGCTCCCCGAACAGCAGGCGATGCGGCGGCGAGGGCGCGTGCAGGAGGAGGTGGAGGAGCAGGGTGAAGAAAAGGAGGAGGAGGAGGAGGAGGAGGAGGAGGAGGAGGAGGATCGGATCGGAAATGCTGGGGACGATCCCAGGCTCCAAAGCAACAGCTAGGCTAAGCAGATCCGCAGCAGAAAATGCATCAGTCATGCGACAGCACAGGGGCCACGAAGTACCCAGCGGGTCAAAGCGGGGCCCCTGCCGAGGGCAATGACCTCCCTTCTGGGGAAACCAAAATATGCACAGAGATCACTCATCCCGGGACCTCTCCCGACGAGGGCCCCCGAGGAGGCTCCAAAGGGGCAAAACGAGGGAAGGGCTGCGGAATGCGTACCTTTTCCTCCTCGGACAGTCGGGCCCCGAGGCAGATCCCACTCGAGGGGAAGGCACCCCCGCGGGCACCAGCAGGTGGAATTAGCCTCGACGTCTGCTCTGCCCCCCCCCCCCCTGGGCACCTCCAGGAGAAGCACGGCGCGAAGAATTGCTCGAAGCGGAGATCGCCATTTGCATGCGCAAGTGTCTCTTTGGACGAGTTTCCCTTCCTTGTCCCACTCTGAGGCTGCCTCTTTTGACGAGTCCCCCGTCTCCCTTTCTAAGACCGTCTGCGTATGAGCGAGTCTGACTGACTACGGACGAGGTGGGTCTGAATGGAGGTGAGTCGGGGTATGTGTCGGCCTCCCCTGGCGGCTCCCCCCTCGAATGCCCACGTGCCATGGCTCCTACATCGCGGCGGCCCTGGAGATCTGAAAGGATACTCCTCGACTGCGCCGAAACGCACGTTGCATCAGAAATCTGTCCATGCCCGGCGCAGAACACCCGAGCTGGTCGTGCGCGAAGCGCGCGGCCCACCTCCGAGGAGGGTGCCCAGAATGCCTGCATGAATTCACACGCATGCGGCCCATACAGCCTCAGGCTGGAGCCAGAGCGCAGCGGCGGCTCACGCAGCCCAGAGCCGCCGCAGCTGCACGGGGCTCTCTGGCAGCCAGCCAGAGAACACGGGCGCCAGCGCCACTCCCACTTGCCCGCCGGCCCAACGAAGCGATGGATTACCCAGAGCAGCGTTGGGACTTTAGTTCCCCCGCACCTCGGAACGTTGGGAGGCCCCTGTGAGGTCACTCCGTTTGAAGGCGAGCTTCCAGGGCGGATCTGGGGGGCCGGATCCCACACTCGACTGGCTACGCCGAGCGGCAAGAGTCTCTCCCCAAGCTGCGTCCAGCAAGGGTGACGATCGGGCTGCCAGCAGCCTGTTTTCCAGAGACGGCGCCGAAGCCCTCCGTGGCACAGGTGCTGAAGCATCAGGAAGGTCCTGACAATCTGGGCGCCTCTCCCTTGGCCTGCCCATGCGTGATGCTAGATCACAATACCCATCGGTCGGAAGAAGTAGGTAGAAACATGAAGTAGGAAGGCGTTGAAAATAGATTGGGTTCCGTCCGCTCCCTAAGAAGGAATGAACAGGTGAAGCCACTCGATTATTGAAATAGGAAGGCGCTGAAAGTAGATTGGAATCTGGACATCCAAAAATACCTACTTTCAACAACCGATTGGTAATGGCGGTAAAAAAGAGACACACCCACCCACCGCGAAACGGCAATTCCAATTGAGAACCCCCCACAGTCTAGGCACGAACGGGGCCGTGTCGTACCCCGGGCAGCTCCCCCTTGGGATGCCAAAGTGCCATGCTTGCTACATCGCAATGGTCACGGGGCTCTGAACAAGAGCACGACGCCCTCCCAAAAACTGAAACTTGTTCTTAAGATGCTTAAGTTAAACAATCTTGGAGCGAACGGGCCCGTGTCATGCACCCTGGCCCTCAGGATGCCAAATTGACATGCCTGCTACATCGCAACGGTCGTTACGCTTCGATGAAAGCCACGTGGTGCCCCCTCCCAAACGGCTACGGCCTGAGAGGTCTGACAGTCTGGTAGCTAGAGACCAATGCCATATCTCCTGGCGGCTCCCTCTCTGCATGCTCAAGAGCCATGCCTGCTACAACGCGATGATCAGGTGGTTCCGAAAACAGGCACGCCTCTCCCAATCCAAAACAAGCATCCGAAGTTCTGCTTGAGAGTTCCTGACCATCGAGCGCGAACGTGCCCGTGTCACCACCGTCACCACCCCTGGCGGCTCCTCATTGGGATTCTCAAGTGGCATGCCTGCTGCGTCACTAGGACCATTTGGCCCTGGAAGAAACACGTCTACCCACCCCCAACACAAACAAGTGTCATCCTGCCTGAGAGGTCACAGCAATCCGGGCATACCCTCTCGGCTGCTCCCATTGAGATGCCCAAATGCCATGCTTGCTACGACGCAATGGTCATGGGGCTCCGAACAGAAACACGACTGACCCACGAGAGGTCCCGACAAGAAGGGCGCCAACGGACCCGTGCCACAGCCCCAAGGCAGCCACCAATTCGGATGCCCAAGTGCCATGTCTTTTTCATAGCGGTTGTCATTCGGCTCTGGAGAGAGGCTCGCCTGGGTAAGCCTGACTATGAGAGAGCGTGTGCGTGTAACTGAGTCTGCTTCTGAGTAATGATGGGCAAATCTGTGTCTGACGAAGTCTGAGAGTGAGCGAGTCTGAAATATGAGTGGGTCTGTGTCCAGGTGAGTCTGCGTATGAGTGGCCAGAGTATAAGTATCCTGAGTTTGTGTGCAAGTGAGTCTGAGTATGATTGGTGTGGGTGTGTGAGTCTGAGTACAAGCTGGGAAAGGTGGGGAGAGGCAAACAGGAGGGGGGCGGAGGCGTCAAACCAATAATGAGAGCCCCCAGCCGCATGCCTATGAGATGGAACAATCAGGGGGAAAGGCACATAGGAGGTGGAAGGGCTGAGGAGCAGCAGTGAGCAACGGTTTAGCGGTGGCCACTGTGCCTGAGCGGTGATGTAGTCTCTTATCCCAAAGAAGAGCCGAGGTGGACGCCAACGCGTACCCCACCACCCCAGAAGGCAAAGAGGGCACTAGGCCGTCAGCCCGCGTTGAGGGGACAACGAGGATGGTGCGGACCAGCAATGTGCGAAGGTGGAGGCTGAAGAACATACGAAGGAGACGGAGGCGGAGGAGAAGCAGGGAGAGGAAGCCGTGGGGGAGGATGAGGATGCGGAGGAAGACGTGGCTGAAGAGGATACAGACGATGAGACGAAGCAGGTCCAGGGCTTCGTCAGGGCGCAGGAGGACGCTGAGGAGTAAAACCTGAATGAGAAGTAAGAGGGAGGACGTGGAGGAGGAGGAGGAGGAGGAGGAGGAGGAGGAGGAGGAGGAGGACGAGGATGACGACGTGTCCTTTCTCTCCCTCTCCCCCTCCACATCCTTAACACGTGGAGCAGGAGAAATAAACAAGAACCAGAGGGGCAAAAACGAACTGACACCGTTACCCTCTGAAACTCCCCTGAGGTACGTCCTGACCAGACGTGCATGGCGAATTCAGCCGTGGCAGCGAGGGTCGTCCAGGAGGCCTGACCTGGTAACAAAAACACTGAAGTGAAAATGGACGTGCTCTTACCCTTGTACCCTACAGCCGACCTCCTACCTCGACCCGCCTCTTCACTTCTGCTGCCCCTAAGGTGCTTCGCTGAGGTATATGTTCCTCAATACGTTGGAGATTTCAAGACCTGTGCATGGCGGGTTCTGGAAACCCTGAAAACAAACATGTTGTCATCTCTTGGAGGGACACTTTTTACTTCCGCCGCCTTCCGCCAGCTTCCGCGGGCCAAGCCGCCGCCGTCTTACTCCTGCCGCCTTCGGTCGCCTTCCCCCGAGGAAGAGATGTTTGGACGCCCGAAATGGGTACGGAAAAATTGGGTACAATGCCCAACAACAAGTCTTGTCCCAAACAAACAGCGGCCGCTGCTGGGCGGGCGGCCTTCTGTCTCAAAGGGACACAGGCCGCGGCGGCGCGGACAGCGAGTCCTGTTCAACATGGACAAGGACTGCTGTTGGGCACTGTACCCACTCTTTCCGTACCCCTGTCGATCGCCCCGAGAGATGGACACTCCTTCCACCCTCGAAGACAAGGGTCTTCCTGGAACGCCTCGCACGAGGAGGCCGACCCCGGCGCCTGCGGGCCGCCCGCCACCGCCGGCATCATCTCTCGCAGGGCGCGGCGGGGCCCTCGAGGGCCTCCGCGGCGGGCGGGCGCGCCGCAGACCGGGCGAGGAGCGCGCGAGCGCGGCCTCGCTCGACCTGCTGCGGCTCTCTCGGGAGGGGAGGGCAGCACCGCTGGCGGACAAGACCGTTCCGCAGCTCGCAAAAGAGCTGCTTGCAACTGGCCTGGATCCAAGGCGGGGTTTCTGTCGTCGTCGTCGTCGTCGTCGTCGCCGTTGTCGTCGTCGTCGTCGTCGTCGTCGTCCTCGTCGTCGTCGTCGTCGTTGTCGACGTCGTCGTCGTCGTCGTCGTCGTCGTCGTCCCGCGGCGGCAGTGGCGGGGTGTTTGGACGTTTGCGAGGAGGCACTCTGCGAGTAGTGCAACGCGCTGGGTGAAACGACGCGCCGCCGTTGGGCCAAGGGTATGCTGGTGGCGACGCAAGCGAGCTCGGTCGCACTCGACTTCTGCATCTGTCGTGAGGGGAGAGCAACACCATGGACGCGCCGCGGTTGGCAACCCGTCAGTGGGTTGCTCCTTCGTTCTTGTCCGGAGGCCTGGTGCTGCTTCAACAGGTAGCACGTTGATGCGTTCACCGCGGCGGCGTGACATTGATTCTGTTATGCTCGCCAAACCTCAGGCGAGCCTGGGACAAGATCTGCGGGGCGGTGCTGGCACTAGGCGAAATATGAGAACGATGGGCATGATGAACAAAATGGGGACGGGCCCTAAAAGAGCCGGCCTCGAAGGCGTCTGACGACAACGAGGCGGAGGAGGAGAAGGTGAAAGGAACGCTAGACACTTAGCTTGTTGGACTCCGCTCAACCTGAGAAAAAAGAGCGGGGGCGGATCGGCTCGAACACGGATTTGCGCGTGTCGGGAGACGGGAACTGGGAGAGGTGGGCGGGGAGGTGGAGGCGGAAGGGAAAGAGGAGGGGGAACATACGGGTGAGGAGGAGGAGGGAAGAGGACAAAAGGGTTAGGAGGGAGGAGGACGCCCCCGCCCCCCCCCCTTCTCACCCACCGCTGCGGCATGATCGAGGAACGGCCAAGCCATACATCTGACGTGCAGGGCCGCCTGGCTTCCAGTGGCAGCAGCTGTCCTGGCAACTGCTCAAACGCCGTAGGTACCAGGAGCTTGAGGAGTTTGGTTTGGTCGCTTCATCATCGCGCTAAGCCACACGGGTTGCAGAGGTACTGTTGGAGGCTGCTACTTTGCTCGGATGTTTGTGCCATAACCCCGATGCAGTACACGAAAGTGATCACGGCCTGGAATGAGGTGGCGTCTCTTCGCGGGCGCGCTGCACGCCATGTCGATGTTTATCTTTCTTCCTCGGGGGGTTCGAGACTTTGACCACAGGGGGATAACAGGCTTGATCGACCCCGACTTCGAGATAATGACAGATTCGATGGTCGCCCAAACTGATCCCGATCTGCGAAGGTTGCCGAGCAAGCGTGGTGGTCCTGGACCAAGCAAGCACGTCTCGGCTAACACATCTCACGCGTCCTCACTTTCATCTGGACACCACGGCAAAGCTCATGCTCCTGAAGAGGCCCTGACCTTCGCTAAAGATGCTCAGCCTCACCTGCTGGCCAGTCGGACGCTCGACACTTGGATCGAGATTTGGACCTATACTGTGACTTGCAGGCTTTGCAGAACACCGCAAACCACGGCGAATGGCCATTGCTGCAGTTGTTACCTGAAATATTTTCACACCAAAACCGAAATGTCACCCGCTGTCTGCCGGAGCGCAATTCTCCTGGGCCTACGAGGCTGACCCCATGTACCTGGGACGTCCTGTCCCACCATGCCTCGAAATGTATTGATGGTACGTTATGCTGTTTGAGCGCTGCTTATCCAGGCCTGCTGACCGGATACATGATGATCTGGCCTGTCTACCCAATCCCCTTTTTTATGGCCACACTTTCACTCGCTCCGGATGCGATCGGAACCTTTAGCGAGAAGTTGGAGAATTACAAAACGAACAAGCGTGGACCAATCTGCGCGGTCCGATCAAATACTTGATGCTGTCAGTCCTAAAGCGCTGCTCTGGAAGTTCGAGAGTTGGCCTGCGCATGAAACTTTTTAATAAGACAAAGCCAGCTCCCGCTGGCGTTAGGATGTTTGTCTAAGAAAGCGATCCACCCGCGGGTGGGGCAGTTCGCTGGCCCCCACGGCACAGGCCCTGCAGCCCACCAGAAGAAGAGCCCGCCAACGCGGAGAAGGCGAGCGCACGCGCAGAAGCGCAGAAGAGAGAGAGGTATGACCACGCCAGAGGTGAGCCACCAGACAGAGGGCGGCAGGCCAGCCAGGAGACGTCACTGACAGGGGAGGCGTCCTCCTTCGCGGCGAAATTGCTCGTTCGCGAGAGCAGCCCGCGCTTGGCGACGCGCGCGGCGCCGTCTAGCCTGCGTGCGACGACGGGCCTCCAACTGCTGCCAGGGAGTGCCAGGCAGGCAACATCGGACAGATGCGCGCATGCAGAGGAACGCATCGCAGAGCACAGGACGGAGGACACAGCGACCAGGGCCCATCCCTTGAAACAGGAGGCAAAGGTGAACTCGCGGCGAGACGTCAGGAGACCCACCGCCGCGGGGCCCCGGAGCCCAAGAGCCCAACCAAGTAAAGAATAGAAGCGACAGCCTGGGGCAGGCAAGGTAATGCATCATGTCATGTAGGCCAATCATGGGCTGGTCAGGGCAGCGGCGCCCAAGAATACACCCCCGCGGTGCAGCATGAAATCTCGAACTCGCACAGGCACAACGCGGTAAGATGCGACTGCTGGCCAGGGGGAATTACATGCTGGCGCGCTTCGTAGCGGCCGTAGCCCCGGCGCAAACGCGGCCGATGTCCAAAGGAGTAGCCCCTGGGATCCAGGCCCGAGCACGACGGAGAAGCGCTTCATGTGAGGGGGGCGGCGGGAACGGGATGAAGTTTCAACTCGCGCATGTACATTGCTTCTGCGCGTCAGAAAATTCCTAGCGCATACTAGGGTCCAAGAGCATCCTAGGGTCCCCCCCCAGGATGCAAAAGTAGATCTATGAAACTCAAAGAACATCAGGGCATCCTCCCCGAACCGACCTCGACCTTATACCTCGGTCCGACCTTACCATGGGCACGCACCCCTCAACATCCCCGCTGGCGACGCGGCGCTGGCACCGCGCCCCTGCGCGAGGGCGTGCGCCACCACGGCCGTGTGCATGGCGCCTGGGCGGACAGGGTCGTCGTCATCGCTCGGACGTCCATTCCCTGTGCAATTCTCGAGTTCGGGCGTGCACTCTTTTCGCAAGATGATCCAATAGGCCCCATCGATCGTCTTCGCCGAAGAAGAAATGTACATGTCCGAACGATGCCAAGCGTCTGTGCCGCGGCGGCGGCGGGACCACACGTCAGGCGCGCGCGGCGTCCGGCGGCGCGGAGGCCGCGCGAGCCCAGAACCGGCGGCGTACTCTGCGCCAGTCGCACCGCCGGCGGCGCGCAAGCATGCCCTGTGCAACCCCCGGCAGTTCGAATTGCCTTCCGCTGGTGGCGAAGGCCAAAGCGCAGCAGCACCGCCAGCATTGCGGCCGGCCGCCGCGTTCCCGATGCGGCCCTGGTCTCTCAGCCCCACCGGCCACGCCTCCGCTAGCGTCTCTCGTGCGCGTACCCAACGGGCCCAGAGCCGCCCGCTGCGTGTATGGCGCCCACCAACTGTTGCTACAACAAGCCGGCGTGCTTCCAGTCCCGCGCGCCGGCCCCGGCCTCGATCGTAACGCACGCGCGCACGAAGAGTACGGGCTGTCCGAGGCGAGGTCGGTTGCACGGGGCGCCGACCACGCCGCGGCCACAGCGTCGGCCCGCTGCGGGGTCCGCTTCTGGCCACCGAGCCAGCGAGGTTGCGGATCCCAGTGCAGCTGGAGCCAACGGGTCGGCGGCAGGAAGGCACGTCCCAACGCTCCGCTCCACGCCGTCTGGCGGGGTGCGTACTTACAGAAGCAGGGCGGCCTGGGGCGAGTTGCGGGTCTTCGCGCCAGGCGCCTTCGCAAGAGCAGCGAAGGCAGGCGCAACGTCGGTGTTGAGCAGGGACCGACGGTCCTGGCATTCCTATAGGCCTACCACGACATGTTCTCAAACACAAATACTTTAACAGACCAGATATTCTGAAACAGACGAAACCAACCTCATGTTTCGGGATAGCCCCAAAAAAGAGGACCCAAGCTGGGCCACGAAACGTGTTATTGAGGTTGAGGGCTATATCATGCCCAATGAACCCTGGCCGCCAGCAGCAGCTGCCGCAAGGCCCTGGCGTCTCTCGGCAGCTTCTCAGGCCGCGGCGCTACGGCGAGCGCGGCGCGCCGCCGCCCCCCCCCGCTTGGCAGAATCCCGGGCGATGCTCTGGATCTTCGCACCCCGCGGAGCGGGCACAAGCCTGCACCGCCCCCTTCCGCTTGAGCGACGATGAGAAGCGGGTCTTGCGCGAGACGGCATAGCGACCTTACGCGGCGGCTTCCGCGGGCCGCCTGCGCGGCACGCCCCGCTGGAGACGAGGGCGCGCATGCGCGAGCTTACGCGTTCAGCTCACGCGCCAGGACCGGCGCAGACGGCCCCGTTGCTGCTGCGGCGCTCACTCGGCTGTGACGGACTCGGGCACGATGCTGGCGCACATAACGCCCGCGTCGGGCTCGAGTGCGCCAGCGACGAGCAGGCGCGCAGAGCCCCTGCCCACTCCGCTGGCCAAGGGAGCGCAGCACTGGCCACCCTGCGATGCTCGGCCCGGGACACACGCTGCCAGGGCCACGCGCGGCTGCACCGCCCGTGAGCCGCCCGTGGGGCGCTTCGCAGGCGCGCCGCACCATCGCTGCGTGTCGTCGTAATGAGGGCGCGGGGTCGGTGTGCCTCCTCCTCCTCCTCCTCCTCCTGCTGCTCCTCCTCCTCCTCCTCCTCCTCCTCCTCCTCCTCCTCTTCCTCCGCGTGCTCCTTTTGACGGGCGCGGGGCCCGAGAGGGGCCCCGCGAGGCCGACATCGAGAAGAACACCGGGACGGAGGCACTCGCGGGGACCGAAGTCTGCGTCCGGCCTGGGGCGCGACCTGGCCAGACTCCCGGGGCGGGTCCCGTCGTGGCCACGGGGAGCTTCCCAGCAATCTCGAAAAAAATTAAAACCCTCAGGTTGACCCCAAAAAGGGGGTCCAACTGAAAGGGGGTGGTGCAGTAGATGTGGGGCACTTGTATTGCAATTGTGTTGCGCCGGAGAGTTGGATCGCATTGAATTTGCAACGAGTGCATTGTACGCGGAAATCAAACATTACACTTGCGCACTGGAACGTCTTGCACGCCCCAGATTTATTGCACCACCACAAATCTACTATTGCACCAAATCCATGGCACCACCTCCTTGTCGCTGGGCCCCCTCTCGGGTCGACCAGATATACGCACCTCAAGCCTTTCCAAACCTCGATCCTGCCCGACCCTTCATCGACGAGCTCATCCTCCCAATCCTGGCGCCGCCTCGGGCGGAAGTCGGCGGCACACACACACAAGCGTGGCCCTGGGCAAGAGCGACACTTTGGTGCGCGCGGCCTGCCGAGCGCTGCACGCGATGCGACGGCAGCGGACTGCTTGCCTTTGGCTTGGCTCCCCCGCGCCTTCCAAAACATTCCGGCGAAGGGCCCCTCGGCTTTCGGGCCATAACTTTATGTCGGGCGTGTCCCCCTACAGGGGGGTTTCGACGAAAAATAAAAAATACACCAAAAATACACCAAAGATGTCAAAAAATATTCAAAAAATAGTCCCCAGACTATGTTTGGACTTTTTTGTTTGCTATGTTTGGGGTATTTTTTATTTTTCGTCGAAAATCCCTTTGTAGGGGGACAAGCCCGACTTAACCATAACTCGGGTCTCCGGAAGCCGCTCGGGAGGATCTCGACCACAGCACGCTTCTGGCGAGGCGCAGCGGAAGGGAAGCGCCTGGAACCGACCGAAACGTCCGAAAACCCTGACCACACCAAAGGTCACTCCAGCGAAGGGTCACTCACATCATAGCATTCGGTGCCTTCGGTGGAACGCGCGCTCCGCGATAATCCCAACCCCTTTCCTTGGGCCATGCCTTCATCCTGATTCGTTGTTTGACGGTCCCGGGGTCCGGGGGGAGCCCCAAGAGGCCGAAAATTGAGAAAATCCTCAAGCTTGAATGTTTTGGCGGCAAGCGACGGAGGGAAGTGAGAAGGAGAAGGCCTTCTCAGCAGGCGGCTGGACTTCTCGCAAACCCTCGCGCCGTCTGAGCAGTTGCCTGCGGCTTCGGGGGAGGATGAGATGCAAACATTTCCCACAAGGCCCGGGGACTCCCGAGTCTCTTGCGAAGGCCCGCCCCATCTCACTTCCCCCCCCCCCGGGCTCGCCGCCGAACTTCTTCAAGACGTGAGAGGCCCGGGGTACGTGCAGCCCCCGCTCGGACAGGGGAGGGCCGGGAGGCAGCTCCTGGGAGGTCTTCGCAGGCACGGTTCAGGGCGTGGCCCTCAGGATGTCCAGGACATCGCGTAGGAAGGACGGCCAATACGATTCAGGGCTTAGCCCTTAGGATATCCCAGTGGGCGGATAATGTTGAAAACGCGAATACCCCCGACGCGGGAGGTCTCCGTCGTACGGAGCCAGATCGAGGGGCCATTGGGACTGGCCCCGATGGGGCCCAGGATGAGGCGGGGTTCGGCCACACTGCGTCTGTCTTCGAACACGGAGATGCCAGCGCCGATGCTGAACTTCACCTCGCAAGGTTTGCATCCTGCGATCGGGGACGTTTGTTTAGCGTGTCGCGGCGGCGGCCCTGGCGCCCCGCTAAGCCCTGCGAGCGCATAGCGTGTCGCTCCGATCCCCAGGGCAGGAGGCTGGGAAAAGCAGGGACAACCGTCTTGACATCCTTACACGCCTACCACGAAGTGTTCTTGAGACGAAAAAGCGGTCCTCATAACAACCTGCTATGTTCTGAGAACATCAAAATCGATGCATTAAACGAAAACTGTTTCAGCCAGAAATGTTGTAAGAACATGTCCCGCAAGCCAGGACGTAGCACCTCGCAAATGCGGATAAAAGGGGGCGGTGGGGACGCCGGAAGTCTGCGAGACTCTGGAAAAGTGCGCCGCAGGCGCCAAAGTTTCACAAATTGTACAACGAGCCCGCCGCTGGCGCCGATTTTTCTTTAAATCAATGTGGGTAGGACGCGGGTGGGTCGCGGGTTGGTCGCGGGTGTGCCGCGGGTGGGTCGCGGGGTGGGTCGCGGGTGGGACGCGCGGTGGGTCGCGGGTGGGTCGCGGGAGGGGTCGCGGGAGGGTCGCGGGTTGGGTCGCGGGTGAGTCGCGGCGTGGGTCGCGGGGTGGGTCGCGGGGTGGGTCGCGGGATGGGTCGCGGGTGGGTCGGGGGGGGGACGACGACAACAAACAACAACAACAACACCAACACCACCACCACCAACAACAATAACAACAATTACACTTACAAATACAATTACTACTACAATTACAGTTACACTTACAATTACAATTACAATTACACTTACAACAACAACCGCAACAGCAACAACAACAACAACAACAACAACACAACAACAACAACAACAACAACAACAACAACAACAACACAACACCAACACCAACACCACACCACCAACAACAACAACAACAACACCACACCACCACCACCACCAACAACAACAACACAACACCACCAACACCACACCAACACCAACACCAACACCAAACACCAACAACCAACACCACACCAACACCAACAACCAACACACACAACAACAACAACAACAACAACAACAACAACAACATTTAAGACTGGGGACACTCCGTTCTCACCAGTGCCAGGGTTTTCATAGGAGGCGGGCAATACCCCCACTTTGTGGGGGGGCCGGTTCAAGCTCTACCAAATTTCCAAACGACTCTTCGCCACCACCCACACCCAGCTTCCCGCCCTATGACGTTCGGACACTTCACTTCGTGGCATGCGGACGACCGTGGCTACTATTCAGGGCCCCGCGGCCGACGACGACGGCGTGCGCGCGCGAAGAAAAAACGAATGTGTCCCGCATGGTATTATTTGACAGGGATGATGGCCCTGGCAGGTGCGCAACCGTTGTTGCAGAAGTTCGAAAAAGTTGCTCGCAAAAGCCCGTTTGACAGAAATGTTTAAAAAGTGTTGGGTTTCCTACGAATCCGCAAGAGCGCGCGGGATGAAATTTCGACAATTTGTTTTTGAAAAACCATTGGTTTTTTGATGTTTTTATGTTAAAATCGCTACGAAAACTAAGGTTTTGGAAGGATTTCGTCTTGCGCGCGCGAATGTCCACTTTACCTTATTTTTTGCAAGGGATTCTTGAAGTTTGGATATGTTAGAACAAGAAATTTCATTTTATAGTGTTTTTTGCAAGGGAAAGCGGGGGACAACAAAACAACCGGATCTGGACCACATCGTTTTGCCTGAGGCTTCCTCACGAAAATTATGAAAATGAGGCTGCGGCCTAGGCGCGGCGGGGGGGCCGCGCACCAGGGGTCCCAACAATAATTATTCTTTAGAATTAATAATGTTCAACAACAACAACAACAACGACGACGACGACGACGACGACGACGACGACGACGACGACGACGACGACGACGACGACGACAACAACAACAACAACAACAGCAGCAGCAGCAGCAGCAACAACAACAACACCAATAATAACGCAATCTGCATCATCCTCATCACGGATCCCCACTTCAGCCACACACAGCCAGGGACAATGAATGACCGTTCGGCCCCCCCACTCCGACAAAAGAGGCTCCCAGAACATCACCCAAGTGGGCAGTGATGGAGAGGCCGGGACGCTCCGCCGCTGCTTCCGCGGTGGGGGGTCAGAGCCGGCGGCACGACGCGCGGAACCAAAAAATCTGACGGGACGACACGCCGAGCGACACGAGTGGGGCCCTTCTTCTCCTCCTCCTCCTCCTCCTCCTCCTCCTCCTCCGCCTCCTCCCTCCGCCTCCTCCCCCGCGGAGCAGGCGCGCCCCGGGGGGGGGGGGGGGAGCGCCGCCTGCTGCCGCCAGCGGCGGCGGCCCGTCCGCTCCCAAGGGGGCGCCGCCCCGCCCCCGGCCCCCCCGCGGGGGGGGCAGCTGTCGCGCACGCCGCGGTGCCGTCGCGGGCTCCGCTCGGCAGCGGGGGGGGAGGGGGAGGAGGGCCAGAGCCACTGAGGTTCGCACCCCCTCTCGAGGCGTTACTTCAGACTCCTGTGGCAGCTCACGGGAGTCTCCGAGGAGCAAAGGAGCAAGTCCTGTCAGCGAAGCGGCCCGCTAGGGGCAGGGGGGGGTCTCCGATGCCATCTTGCTGTCTCTTGCGGATTCGACGCTAACCGATACTTGTCGACGCTGAATCGAAGCACATCGACGCTAAATCTGCGCTGCCCCATCGGCGACCAAACGCTATCACGCGCCAGTGCACTCCACATACGTAATCCCACCAACCTTCTGGGCGTAGGTGGTTTAACGAATTGCGTCTTCTCTCTGGCGATATCCGTCTTTCCCCTGCTCGGGGGAACGGTTATCATTGTCCCCTATTAATATACACCCACTCCCCCAGGCAACCAGCGAGGACACCATGATCACCCGGGGCATCCCTGTCAAAAACAATGCAAGGTACACTTTGGAGCAAAGTCTTGAGTCATGTTGGTGAGGTCCGCGAGCACTTTGTATTGTTTTTGACGGCGGGGGTGTCAGCATATTACCTGCTGGACGCTGGACTCCCTGACAAAAAACAATACAACAAACACCTCGCGGTTTATTCTGGATCATGCGCGGCCACCCCGCGATCACTGCCAAATGGTTTTCGACAAGGTCGGCGGGGGTGGTGGCGTATGGCCTGCTGTGTGCAGGCCCACCAAACACAATGATGGGCATGGCTTTGCGACAAGGATAATGGGGGCCAGCATATTTTCCGATGTGTGCTGCCACGTGCGCAGGCGCACCTGACAGACTCTGCACGTGCCCCGAACGGGGCGCACCTCGCGCAACTGGAGTATGCGGCACACCTGGCGCACACGGAGCACGTGGCGCATCTGGCGCACCAGGCGTGCCTGGCACGCTCGGGCCCCAAGGGTGCCTGGCGCGCGTGGCGCACCTCGCCCCAGCGTCGCGCTCATGGGGTCGGCTTTGATTCCCAGTAGCTGCCCATCCAGAGACGACCGCTGAACATGCTCATGCTCGGGTATTACTTGTGTCGGGAGGGAGGGTTGGAGTGAGCTAGACGGCTTGAAATCTAGGAGGGTGTCTTGATCAATGTTCCCTATTAATAAACACCCCTTCCCCCAGGCGACTGGGGGCCAACCCAGGTCCACGCCGACACCCCCCCACCATCCCTTGTAAAAAAACTGTGCAAAACACACTTTGCCTCCAAATTCGGAACATGCGCAGCCAACCCGATGCGCCCCCCCCCCCCCCCACACCATCCCTGTCAAATTATCCCAGTGCGACCCTACCTAGGAGTTGGAACCCCTAGGAAAGCAGCATTAGTAGTAACAGTAACGCTAAGCTACAGCTAAGCTAAAGCTAAGCTAAAGCTAAGCTAAAGCTAAGCTAAAGCTAAGCCGCAGCTAAGCTAAAGTTAAGCTAAAGCTAAGCTAAAGCTAAGCGAAAGCTAAGCTACAGCTAAGCTAAAGCTGAGCAGCAGCTAAGCTAAAGCTAAGCTAAAGCTAAGCTAAAGCTAAGCTAAAGCTAAGCTAAAGCTAAGCTAAAGCCAAGCTAAAGCAAGCTAAAGCTAAGCTAAAGCTAAGCTAAAGCTAAGCTAAATCTAAGCTAAAGCTAAGCTAAAGCTAAGCTAAAGCTAAGCTAAAGCTAAGCCACAGCTAAGCTCAAACTAAGCCACAGCTAAGCTCAAGCTAAGCTAAGCTAAGCTAAAGCTAAGCGAAAAGCTAAGCGAAAAGCTAAGCGAAAGCTAAGCTAAAGCTAAGCTAAAGCTAAAGCTAAAGCTAAGCTAAAGCTAAAGCTAAAGCTAAAGCTAAAGCTCCCAGGGGACTGGGGGGAACCGCTCCCAGGGGACTGGGGGAACCGCCCGGGGCGCTTTCCACTGCCCGGCCCCTTTAAGCTAGAGAGTAAGAACCCTTCTAGGCAGAGCCTAGGTAGGGAAAAACCATACAGAGTACACTTGGCGGCGGCGGCGGCGGCGGCGGCGGCGGCTGCGGCGGCGGCGGCGGCGGCGGCTGCGGCGGCTGGCGGCGGCGGCGGCGGGGGCGGGGGCGGCGGCGGCGGCGGCGGCGGCTGCGGCGGCGGCGGCGGTGGCGGCAGCGGCTGCGGCTGCGGGCGGCGGCGGTTAGGCAGCGGGGGGCGGCGGCGGCGGCGGCGGCGCGGCGGCGGCGGCGGCGGCGGCGGGCGGCGGCGGCGGGCGGCGGCGGCGGCGGCGGCGGCGGGGGGGCGGCGGCGGCGGGCAGCGGCGGCGGCGGCGGCGGCGGCGGCGGCGGCGGTGGCGGAGTCGTCGGCGGCGGCGGCGGCGGCGGATTGGCCCCCAGTAGCTGCCCATCCAAAGACCACTGCTCAATATGCTGAGGCTCGGGCCAGACTCGGGCGCTACGTATGTGTTGGGAGGGCGGGTGGGAGTGAGCGAGACGGCTTACGGGCGGGGAGGGGGTAACTTGACCCCTCCCCCATACCCCCTCTCATGGGTCTGGGACGATGGGGGGGCGCGAACCGTTAGAGCGTTCAAGATGGCCCAAGATGGATCTAGGAGGGCCTCAGGGAGCCCAAGATGGCCGCCAAGATCGTCTGAGATAGTTCAAGATGGCTCAAGATAGTCTCCGACATACGTCCAAGGACCCCAAGACGGTTCCAAGTGGCCTTCGGACCGCCCAAGGAAGACTCCAAGACGCTAGAATCCTTCAAAACTTGAGGAACCTCAGTGGTCTCGCCTCTCGATTCCGATGAAATCTTGGGACCTGAACGTGGCCCCAAAATGGCCCAAGAGATCCCCTACACGAGCCCGAGAGGGTCCCAAAGACGTCCCCAAAAGCGCTCCAAAAGCGGCCCAAGAGGACCCCAAGGCGGCATGTTGAAGCCTCTGGGGGGGGGGGGGGACTTAAATGAATCACCCCCCTCTCTTTGAGCCATGCGGTGCAAGACGGCCCCCAGAGACCTCCCAGACCCTCGCAAAAGGAGCACCGAGAGGGCCCCACGACGCCCCCAAAGAGCCCCAGAAGGGCCCTGAAGAGACAAGAACTAATGAAAAAACTAAGGACAATCTTCGCGTGCTCACCTTTTCGCTTCCGATGGCCTTCCGAGGCCTCGTGATGGCTTTGGTTGCAAGGTATTGCAGGGTTTTCGCAGGGACTTTGGAGGGTCATTGCAAGTTTGTTGCAGGGGTTGTGCAGAGTTGTTGCAGGGTCTATGCAGAATATTTGCGCGGTGTTCGCAGGGTCTTTGCAGTAACATTGTTCATAGTGGCGCTTCCGAGAAACTCGCGGACTGGAAGCTCCGCGACGGTTCCATGGTTGACTCGTCGTCGTTGTCGTCGACGCTTTCATCGTCGTCTCCATCTTTCTCCTCCGTCCAACTACTGATTCATCCTCTTATTCCGTTTTTCCTGTTCTTGTTTTCGTGTCCTCCCCCCTCCCAGGTTGTGCCACAAATCGCCTCCACGCCCGGAAACGGTTTCAAGATAACTCCAACAGGGAGCCCAAATGACCCTCGAAGTACCATGGGAACATTCGCTACAAAATTCAACAGTTGAGCACGCCGCCCAGCGCCCCCGATACACTTTCAAGGCGGCTGTTCCACTGCATGCTTCTACACTGCCCAGATTCGAGCAACTCCCATGTCGATATGTTTCTGGATGGGTTGGTGGGGATGCGGGAAACGTCAAGAATCTCTAGAACGCACACGGCTCCCACGATTGGTTACCGGCGAATCAGACTCAAGCGTAATCACTTGGATGGCATTCCCCCCCTGGAGGCCTTTTCAAACAGCGCTGGGCCGCAAAAGCGCGCACAAGTGTCCCGATCTGCGTGGAGTTCAAATTTCCTTTCGGGTCACGCCACGCCCCGCCGTTCCCCCCTCCACGCAGGCAAACGTGCCTGATCTACGGCTGGCGTTTGGGAAAACTAATACGCAACATCGATCTCCGACGAGCGCGACATCCCTGTGAGGCGATCCTTGTGAGGCGATGCCCCGATATAAATTTGAATTTCGACTGGGAGTTTTCGACCCAAACATCCCGCCCAAGCCGAAGCCATCATCTCCCGTAGTCGTCGATCGCATCCGAGTGCGCCGTGGCCCAAGCCGCCGACCAGCCCGAAAGCCGAAGCCGCATGATATGATCCGCCACCATGGCATGATGGATGCCGGCTGAGTTGCCCGCCGCCACAAGATGGGGCCGACTTTGGGCGCGGGGCTGGGCTGCAGTGCTGGTCTGGGCCTGGGCGTCACCTTGGCTACCGTGGGTGAAGGGGCCCTGGGACACACAAATAAATACACACAAACAAAAAGATCCCCCATATTTTCCGACATTCTCTGGGTTTTCGTCTTCCCGCACACTTCCCGTAGTTTCCACATTTTCTCTGGAATCGACGATTAATTGTGTCTGTGTGTTTCTTTCCCTCCAGAGTGGAGGGCGCGCGGTGAGCCCCCCGTCGGTAACCTTGCGGACGGGGCTCAACACGGGGGCCCGAGGACTGTAACGCCTGGGCGACGCGGCGCCTCTGGCCTCCAAAAGCTCAACATGGCCTCACGATGGGCACGGCATCCTCGAGGACTGCGTGGCGGTCACGTTGGGCCCCTGGAAGGAGAGGCTCGACATGGGCTCAACATGGGCACGAAACGCCCGAGGACGATGCGGGGGGCCATGAGGAGGCCCAACATGGCCTCAACATGGCCGCGACGACCTCGCGGGCTGCACGGGAGTCATGAGCCTGTGGCCCGAGGGTCTCAACATGGTCCCAAAGAGGGTACGACACTCTCGAGGACTTCCCACGGGTGCCACGCTGAGCCGCTGACCGAGTGGTCTCATCATGGGCCCAACATGAATGCGACATCCTCCAGGATTTTGCGGCCATCAAAATGGACCCGTGCCGTGAGGGTCTCAAAGCGGCCACGACCTTGGCGCGGATTCGTCGACGACTTTGCGGGAGTCACGCTGCGCATCCGACCAGGGCCTCAAGATAGTCCCAGAGTGGGCACGGAATGCCCGAGGACTTCGCGGGAGTCACACCTTGGCGGTGTTGCGCCACTGACCTGAGGTTATCATGTTGGACTCACCCTGGGCACGGCATCCCGAGGACTGCGCGGAAGTCGTGCCTGAGCGAGGTTGGGCCCCTGGCATGGGGGCCTCAACGCGGTCTCAACAGTGGCGTGGAATCCTCAATCCCTGAGAATTGTGCGGACGCACGCCTGGGCGACACTGGGCCCCTGGCAGGGTCTCGACATGGGCATGGAATCCTCGACGACGATGTGGGAGTCACGCGTGGGCGATGTTGAGCCCCTGGGCTGAAGGTCCCACCGCGGGTCAAACGTCGGCACGAATCTTCGATAACTCTGGGGCAACCATGGCGATGCCGTCACTCAGAAGGCTCCGACGCGGTCTTGACACGGGCAGGAAATCATCGATGACTCTGGGGCAAGCATGTTCACGCAATGATTCTGAAAACTTCAGATTGGCCTCGTCAGGGCGCAGGAATCATCGACTGCGCGAGGGTCATCGTGTCAACATCAACGTCCTCGCAGGTGGACTGCGCGCGTCGACGAGAGAGCGGCGATGTAGGCCTGAAAATTTGAACCAGAAGCATGACGACGGCTGGCCATCCGTTCACCGATTCGAATATGACTTTCCACCGGAAGTTGTCGCCGCGGGAATCTTGCCCGCGCCGAAATCACAATCTCACGTCGTCGTCTTCGATCGCATCCGACAGCGTTTCGGCCCAAGCCGCCGACGAACCCGAAAGTCGCCCGCCGTTGGCCGCATGATCCGCCCCCCCGGTCGGATCCAGGCGGCCAGCTCTGGGCGCGGGGCCTGTTTGTGACGCTGGTTTGGGCCTGTGTGTCACGCGCGCCTTGGCGGTCTTGGAGGGCGCGCGTTCAGCCTCCCATCGGTGCCTTTTCTTGCCATCGCTCGGACGTCCATTCCGTGTGCATTTTTCGGTATCGTGCGTGTTTTTGTTGCTCGATGGTCCTGGATGGTCCTCGATAGTTCTCGCCGAGAACAAATGCACACGTCCGAGCGATGCCCAGTTTTTGAAATTGCAACGTCCAAGTTTGCACGGGGCTCAACATTGGCACGCTGCCCTCGGGGGCAAAGGCGGGAATGACGCCTGAGCGACGTGGACCGCCTGACCTCGGAGGCCCAGCACGGGCTGAGAATTGGCACGAAGCCCCTCCTCCCCCTGCGCCTCCTCCTTATTCCTCCCCCTCGTTCTCCTCCTCCTCCTCCTCCGCCTCCTCCTCCTCTTCCTCCTCCCCCTCCTTCTCCTCCCCCTCCTCCCCCTCCTCCTCATCCTTCTCCTCCTCCTCTGAGCTACGCGGGATCCGTGTGGAGCCCCTGGCGTGGGAGGCTCCGCGCGGTCTCAACGCGGGCACGGGGCCCCCGAGGCCGACGCGGGGAGCGACGCGCGAGCCGTTCGGAGACTCTGACCCGAGAGGCCCAACATGGGCCCACCGTGAGCACGGGGCCCTGGAGGACGCAACACTCAAGACGACCTTATGGCGCGAAGGCCTCATCATGGACCCAGAACGCTCGAGGACTGTGCGCGAGCCATGTTGAGTCGCTGATCGGATCGTCTCCAAGTGAGCCCAGAACGGGCACGAAATCCTCGGGGACCAAACGGAGGTCGTTTTGTGTTTTCGCCGCGAAGTCTCAGCGCGGGCCCAATGTGGGCACGGAGTCCTCAAACAGATTTTGCGGGAGCCACGTTGAGCCATGATGGTCCCAACGCGGGCCCAACGTGGGCACGGATTTGGAAAGGACCTTGCGTGACACACGCCAAGACGATGTTGCGCCGCTGGATTGAATTTATCAACCTGGTCTCAACGTGAGCACTGCATCCGCGAGGACTGTGCGAACGTCGCGCCTGGGCAACGTTGCGCCCCTGGCATGAGCGCCTCACCACGGACCCAACATGGGCATGACATCCTCGAGAACTGTGCGGAAGTCCTGGTTGGGCGATGCTGGGCCCCTGGCCTGAGGGTCTCAACGCGGTCCCAAAATTGGCGCGGAACCCTCGATGACTCCGGGGCAATCACGGTGATGCCGTCATTCGACAGGCTTCGGCGCGGTCTCAACGCGGGCGGAAAATCCCCGAGAACCACGACAAAAGTCAACCATGCTCAGCCAGCGATCCTGAAGGCTTCAACATTGCCACAACAGGGCCGAGATATCATCGAGGACTGCGCGAAGGTCATTGGGTCGACGCCGGCGTTCACGCAGGACGGCCGCGCGCGTCGACGAGGCAGCGGCGACGTGGGCCTGGGAGCGTAAACCACGAGCAAGAAAACTGCTGGCCAACCATTTTCGCATTCACGAACAACTGTCGAATGGGATGTTCGACGCGGGCATCCAGCCCGCGCCACACTCATCATCTCACGTCGTAGTCGATCGCATCCACAGGCGCTGGGGCCCAGGCCGCCAGCGCATCCGAAGGTCGCCCGCCGCTGGGAACACGATCCGCCTCCCTGGCTCAAATCGACGCCAGCAGGGCTGCCAGCCGCCTCGCGATTGGGCCGATTTGGTGTGCGGGGCTGGACTGAAGGGGCCCTGGGACACACAAATAAATACACACAAATAAAGATATTCCCAATATTTTCCCATATTATCTGGGTTGTTGTCTTCCCCCCCACTTCCCATATCTTCCCATATTTTTCTGGGAATCGCCGATTAATTGTGTCTGTGTGTTTTTTCCCCTCCTGATGGACTGCAATGCTGGCGCGGGCTTGGGCATCGCGCGCGCATCAGCCATCGAGGGCAGCGTTGGGGCGCTCCTCGGTGCCATTCTGACTCTATATACCACCCAACGGTCGGACGGGGATCAGCATGGGCGCGACAGTCCTCGAGGACTGCGCGGGGGTGGCGCCTGGGCGACGTTTCGCCTCTGACACCAAGAAGGCCCACCGTGGTCTCATACTGGGCGCGACATCCTCGAGGACCGCGCGGGGGTCATGTTGAGCCCCCGGAAAGCGACGCTCTACGTGGGCTCAAATGGGCGCGAAACTCTCGAGGACGATGCGGGGGGCCATGCGGGGGGTCATGCTGGGCCTCTGGCCTGAGAAGCTCAAAACAGGCGCAACATGGGCACGCAATCCTTGAGGAATGCGCAGGTGTCACGTGGGCCCCCCGATCTGAAGGTCTCAACATGGGCGGGAAATCCTCGCGGACTACGCGGGAGACACGTTTGGGCTCTGGCCTGAGAGTCCAAACATGCATGGGCACGAAATCCTCGGAGACGTTGCGGACATCACTTTGGGCCCTTGTCGCGAGGGTCTGAGCGCGGGCCCAACGTGGGCACAGAATCCGAGGATTTCTGGGGAGTCACGTTGAGCCACTGCGATGGAGATTCCAATCTGGTCCCAAAAAGGGCACCCGATTGAAGGACTTTGCGGGAGCCACACCTGGGCGATGTTGCGCCCAGTCTGAGGTTCCCCACCAGGTCGGGGCATCCTCGAGAATTGTGCGGGAGACGCGTCAAGGCGACGTTGAGCCCCTGGCACCTGTGCGGGAGTCACGCCAGGGCAACGTTGAGCCCCTGGCATGAGGGTCTCAACGAGGTCTCAACATGGGCGTGGAATCCTCGAGGCCCATGGTGAACTCACGCTTGGGTGATGTTGGGTGTCTGGTCTGCAGGTCCTAAGGTGGTCTCAAAATCGGCGACACCGTCGTTCGGAAGGCTTCACAGCGGTTTCAACACGGCGCGGAATGCCCGAGGACTTCGCGCCAGGGGCCTTCAGGCATTGATCCTGAAGGCTTCGACATGGCCTCAGCAGGGCCAAGAAATCATCGAGCACGGCGCCAGGGTCATCGGGTCGACGCCGGTGCCCACGAAGGAAGACCGCGCGCGTCGACATGGCAGCGGCGATGTGGACCTGAAAATAATAAATAAAAATAAAAAAACTGCAGCAGCAGAACGGCTGACCAGCCATTTTCCAAATCAAACTTGACATTTTGGCTGGGAGTTCTTGACGCAGGCATCCTGCCCGCGCCGAAATCACCACCTCACGTCGTCGCCGATCGCATCCGAAAACGCTCCGGCTCAACTCGCGGACGGGGCAGAAGGCCGCCCGCCACCGGCCGCGTGAGCCGCCGCCCCGGCCGGGTCGAGGCCGGCTGGGTTGCCCGCAACCTGGAGATGGGGCCGACTAGGGGTGACGAGATGGACCGCAATGCTGGCGTGGGACTGGGCGCCACGCGCGCCTTGGTTACCGTGGAGAGCACGAGGTGAGCCCCCAACGGTGCCATCTTCAAAGTTTGCACCCAAACGCCCGACAGGGCTGAACGTGGGCACAGAATATCCGAAGACTATGCGGAAATAGCGCCTGAGCGACGCTGAGCCTCTGGCCTCAGCGGCTCAACATGGGCACGGAATCCTCGAGGACCATGCGGGGACCACCTTGCGTCTCGAGTATGAGAGGCCCCACATGTGCTCAAGATGGGCACGAAACCCTCGAAGATTACGCGGGGGTCTATGCGGGATTCATGTTGAGGCTCTGACCGTGGGCTCAACATGGACACGGAATCCTCCAGGACTGCGCAGAAGGCAAGTTGGACCTCTGACCTGAAGGTCGCAGCATTGGCTCAACATGGGCGCAGAATCCTCGAGGACCATGAGGGCGTCATACTGAAACTTCGACCTCACGATCACAATGAGGGCGCGACATCCTCGAGGACTTTGCGGAAGTCATGTTGGGCCATTGCCGTGAAGGTCTCAGAATGGTCCCAACGTGGGCACGGAATCCTCGAAGGATTTACGGGAGTCACGTCGAACCACTGCAGCGAGGGTCTCAACATGTTCCCAACGTGGGCACGAAATTCTCGGAGACTTTGCGGGACTCGCATCTGGGTGGTGTTGCGCCTCCGGCCAAGGTCGTTCAGCATGTTCTCTGCGTGGGCGCGGCGTCGCTGAGGACAGTCCGTAAGTCACGCCAGGACGACGTTGAGCCCCTGGCATGAGGGTCTCAACGCGGGCATGTAATCCTCGAGGACTACGCGGAAATCACACTTGTGCGATGTCGAGCCCCTTGCCTGAGTGTATCAGCGCGGATTCCTCGATGACTGTGGGGTGGTCACGGTGGTACCGTCATTCGGAAGGCCTCGACGCGGTCGCGACATGGGCGCGATATTCTTGATGATTATGTGCCATTCGTGTTAAGACAGTGATTCTGATGGTCTCATCGTGGCCCCCCCAAAAATGGAAAAATCATCGGAGACTGCGCGAGGGTCGTCGGGTCGACGTCGATGTTCTCGAGGGTGGACCGCTCGCGTCGACGAGGCACTGGCGAGGAGGGCCCGAAAATTCAAACCTGGAGCACGAAAACCGCTGCAGGGCCCCCTTGCTGTGCCCGCCATCCCCCTGCCGGGGCTCCTTCGGCGCTCGCAGTCCCTAAGGTTGGAGGAGGAGGAGGAGGAAGATGAGGAGGAGGAGGAGGACGAAGATGAGGAGGAGGAGGAGGAGGAGGAGGAGTAGGAGGATGAGAAGGAGGAGGAGGAGGAGGAGGAGGAGGAGGAGGAACATTAGGAGGAGCAGTCGGAGGATCGCGTGAAACAAGCGGGGCGCCGGAGCCATGTCGCACGCCCAATGCCAAACGCCAACCGTGTATAGAGAGACTGCTTCAGATCTTGGTGAAACGACGCGAAGATCGGGACAAAATCGGATCGGGATAACTCGAAACCTCTGAGAATCGGCGGGTTTGGAGGATGTATTGGGCGCCGCGGCCACTCCAGAGCGTTCCGGAACGCTCTGAGAGCGCTCCGGAACGCGATTTATCCCGATCCTAGCCCTGTTTTACTTGGGGGCCTCTGGGAGGCTTCCGCGTCGCCACGGCCCGATCCTCGTCGCAGTCCTAGAGGAGAACGCGCCCCAGAAAAGGGTCTGGGCCCCATTCTGGACCCCGGCCCAGAACCCGTGACCCTGATTGGGGGCCACATGCGAACCCTACCCCTACCCCCCACAATTTCTGAGGGGGAGGGTGGGGTTCACTTCGCTCGGGAGCTCTCGAGCGAAGTGAACCCCACCCTCCCCCTCAGAAATCGTGGGGGGTAGGGGTAGGGTTCGCATGTGGCCCCCTACCTGACTCTGACCCTGCCCCCCTGGGCCCCCTGGCCCAAACCCTTTCGGCGGCGTTCGGCCGCCGAGGGTGCCTTTGCTGGGCCCTAAGGGCCGTCACAGGCGACGCGGGGTGAACAGCCGGCCCTGGGGAAGGGAGGGGAAGGGAGGGGAAGGGAGGGGAAGGGAGGGGAAGGGAGGGGAAGGGAGGGGAAGGGGGGGAAGGGGGGGGGGGGAAGGAGGGGAAGGGAGGGGAAGGGAGGTCCAGGTCTCCGAGAGCCCGCACTCTGAAACAGACCAAGACGTCGAGGGTCTGGTAAAGGGGGCGGCCACACTCCCCCCTCCTCCCTGTCCGTCCTTTTTTCCAATCGAGGCATCATCGGCTTCTTGGTGGACTGAGGCCCAGATCGGCCCCCCGCGGACGACTCGTCCACCATCAAAAAGAACAGACCAACATACGCATGTCACCAGTCCTCAGAACGTTGCCGTAATATCGCGCCGCTGGAACAATTGACCCACATACTCAACGCACCCACCCTCATGTATCTCCATGTGCTCTTTCCTCTCCTGCTCCCCCTCTTCCCGAACCGTTCACAGCGGAACCGCGCGCGGGCGTCTTCCGTTCGCCAGGTGGCAACGCGCGCAGGGCCAAACATCAAGTTGCGCCAGCTCTGGTTCTCATGCGATTGAAGGGTAGGCGGAAGTGGGCGGGGCCCGCGACGCGTTCGACCTGGCTGACTTGACATCATCTGTCCCCCCTCCTCCAGCCTCCCCCTCCTCATTCCCTCGGTCCTGCTGGTCCTCCCCCTTGCCCTCATCGTCCTCGCCAAGTTCCTCGTCCTTCTCTTGCTGCTTCTCCGCTGTGCTCTCTGTGGTCGATCTCCTCCTCCGTCTCCCTCCCGTGACCACTACCACTACTACTGCGTCTGGTTCTTCTGCTGCTAGCCACTGCCGCGGATGAACAGCACGAGCAGGTCCAAGGGGAAGAGGGAGTCGACGGGCGGATCAGGGAGGAGGAGGCGAATGAAGGAAGGAGGGGTGGGCGGACGAAGCAGGCAGCAGGGCAAGAGGAGGAGGAGGAGGAGGAGGAGGAGGAGGAGGAGGAGGAGGAGGAGGAGGAAGGAGCGAAGAGGGAGCAAGAGAGCGAAGAGGCGAGGGAGGAGGGAAGGGAGGCAGCGAAGCGGCGCCGGGGGGTGGGGGGAAAACGAGTGGGGACAGGACCGGTGGTTCAAACATGGGGCACTGAGGGATGGGGCCCCAAGGATGGCAAGGGATCCAAGGCTGGATGCTCGTTGTCCGAGGCACTTCGTCCTCGGGACCCAGCCCCTCGGGATCCCAGTGCTTCAACCACTGATCGGAGGACGGACAAGAGACGGAGGAGGCGGAGACATTCGAGGCTGCGGGCGGCAATGCCAATGAGATCTGAGCGCCGCCGGCTGCCAGCAGGCGCGCTCGCGCCGTCGCCGCAGCCCCACGCGCGCGCCGCCTAGCCGCCTAGCTACGGGATGCGGCCCTATAGGCCCGTGGTGGAGGGTCGACAGCGGGGGACGGGAGCTCTACGCATCTGCCTTCCTCCTCCTCCTCCTCCTCCTCCTCCGCCTCCTCCTCCTCCTCCTCCTCTCCTCCTCCTCCACCACCTCCTCTCCTCCCTCCTCCTCCTCCTCCTGCTCTGCTCCCTCTCCTCCTCCTCCTCCTCCTCCTCCTCCTCCTCCGTCTCCTCCTCCTCCTCCTCATCATCTCCTCATCCTCCCTCTCCTCCTCCCTCTTTCTCCGCCTGCTCCCTCTCCTCCTCCTCCTCCTCCTCCTCCTCCTCCTCCTCCTCCTCCTCCTCCTCCTCCTCCTCCGCCTCCTCCTCCTCATTCTGTTCATCCTTCTCCTCTTCCTCCTCCTTCTCCTCCTCGTCCTGATCCTCCACCTGAGCTCGTGTTCCTCCTCGTTCTCCTCCTCCTTCTCCTCCTCCTCCTCCTCCTGTTCGTGGATCCTCCTCCTGCGTTCCTGCTCCGTCGACCTCCTCAGTGTCCTCTGTCCTCGCTTTGCCGTTCGGCTGTATAGTCCTGATGCCCATCCTGCTCCAGGGCGGAAACATCAGGTCGGACAAGAACGGGAAGCTCCGACTTTGCCGATTGGGCTCGTAAGGGGAAAAAGAAAACATAATGATGGCGACGAGAAGGCGGCGAATGACGAGGATGACAGCGTGGATGACGGGGAGGCCAGCGAGGGAAGCAGCATGACAACGAGTAGGACAACAAGACGAGGACAAGGAGGAAGAAGCAGAAGAGGACGAGAACGAAGAGAAACGAAGCGGAGGAGGAGGAGGAGGAGGAGGAGGAGGAGGAGGAGGAGGAGGAGGAGGAGGAGTAGTAGAATAAGAAGGTCGACAACGACGACGACGACGAAAGAGGACGACGGTAAGAAACCCGAGGAAACGGACCTCCAAGACTGGAGGGGTTTTCGTGATCTTTTGAGGCTACCCTGAGGGCTGGTGGGGCCGTCTGGGGCTATCTTGGGGCATCCTGGGGGCCTCTAGGGGGCCTGTCGGGGACCGTGTCCTCTTGGCGGCTTCTGGGGTCTTCTTGGGCTATCTGGGCGTGTCTTAGGGTTCTGTGGGGGCTCTCTCAGGTCGTGTTGGCGCCATCTTGGGCTGTCTTGAACCGTCTCGGGGCCTCCTCGGGCTCTCTTGGGGGCCACTGTGGGTCCTCTTTCGGTCCTCTGGGGGGCTTTGGGGGCTTCTTCTAGGCCACGATGGGCCCCTCCAAGAACGATTCGATTCCAATACGATGTTTATTCAGAACTTTTTCCGAAATCCTCGGTTTTGAGGATGTCACGAACGAAACGGAAATGTTTCAGAAATATGCCACCGTGTAACCCAGTGCGCCCCGCACCGCCGAGTTGGAGAAATCATACCTGATTCGTAGAAACGGCCCACGCCAGAGGCGCTTCCCGACATCCACCACCATGTTGCGAAAAGCGATCGGTAGCCGCCTGATTCATTTACAAAAAATAACGCCAGAGGCGCTTCCCATCATACACGTCAACGCATCCAGCCTGGAAGGCTTGATATCAACGCATCACAACCCGATCAATTGAGGCGGTCAACAATCCTAGAATCAAGCAGCAGGGCAAGATCCTCATCCTGACTCAAACCGCATTCAATCACTCGTCAACGTATTCAACCGCGAAGCGACGATATCAACGATTCGATCAAGCGCACCAGAAGCAAGTTCACACAAGGTTCCAAGTTCGTCGCTACGTGCCCGAAGATAATGCTGGGGGCGGGCATCGCCGCGCAACCTAGGCCTCACCGCGGCACCTGCCATCATGGGCCTTGCTGTGGCATTGACGACAGCAGCCTGTGCAAGAAACCCAGAGACTCGCACTCTCTTCAGCCTCCCATCCCCACAGCCCGAGACCCTAGCCAATAATCGCGATGTTAGGATGTGGAGCCTCCGGGGCCCCAGCAGGAGCAACAAGCGCGTCCAGCCATGTCCGGTTTCTTCCGTCTCGCCCCTCCAGCTCCGGCCCGCGACCTCGAAGAGGGGGGAGGCGGGGGGAGGGAGGCGACATCTTCGACCCTCTCCCGAGGGAGGGAGGGAGGGAGGGAGGGGGAGGGAGGGGAGGGGGAGGGAGGGAGTGCGGAGGAGGGGGCGGGGCAATTATGGGGGGCGAAAGAGGAGGAGGGGAGCAGGCAGGCAGGCCGCCGCCAGGGCGAGGGCGCCCCGGGGCGGGCGCGCCCGTGGGGAGCCCTGGGCTGGAGCGGCGGCGGCCCTCGGCCGCTGGGCCGTGCCCGCGTCACTTGTTCACGGAGAACATGGACTTGGGGATGCCGTACCTCGGGCGAGGCGGCGAGGCTGGGCCCAAACAACATTCAGGGGGACGTAAGACCTGGGTACAGGGGACTCGGAAATCCCCGACGAGGTCGTCAAAAAAATGACGAGGCCGAGCCTGCATTTTGACGAGGCCTCCCGCTGCAGACATCCCACGAAACTCCTCCTCGTCGTCAAAATCCGAGGCGCGGTCGTCAAAAAACGATGGCGAACCCGAGTCCTGGCAAACCCAGGTCTTACGCTCCCCCGAAACATGTGTTTACCAGCCTGGAACATGTATTTTTTCCTTCTCAAGCACTGTCGGAAACAAAAACGGTTGCATCTGAGAGGCGTTTTTTTATTCCTCGCTTGCAGCCACTGCGAAGTATTATACATCATCCCGGCCCCACCAGCTGGACACTCACACCATGAGAAAGTTAACAAAACTGAGGAACGGGGTGCGCCAGCCTGGAACATCATACCAGCCTGGAACAGATCCCTATCCCCATGCTGGGCACCTCCTCAGTTCCCTTATTGTTTGAGGGCGAACCCCTCAGATTGTCATCGCCTTTTGGCGTGTCAATCTTAGGGATAGGGACACGTTCGAGGCTGGTAAATGTGTGTCTGTTCCCGCTCTCGCTGTCCCTTCTGTGCTGTCCTTGTCCCACCTTCGCGGGGGAAACCAAAAAAGGTACCGATGCCGCTGAATACCCCACGAAGCTCTCCCCGGGCGCGTTCTGACCTGGATGTCAAGGCGAACCCAGCGGCGGCGACGAGAGCAGCCCCGAGAGGCGAAAACGAGGCGAGGGCAGCGGTATCGGCACCTTTTCCTCCTCTGATCTGCTGCAAAACCAGACCCCGACGTCATGACTTTTTCACGACGGGACCCCCAGAAGTCCCGACCCACTACCCGGGACTTTTTTTTTTCTACCCGGGACCGGCTTTTCATCCTGAATCGTTTATAGACGGTCCCGAGGCCCGGGAGGGCCCCCGCAGGCCGAAAAGAAAGCGGAGCAAACATGCGCCCTGATTTCTTCCCGGGCTCGAAGGGGATTCTGGGAGTCGAGGCCAAACAGATCAAAAGCGGCCACGAGGTCGCTCCAACCCCGTGGCAGGGTCGAGCCCGGTCCTCCGGGCCGCGGGGGCCGCCGGGCGGCGCCTGCGGCGCACGGCGGGGGCACCGCCCCCGACCTTCCAGAGTGCTAAAAAATAGCCCCCCAGACCTATGGACCTATCTGGGCTGCCTTAAACCTCGACAGGAGTTAAGATATCGATGTCCTGGTGCTATTTTTTAGCCCTCCTGGAAGGTCAGGGTGGGGGCCCGCACCGCCCCCAGGGAGGAGGGAGGATGAGGATGAGGATGAGGAGGAGGAGGAGGAGGAGGAGGAGGAGGAGGAGGAGGAGGAGGAGGAGGAGGAGGAGGCCCTCCTGGAAGGTCAGGGGCGGGCGGTGGCGCTCCGTGCCGCGCGACAGTGCTGCCCCCCGCGCCGCCCGCCCCCGGGCTGACGGCGGCGCGCGCGGCGCGCGCGGCCGCACCACGGCGCGCGCGGGGGGGCAGCCGCGCAGCGCCGCGCGCGGCCCCCGCGGCTGCCAGCCGCGCGGCCGCGCGGCCGCGTCGTCGTCGTCGTCGTCGTCGTCGTCGTCGTCGTCGTCGTCGTCGTCGTCGTCGTCGTCGTCGTCGTCGTCGTCGTCGTCCGTCGTCGTCGTCCGTCGTCGTCGTCGTCCGTCGTCGTCGTCCGTCGTCGTCGTCCGTCGTCGTCGTCCGTCGTCGTCGTCCGTCGTCGCGGTCGCGCGCCGCCAGGGAGGTGAAGAAAAGGACCCCAAAGGAGTCTTTGGGGGACCCCGTTTGGGCCTCCGTCGGCTTCAAAATGGGGGCCTCTTCAGGCCCCTGTTCTCCACCCTCCATCTAGGTCCCCCCTATTATTAAGTCGGGCGTGTCCCCCTACATGGGGATTTTCGCAGAAAAACCAAAAAATATGAAAAATACTCCAAAATGGTAAAACAAATCCCCGAGATCCTGGCGTGGCACTGTTTTCGCACGGGGCGTTCGCTCGCCCAAACTTTCGGGTCCCGGGGGGCCCTCGCGGCTGGATTCGGCTCGCACAACGACATGACGCAGAGAGAGATGGGTTCCCGGGTGCCCGTCGTGATGCTTGACAGTGACGCAGCTTTTTCGCAGCGTCGGCTCTCAGGGACGGTCTCTCTCGGATCGGAATGCGGGGGCCAGACGGTTTTACGCCATCCCTGGGTGCATGGGTGACGTGGGTTTCCTCGGACCGGATTCGGCTCGGCTGTTGTTTGCTACTGATGTCGTCGTCCCCCGCGCGGGCCCACCGGCGACCCACCCCGCGACCCACCCCGCGACACACGCGCGACTCACCCGCAAACCACCCGCGACCCACCCCGCGCACGCGCCCTCACCCTTATCCGCAAGTGCCGGGTGCTACAGTATTATCTCCTCCTGCTAATCCTCCTCAACTTGCTGGACATGGGCCGAAACAAAAGTTCAATGATAAACCAACTGGGCGAATGCAGCGTGAAACCCATGGGGGCCCGCCGAGCTCTGACTCGCGCCGACAGACACACCTGCCGTGGAAAGAACAAACCCTAGACAGGAGTTTCTGCACGGGGGTGAATCCCCGCCCCAACTTGCGGAAGAAAAATGAACTTTCAGCCGCTGGGTTCTCGCATGCGTGGCCCTGCCTCCCCCCCCCCGCGCAACCGGAACGGAAACGAGCGTCAGCCTAGCAACATGGCTCATACGGGCCGATGCAGATTTAACATCGACAACCGAACGGGTGTAGCGCAGCGATGAAGAAGAACGTCACCGACATGAAGGTGGAAACCAGGAGCAGGACTGAGCATACCAGCGCCGCCGCGCACGCCTTGCACGCTGGACATCGTGAGCTATGCTATGGGCACGTGAACACCAAGTGTGAGCTCAGAGCTCCTCGCGGTTCCAGCTGGGATCCCACCAGCCTTGTCGGGCGCGAGTGGCCCAGGGAGCAGGTTCTGCTAACCCCCCTGTCTCCCCCTCCGCCTGGATGTGGAACCTGGCCCCCGCGGGGAGTCAGCGGTTCCGTTTGGCCCCAGGTGGCTCCCCCAAGAGGGCCCTAGACAGCCCAAGATGGCCTCGAAGATCGCTCAAGATACCCCATGGTTGTTCAAAATAACCTCCAGCATGCCACCAAGAGCCCTCAAGATCACCCCAGGGCGGCCCCAAGGGCCCCCCGAGCCTCGCCAGGAGGCCCCAAGGAAGCCAAAATCCTTCAACACTACTTCTTTTCAATGTGTGGCGCTTTCTGTTTTTTTAATCTCGTCCGATGATGGGTCCACGGTGCCCCCAAGAGGTGCCCACGACGGCGCCCAAGACCGCCCCAATGGGGCACCAAGAAGCCAATGTTCGGGCCCAAGAGGGGGGGGTCGTACTTGAATGCTCCCGCCCCTTCTTGATCGATGACATCCGAGATGGGCTGCAAAGCCTCTAAGATGGCCCAAACAGGGCCCGAGAGGCCTCCACGCTATCCCCAAAAGGGCCCCGAGAGGCCTCAAAGACGCTCAAAGAGCGAACAACCACAAAGGCATTGATGCTGACTCCTGTCGTCGTCGTCGTCGTTGATGTCGCGGTCCTCCTCGGCGGCCCCAGGCGCGCACGACGTAGTACAAACACCGTAGACAACGACAAACAACCACTCAACCAAGACAACGACGAGGAACCGATAAACGCACGCAACCACGCGGACGCCACTCATCAAACGCACACGCAGCCTGTGACTGGTTTGGTTGAATGGATGCCTGTCGTCGATCCCTGAGTAGACCCCCCCCGTAGTCGTAGTCAATTCGCCGTAGTCGCAGTCGTAACCAAAAAAAACAAATCGCCAGCATCGTCGTTCTGCTGCACATCCCAGATCAACTCGCCTGGTGTCTGTTTTGGGATAGGCTGGTGGGCATTTGTTTTTGATCGCGACCGCACCGAAACAGTCGGGCGGCGTCCAGGAACGCAACTAACTAGCGGCGGCCGAAATTGCGCGCGACGGGCATGGGAAAGAGGACAGGAGGAGGAGCCAGCGGGGGCAAGAACAAACAGGAGGCGGGCCTCGCTGTCGCTCAGAAGAGGGCGCCATCGACCAGGAAGAACTTCTAAGCGAGCTGCAACGCCAAAGTGGCGGAACTCATATTGAACGACACCTGGAGCGTGCAGAGGGTGGAGATCGCCGGCAGAACTCACCAAGGCTGGTGAGCATATTTTTTCGTCGCGGCCGCGAGCGGAAGCGCAGGCGGCGTCCGAAGCCAGCCCGGGCTACGAGCCAAACTTCATTACCTAAGCGCGCGAACTAACGGCCGCCGAAACTGCCGCCGAGGGGCGCCGAGGAGCGACGCCGGGGACTGAAGGCCGAGCTGGAAGAGGTGCTAGGTGTGCCAGGCGGCTGAAGTGTAACCGTTCCAGGGGCGAGACCGGGAAGGCAAACGAATTGTACCTTGTCGCGCCAGGCGCCAGAGGTAAACGAACCACCCGAGCAAAGCACGGCATAGCGTGGGGCTGAGCACGCATCCCAGCGCACCTGTGCCGAATGCTAACAGTGGCAACCTCAGGTGGTTGAACAAGAAGGCAAAACCACTCATGAGCAATCCACGTGGAGGTGCATCCCACCGCTGCAAGGCGGCAGCTGCAAACACGGCCAGGCTGTGGCAGCGTCTGGGGACCAGGGGCCAGCAACGCGCGAGCATGCTAGCTGGAGCTGGTCGACGTGCAAGTCACAGGGACGCCAGGGTCACCCCACCAGGCTCAAAGGAACCAGAACGGACACCAACAGACGCCAGGGACTGAGGGCGACAGCCCGGGAGCCGCAACCAGGCAGTGGTCGGCGGCAGGGCGGCGGTGGCCAGGGGGGGCAGACGGCGCCAAGAGGGGCGGCGCAGCAAGCAGCGTGACTCGAGTGATGTCAGCTGGTGGGCATACTTTTGGTCAACGGCCTCGTGAAACGGGTCAAAAGGCGTCCAAACTCTAACCGGGCCACGACTAGGCAACGAAAAGCGACAAGCAAGACAGGCGCAGCAGCCGGGCGGCAGCTCAGGCTGGTGGGCATACGCGGAGCGACAATCATTTCACATGGGCCTCCAAGCCAGCACGTAGACTTCATCACTGTGGCACTGCAGTTTGCCATACCAGCGATGCCGCGCGCCTTGTAGGTTGGACGCAGCTACGGCCACGCGAAATCGGCATCACTGTGTTAGAAAATCAAAGCGGGACGCGTTGCGGGTTCGCTAGCGTTTTCAGGCCTGCATTGCCTTCTGCGTTTTTGGCACGGGGATCAAAGTATGAGCGTAGCCGCTGGCGCACACGTCTTCCCCCTGGACAACAACCTGGTTTGGAGAAGCAGCTGGCTCGTGGGGCGCACTTGGTTTCTCAGCCCAGCAAAGCGGCCCTCCATTCAGAGCTCGCCGTACAAGCGCCGCCGCGCGCACAAGCCCTGCATTGTGGACAGCGCGATTGACATGCGAACGCCGTATGCAGCCTAGGAAGTGATACAGGGGCACGCTACACACAAATCTTTGTTGTAAGAGCGTAGCACGCACCAGCACGCCTCCACGATGCGTAGTCAGGGCCACCCTGACCCCTGGCACAGTGTACAATACCTCCTGGCCGAGGCCAATCTGACCCAATCATCACTCTAAGGCCCAGAACGGCCGTGGCCAACCAGTGGTCGATTGAAGTTTCCGTCGCTGCGATGTGGGTCACACCGCGTTCGGGCTAGAGCGGGCCCCGGGCCAACAACTTCTGAACCGACTCGGGGGGAAAAGCAAGAGAGGCCCAGTGATGAGGAGCAGACGTGGCCGGAATAGGATGTCTTTCGCGTGCTGCGCTAGTGGCCCAGGCTCCACGAAGGAGCCATGCACAGGGGGCGAAAAAAATCCGAGCTGACCAGAGAAGTCGTAGCCGAGGGGTTCCAAACCTAATCGAGGTGGCAGTGGTTCGCAAGTGCCTTTTGTGAAAGACAAGGGGTGTCTGCGAGCCGCGTCGGGCGCAGATCGCGCGAAACTTGCCCGTAACGAGTGGCGGGCCAGGTCGCGGGGCGACGACGAGGAGGCCACGACCAACAACGGTAATCCACGCCGCGGAGCCGCACCTCGGTCACGCACACGAGGACATTTTAAAACAATTCAAGCTCCCTCGCTCTGCTTCGGGCGTGCCGGCAGGACTTCCGGATCAACCGCATAACGGCGGGACGACATCGTCTCGGAAGCTCCGTTCTCGCGCGCATTTACCTACATGCCTCCGACAAGGCCTGGGTGAACACTTCAAACAACGACCGCTGCTCAAACAAAGTAAAAAATAGCATGACCGTGCAAACGATGAAGCAGACACCAGTAAGGTCGATCAACTTTACTTACCGTTCGGACAACTAGACACAAACAGTGAAGTAGGAAAGCGTTGAAACTAGAATGCGTGTCCGCCCGCCCTCTGGAAAACAACAAACAAGAAACGCACATCGCTCAACCCTTCAAGTAGGAGGGCGCGCGACGTACGTTGAAACCAACGAACAGTGGGTGCGCAAACGCTGCAACACATGCCGCGCTTGATAAAAAGGGGCACAACGCATTCGTACATGTAGACACTTGGACGCTCGCGAGTGTCGCGCGGGGTCCCGGGCCGATCCAAGAGATCTGCGCGGACCTCCGATGAACGGTTCCTCCCCAAAAAAGGTGCGCAGTTCCTATGCTGGTTCGTGTAGCTCCCCGCTGTCCTGCTCCTCCTCCCCCTGCCCGGCCTCCTGAACCTCGGTCCCCCAGCTCGGCCTAAGCTGTGTCTGCACGGGGTGCGATCGCTTCCCCTGTCGGCGGCGGGATCCTGCCAGCTCATCCTCCCCAGCCATCGGCGGAGGAGGAGCGAGGAGGAGGAGGGGCGAGGAGGAGGAGGAGGAGGAGGAGGAGGAGGAGGAGGAGGGGGAGGAGGAGGAGGAGGAGGAGGAGGAGGAGGAGGAGGAGAATTATAGGAGGAGGAGGGATATCAGGAATATCGGATGAAGCCACGAAGTGGGCGACCCTCCTCAATCAGACGAACCCGCTTCCCAGGCAGGCAGTGCGGGGCGGTGCCTGCTCGTCGGGCTCTGAGATGTGGGCGGCGGCGGGGGCGGCGGGGGCGGCAGAGAGGCGGCACTCTCGCTCTCTGCCGCTCTCACATCAGCCTCCTCCCCCGCCGTCTCCATCAATCTCCTGGTGGCTACAGCAGTGACTGCAGCTGGGACACGCCTCGATGGGTAAAGCCCTTTCTCACGCCCCGAGAGGTTCTCGACCCCTTTCAACGTGGGGGGTGGCATGGAAGGGAAATAATAGGAGGAGGAGGAGGAGGAGGAAGAGAAGGAGGGGGAGGAGGACGAGGAAGAGGAGGAGGAGGAGGAGGACGAGGAGGAGGAGGTGGAGGAGGAGGAGGAGGAGGAGGAGGAGGAGGAGGGGGAGGAGGGGAGGAGGACGAGAAAGAGGAGGAGGAGGAGGAGGGAGGAGGAGGAGGAGAGGAGAAGGAGGAGGAGGGGGGGATGAGGACGGAAGAGGACGAGGAGGAGGAGGAGGTGGAGGAGGAGGGGATGAGGGGAAGGAGGAGGAGGAGGAGGAGGAGGACGAGGAGGAGGAGGGGGAGGGGGGGGGGCGCAGGCGCCTCAGATCTTTGACAGAATGCGCGGAGTGCAGGCCGCCCCTCGGGCGTGGCAGCTGACGCGGCTTCGTTCTCGAGTCCTCCCCACACCTCCTCATACCCGTGTGCTCCTGGCCATCCCCAGTACTCCTGCACTCTCACCCCCTCCCCCATCATCATCAGCATCGTCATCATCTCGCCATCATTAGAATCACCGCCACCATCATCATCAACAACAGCAACATCAGCATCAGCATTCGCAGCACCAGCATCAGAAACATACGAATAACGATAGTCATCATCATCATAATCCTCATCCTCATCCTCATTATCCTCATCATCATCCTCATCCGCATCACCATTACTATGATCATGGTCATGGTCATGATCATGATCATCATCCTCATAAATAGCATCACCACCTTCATCGTTAGAATCACCACCACCTTCACCATCAGTATAATCACCTTCATCATCATCATGATCCGCATCATCATCATCATCATCATCATCATCATCATCATCATCATAATCATCATCATCATCATCATCATCATCATCATCATCATCATCATCATCATCATCATCTCCATCATCATCCATCATCATCATCACCATCATCAGCATCGCCATCGATATAATCACAACCATCATTATAAGTATCATGAACATCAGCATTAGCATCAGCAGCATCAGCAAAGTGAGCAACAGCATCGTTATCATCATGCTCATCCTCATCCTCATCACCATCACCATCGCCATCACCAGTATCGTCATCAGCATAATCAACATCATCGACAGCAACATCGACAGCATAATCACAATCATCAGCAGCATGAGCAGCAGCAGCGACATCATCCTGGTCACAATGATCACCATCATCATCATTATCATCAACACCAGCATCATCATCACCAGCATACTCAACATCAACTGCATCACCACCATGATCTCCATCGTCATCATCACATCACCATAAACATCATCAACAACATCTCCCCCGTCTGTCGGCACCTCTCCTTCAAGAACGCCGCGAACTCGTTGTCAGCGTGGCCCTGCGACGCGGCCAGCCAAGAGCGCTTCCTACTTTTCCGCCCCTTGTGCTGATGCTGTCCCATCATCCCTACCCCTCCTCCTGCTTCATTACTCCTGCCCTCATCAACCCCCACCCTCCCATCATCCTCCTTGCATTCCTCGTATGGCGAGTTCAAAAAACTCTTTAGTTACCCAAAAGCCTTGCCATCTCTTGGGACGCAAATGTGTACTTCCACTGCCTGCCGCCGAGCTTCCGATGGCTTCCGCCGGCGGAGGCGGCCTCGTTTTGCTTCCGCCGCCTTCCGCCGCCTTCCCCTTGCTCCCCCTCCTTTTCCTACCAGATCCTTTCTTTCTCCCTGCAGCCATCCCGGCTGCCCCTCTTCGCCTGCTCGCCCCGCCCTCGCCATCCTCACGCGCCGTGGCCGGTCTGTGTTTCCCTGCGCTTCGCCAACGCGAGATTCTTTTCCCTCGTCTCGGGGGGAGGCTCAGATGATGTGCCGGCGGCCTTCCCGAGCGATAAGGGGTGCTTTCGACATTCCAGGGCAGCCCGAGTCCCCCAGGATCAGCCCAAGACAGCCCGATTGGCTCCCGAGAGCAGCCCGAGGGGGCCCCAAGTGGCGACCCAGAAAGCCTCCAATAATGCCCAAGATGCTCCCAAGAGGGCCCGAACAGGGGCCGAAGAGCGGGAACGCGAAGGCCTTTGGAGCCTGCCCCCTAAACATTACCCCCAAGAACGCCTCAACATCCCCCCCCCCCCCCCCAAGAGGTACCCAGAGGCACTCAAGAGGCCCCAGAGGCTCCCAAGAGGCTAAAAGAGGCTCCGAACATGCATCCAAGAGGCCCCCGACCCCCAGGAGCCTCCCAGAAAGGGCCCTCGTCCACGACCTGGGCGCGGTGGCGGGCTCGGCCGAACGCGCCTAGATATTCCGAATGAGCCCGCAGGCCCCCCCCGGCAAGCATAGCTGGCATGCGCGCCGCGTCACGAATCTCGATGCCGCGCGACACCTCGCCACACTGCCGTGTAGCTGCGGGTGTTGCACCGCGGGAGTCCTCGACTATTCGAACGAGTGACAAGATGGTCCGTTGGGTATGCGTGATCATTACTGGGCTAGAAACGCCTGTGTACCCGTCATGACAAGGCTAGTGCTGAACAGCGTTACGGCCAACAATTCCTACAACGCATGCACTGCCCGAGTGGCACTAAACAGCCAAGGCATGCATATGCATACTTGTATGTCTGCGTGTCCGAATACCAAGACTGGACGTACACGCGAGTGTTGTTCGCTGTAGCGACAGCAAGGTGAACACGTTTCACACCGGATACGGCATCTGATCGCTCTGGAGAATAGGGCGTCTCCGGGTGGCACGCGCAGGGATTGTGAGTTCTCGCAGGTGGAGGGATGACGAGGAGAAGCGAAAGGAGATGAGATTGCTGAACCAGTTCCCGGTGCAACGGCTTCCTGTCTGAAGGGACATAGCTGGTCGGCATCATTGCCTGATGGGATATTGTGCAATCACGGAAAAATGTCCTGAGGAGGAAACGGGCCCTGGACCTGGGGGCTTTCCCTGGGAGTAGCTTTTCAGCCTGAGCCGTTGGCTCACAGCCCTGGGACAGCGTAAGGCTCCCGGACACTAAAATCACCGAGAACCCTCAGGCCGCCTTTATCTCAAGACCCCTGTCGTGTTAAAGAAGGAGGTTTGTGGAACCATCCAGGTGGTGTGAACTATGTGGCGCAAGCTATGCGGCAAGCCACGCGGTGCAAGCTACAGTCGGACTTCATTGGGCAGGACACGCGAGAGGACAAAAAACCTTTCCGGGGGCCACATTGCCATCGGAATGCAGGAGGCACGGGTCGCGAGGCACAGGACACAAAGGTACCCCTGATGTGGCAGGGTCGACCTACTGATCCGCGCCGACTGTATGCTGTATAAGCTGTGCGACGCAGCATAGGTGACGCAAGCTGCGTGGTGCATCGAAAGGGGCCCGGGGGCACAAATAAATACACACAAATCACAGGCCCCCCCCCCCCCAAAATTTTCCAATATTTTCTGAGTTCGTCTTGCCCCCCACTTGGCCCCATAGGGAGCTCCACCGAAGGCCCCAGTGGCAGCGTTCGCATGGCGGCCCCGCCCCATTTTGGCGCACCCCTCACGAGGATCGTGGCCCCATAGGGAGCTCCACCGAAGGCCCCAGTGGCAGCGTTCGCACGGCGGCCCCGCCCCATTTCGGCGCACCCCTCACGAGGATCGTGGCCCCATAGGGAGCTCCACCGAAGGCGCCAGTGGCAGCGTTCGCACGGCGGCCCCGGGCCATTGCGGCGCACCCCATCACGAGGATCGTGGCCTCCACCGGAGGCGCCAATGGCAGGGTTCGCATGGCGGCCTCGGGCCATTTCGGCACACCCCTCACGAAGATCGTGGCCCTATACGGAGCTCCACCGAAGGCGCCAGTGGCAGGGTTCGATTGGTGGCTCGGGCCATTTCGGCACACCCCCCCACGAGGATCGTGGCCCCATAGGAGCTCCACCGGAGGCTCCACTGGCTGCGTTCGCACGGCGGCCTCGGGAAATTTCGGCACACCCCTCACGAGGATCGTGGCCCCATAGGAGCTCCACCGAAGGCCCCAGTGGCAGCCTCCCTCATGGCTCTTAGAGCCCTCTCCTGCTTCTGCTCCTCGGTCAGGGGGGCGCCGTCCTCGTCGTCGTCGGCGCCCGCGAAGACGGCCACGAACGTGTCCCTGAGCATGTCGGGCTCCGGCGGGAAGTTGTGGCCACATCGGGAGCGCGGGCGAAGATGTTATTCACAATTGCGGTAGTCACAACTGCGTATGGTTGGGTCTTTCGCCAGGCTAATTTCAGAGTTTCTGTCTTACCCCCCACTTCCGATATTTTCCCCATATCTTCTTGGGGAATCGACGATGAATTGTGTCTGTGTGCTTTTGTTCCCTCCTGATGCATGTCAACTGTGTGGTGTGCTCTACCGCGCCGTGCACTGTGCACGGCCGCGCAGCGCACCAGGCGCCCGCGAGGCGCCGACGGCAAGGCACCGGGTAACGACTCGGCACACCCACCCGGCGCCCACGAGGCGCCCACGAGGCGCCCCCCGACGGGGCACCAGGCGAAACCCTGGCGCACGCATCGAATTCCTGAGTAGCACCTGCAAGCGCACGTAACTGCAAGCTCCGCCTGGGGAGTGGGAGCACAAACACAAACATGGTTGACACATACACGCTCAGAGATCCGCAGTAAATTCTTTGGTGGGTTCAGGAACCCCTTCCCTGGCCAGAAGCGGCGCCGAAGGCCTACGGCGACGGCAGAGGGGCCCGGCGTCGCCCCAACAAAATCTGCGCGGACCTCCGATCGCTCATGCTTACGCATCTCGCTGGCTCTCTGGGAAGGAGGGCAGGGAGTGCTTTGTGGCACAGGAGCGCCACGATAGCGTCCCTTTCGCAACACGTAGACAGATTTGAGCAAGGACCGACCTTCCCGGCATTCCTATAGGCCAACCACGAAGTGCCCTTAGAACCCCAAGATGCTCCGATAACAAAAACGCGCTTCTTAAAACAGAAATCGGATGCGTGAAAACACGACAGTCTCAGCCAGAAAACATATAAAAAACATTTCGCGCAAACCACAAACAACAATTATTCGAACATTTTTTCTGGTGGGCCTCCAGGCACGCCAGGACGGTTCGCCACTGCTCGACAGGTGCAAGGCAGGGGGGTGCAGGCAGGGAACACCTGGGCAGTGCTACGGGGAGGTCGCCGCTGGGGAGGGCCGCCACTTCCTCAAAGCGACGCCGTTGACCCGAGGACGTGCGACCCCAGGAACACTCCAGAGCACCCCTCCCCCCCAAGAAGCAGCCCCGAATGTTCCAAACAAAACCTCATCCTCGAGCTTCGATCCTGAAGCTCAGACCCCCCGACGGCATGTTTTTTTCTCACGGCGTGGACCCCTGGAGGTCTCGCGGTCCATGCTCTGGGAAGCGGACTATTCATCCGGAGCAACTGTTCCCAACCATCCTGTGGTGTTGGGTCCTCGTTTTGAAGAGACGGTGGCCCGCGTCTCCTCTCCTCATCCTCTTCCTCCTCTCCTCCTCCCACTCCTCCCCCCTCCTCCCTGCGTTTCACCCACCCAGTACAGCGTTCCGTGGCCCCATAGGGAGGTCCACTGAAGGCTCCAGTGGTTGCGTTCGCATGGCGGCCCCGCCCCATTTCGGCGCACCCCTCGAGGATCGTGGCCCCATAGGGAGCTCCACCGAAGGCCCCAGTGGCAGCGTTCGCATGGCGGCCCCGCCTCATTTCGGCACACCCCTCACGAGGATCGTGGCCCCATAGGGATCTCCACCGAAGGCCCCAGTGGCAGCGTTCGCATGGCGGCCTCGGGCCATTTCGGCACACCCCTCACGAGGATCGTGGCCCCATAGGGAGCTCCATCGAAGGCCCCAGTGGCTGCGTTCGCATGTGGGCCCCGCCCCATTTTGGCGCACCCCTCACGAGGATCGTGGCCCCATAGGGAGCTCCACCGAAGGCGCCAGTGGCAGCGTTCGCATGGTGGCCACGCCCCATTGTGGCGCACCCCTCACGGGGATCGTGGCCCCAGAGGGAGCTCCACCGAAGGCGCCAGTGGCTGCGTTCGCATGGCGGCCCCGCCGCATTTTGGCGCACCCCTCACGAGGATCGTGGCCCCATAGGAAGCTCCACCGAAGGCCCCAGTGGCTGCGATCGCATGGTGGCCACGCCCCATTGTGGCGCACCCCTCACGGGGATCGTGGCCCCATAGGGAGCTCCACCGAAGGCGCCAGTGGCAGCGTTCGCATGGCGGCCCCGGGCCATTTCGGCGCACCCCTCACGAGGATCGTTGCCCCATAGGGAGCTCCACCGAAGGCCCCAGTGGCAGCGTTCGCATGGCGGCCCCGCCCCATTTCGGCGCACCCCTCACGAGGATCGTGGCCCCATAGGGAGCTCCACCGAAGGCGCCAGTGGCAGCGTTCGCATGGCGGCCCCGGGCCATTTCGGCACACCCGTCACGAGGACCGTGGCCCCAAGGGAGCTCCACCGAAGGCTCCAGTGGCAGCGTTCGCATGGCGGCCCCGGGCCATGTCGGCACACCCCTCACGAGGATCGTGGCCCCGTAGGAGCTCCACCGAAAGCCCCAGCGGCAGCGTTCGCATGGCGGCCTGGGCCATTTCGGCACACCCCTCACGAGGATCGTGGCCCCATAATGGAGCTCCACCGAAGGCCCCAGTGGCAGCGTTCGCATGGCGGCCCCGCCCCATTTCGGCACACCCCTCACGAGGATCGTGGCCCCACCGAAGGCCAGAGTGGCGGGTTTCGCATGGCGGCCTCGGGCCATTTCGGCACACCCCTCACGAGGATCGTGGCCCCATAGGGAGCTCCGCCGAAGGCCCCCAGTGGCAGGGTTCGCATGGCGGTCTCGGGCCATTTCGGCGCACCCCTCACGAGGATCGTGGCCCCATAGGGAGCTCCACCGAAGGCGCCAATGGCAGTCTCCCTCATGGCTCTCGGAACCCTTTACTGTTTTCGCTCTTCGGTCAGGGGGGCGCCGTCCTCGTGGTCGTCGGCGCCCGCGAAGACGGCCACAAACGTGTCCCTGAGCATGTCGGGCGCCCAGGAGGCTCGGAAGTACCCAGGACATCTGAGAAGTGTACTAAGCCTTCCTCGAAGACACCGACAACCTGAGAGAAGGCGCGAGGGTTTCGGAGAGGTCCCGCCGCCTTCTACGAAGGCCTTCTCCTTCTCACACCCCCCCCTCGTTCGCCGCCCTCCCGAAGCCAGGTAACGGCCCCCAGAGGCCGAAGATAGCGACAAACTGCCGCCGTGAGTTTCCTCGTGACCCCAGGGGGGGATCCGGGAGCCTCGACCTCTTCAGGTGGAACGGGGCGGTCCCCCATCCTCGTCCCTTCTCCTCCTTCGAGCTTCGAGCTGCGGGCCCTTTTGTCTCCAAGAATGGGCGCGGCCCTCCCTCCTTCTCGTCCCCCTCCTCTTCCCCCTCCTCCTCCTCCTCTCCTCCTCCTCCTCCGTATCCTCCTCCTCCTTGTCCTCCTCTCCCTCCTCCTCCTCCTCCTCCTCCTCCTCCTCCTCCTCCTCCTCCTCCTCCTCCTCCTCCTCCTGCTCCTTCCTCATTTCTCTCCTCCTCCTCCTTTTCCTCCTCCTCCTCCTCCTCCTCCGTCTCCTCCTCCTCCTCCTCCTCCTCCTCCTCCTCCTCCTCCTCCCCCTCCTCCTCCTCCCATGCAGCGATACACCGATCACAGTCCGAGTCGACCAGAAGCCCTACTCGGACATTTCAATACCCCCACGGCTCAAGGTCTCCCTGTACTCTGTACGGCCAGGCACAACCGAGAGGGGGTAAGGGTAGTTGAATTGAAGGCTGTCGGATCATACTGCACGGGCCATGGGGGGGAGAGCTTATGTCCAGACCCGCCTGGTAACATGCCCCTTCTGATCTTCGGTAACTCCTTGAAAGAAGAGGTGCAAGGCAAGCACGTGCCTAGAAGTCGGTTGGCTCGCCCACCTGCCATGTATCCGCACCTGCGTGTCTTCATTCATGGAGACCCATAAAAATGTGATAAGAAGTTGCTTCCGAAACTGATTGGATCAGGCCAGACAGAGGCGGCGAGAACGACGCCCACCGAGTTTTCGGAAGCAACTTAGCCCCTCGGCGATGGCACAATGCACATCACCAAACTCCCCCCAAATCCTGTCCCAGAAAGGGATGTGGGGCATTGGGGAAAAGGGGGTAAGCTACAGCACGTGCAACTTTGGGCAACACCCCAAACAATTCTCGAATGGGGGCCACAAGCTTAAACTCTGACGCGTGTACAGGGCCAGCTGTTTGCACAACGTCTGTGAATCCTTCGAGGCCTTCAGGTCCTGACGGCTCATGTTGTTGGCCATCGCTGCCTGCTTGGCCGCATGGTCCGCCCAAGCATTGCCCTTGATGTGGCACAGCTCGAGCTGCGATCTCGCATCCTCTTCCTTGATATGGGCCTTCACCGTCGAGCATGCATATGTTGCGCACCCAGCTATCCGCGAATATCCAGCGTGCGGCGACGAGTGCTTCTTCGCTTGGAGGTGGTTACCAGCCCCCCAAACAACTGCTTGGCAATCTGCGTGCAACACTACTTGAAACCTGGCTACTACGAGCGGGCCGCTGGGGTCCGAGTCCGAGGGCGACAGGTGCTTTTCAAGCATGCAGGCAGCGTGGTGCTCAGCCGCTGCAGCTGTCTGGGGCGCCCCGTCTGGGATGGGTCCTCGAATCCCCCTGATAAATTCCCCGGGACTCAGAGCACTCTACAACCGCCCAACCGGCTCGCGCAACGAATGGCACAACACCATCAAAGCACGAGCCGCCACTATAGCGTCCGACACCTGCACGTTGGAACTGGAACGGCTCAATCAAGCCGCTTGAATCAAACTTGTAAATCTCTGGTTCCTCCACGGGCCTGCCCGTCACAGTGGGGGGGGGGGGGGGCGTCCAGAGCGAGGGGGAGAGGGGGTCTGCAGGCCCGCGGCGGAGCGCCATGCCCCGAAGTTCCTCATTCTGGCCTTCTCGATCGGCCTCAACCCAGGAACGCTCCCAGGCCCTGTGGAACGTAGAACCAGGAGCACCGCATTATGGCGCAGACCTTGGGTCTCGGACCCCAAGCGTTTAAAAGTAAGGCCAGTAGGATATCGGCCCGTGAAAACCTGCCCCAGAATTCCATTGAAATTCTTCGGCCAAGACTTACTCGCCAGCGGTCGACGCGGGCCCAGGGGCCAAAGGCCTCGGCCACGCATCTCCTGGGCCCGAGGATCCTGAGTCTGGGAAAGCGCCCTGCACTTTGCTGGTTTACTCAACTGCGTTTTTTAATCGCCTGGGAAAGCTTGGGCCACTGCACCTGGGGGCGCAGCAGTCAGGTGATGATGAGCGCCGTCTGCGCCCGCAAACGCTGATGGATTGAGCTGCCCCCAGCCTGCCCCGCGCAGCCACAGGCGCACGCCGGACAGCGGCCCCGTGACCTTGCGCACCCATGGTGAGGGCCGCGGCATGCTCTGCAGCCGCTGCTGTGCGAGGTGGGAAGCGCGTTGGAGCCCCCCTTTCACTGAGGCCACCTGCTTGAATCAAAGCGGGGCCCGATGCCTGCCACCTTTCCTTATGCATATCTTTTGAGCGCGTCAACTGCTCTCGCTACTGGATCCCTGCCTGCGTGGAGCGACCGGGCTACGTCCAATGCGCCGCCTGCAATGCCGAGTGCACGAGCCCCCGCTTGCCGCTGACATTTAAACTCAGCTGGCGACCATCCCAAGACCTCTCCACCATAGACCGCAGACGCTTGGATCGCCGAGAAGAAGATACGCGCTCGTCGATGCGCAGGGCCTTTCGTGCCTTTCAGACGTCGAAGGCGAGGCTTACTAGTTCGCAACCTTTTGCGGCGAACTCTACCATGCCCTGGCTGTCGGCGGCGTCATCTTGGCGCGTGATCGAATCCAAGGCTTCGAACTGCAATCTCCGATCGCCCCGCAAGTTTGCCTAGTGAAGCCAAGCGTGCATCAGTTACTGCCTTGGGCGAGCCTGTGCAACTTACCTCCTCCTGGGCCAGCGGGGACCCGCGTACCTGGTGCGCCGGTCGTGCCAGGCAGGCGGCGCTGCCACGCATTGCCTGAACGCGCGCACGGAAGCTCTTGGCGCCCACGTTCAAACCTAGATCATCCATGTGTCCTGTGAGAGTGGCCAGTCCAACTTCGGGCAGTCTCTCTTCCGTCGTTCCTGGATGCCACAATTTGACAGCTGGAGTTGCAGCCGCTCTCGCTTCATAAGTTGCAGTCCCAGTGCCAGCTATGGCCCCTCTTCCTGCGAAGATGGGGTCTGTGACAAGTCCACCAAGTGATGCTATGTGTGGCCATGTATATGTACCCAAAGAAGATTGAATAAGTGAAACTGGGCACTTCATCTTAACGGCTGTCCCCCATACTTGGCCATGGCACACATGCTCGTCAAATTGTTTGAGGCCATGTAGAACCGAGAGAAGATGACATCCGCCATGTGCAAGAGCATCACCTCGAGCTGCGTGTCGCTACACTGCATCCAAGGGGTGCGCGCCCTGGCGCCATGCTACAGGATGGGCGTTGACCATCATTGCGCCCCCAGTTCTTCGTTTCCCATGCCGTCGTTTTACCGCGTCGCCGAACTCCACTAGCGAAGAAGCCGGCGAGTCTCCTTCCAGACTCTGGCTTTCGAAACAACTGCAATATAACCTGCTGGAGGTTGCTGGGGGCGTTAGAAATCTCATCCGCGATCGTGAAGATGCCCGAGAAAGCGGATAGGGTTGGTTCACCGAATAAAAAGAAATGCTTCGGGTGTAGTCCATCAGCTGATATGGTTCGCACCTTGAATTTATCTGAAGCTCTGCTCAACATCTCTGAAACCACTCTGGGCGGCGCGATAATTTCCGGGCTGGGTTGATCTTGCGCAAGCCAAGCCTTCTGCCACATGCCTTCCTGATGTTCAAGAATGCCGCCCAAGGATGCCGTGGCCGTTTCTTCTGCAAGCGCGTGAGTCTCTTCAACTTGTACTGGGGTAACCGAGTGCAGGCACGTGCTCCTCCAGCTCCTCCCTCCAGTGCTTCTTCGCACCACGACGTCCATTCTTCTCGCTGCTTCTTCTTCGCTGCACGGACCTGACGTTTCTCGGCCAGAGTAAGAAGTTCGACCCGCGCTGGAACACCCCCCCGAAACTCGCCATCGAGACTCTTGCCGCCATTGACAAACCGCTTGGCACTGCACTCTAAACTAAACTGCCAAGATGGGCCCGCCAAGCCACTGAACTCACGGGAGGGCCACCTCGATGTTTCAGTCGCAGTGTTTTGTATAGCTAATTCCAATCCTATTCGGCATTCGCTCCTGAGGAGGTTGCCTGTCGGCGCAGAAAAACGCAGCTCCTGCAGCCTGGATCGCACCCAGTGCAGCGCCGACCCTGGGAGGGGCCTGGTGCTCACTTTGGTTGCCAGGCTCTGCCGAGGGGGCCTTTGTTGCGGTCCTAATTGAGGCTCCTCGAGGGGTTTGTTTGGGGCGGGGCGCCGTCTGTGTGACTTCTTGGACTTCTGTCCACGCTTTGGTCACCCACTCCTGGTAAACGCCGTCAAGAAAGCTCTGCCCCTCCTGCCGATGCTGCCCGACGACGCTGCTGATATCCCCATCCTCATTCATGTGGCGGGCACTGTACTCGTCAACCTGGGCGTTGATTCTGGCGTAGTCTGGGGGCATCACGGGTGGTCCTATACCTGGCTTTGTAGGAAGGGTAGCATGTCGGACTCGAACCTGGACCTGGATGTCTTTCGACAGTCGGCGAAGCCGAGCTGCTACTGGTCTGCGGGGTCCTGGTACTACTGGATTGGCTACTTCTACCTCTGCGTCAGCTGTTAGTGCATCTAAAGCTCGGGCAATCAGGAGGAAGCCGGTGTTACTTAACCCTTCACACCCCGTCATTTATATGTGACGGAGTAATCGGATCGAACCGATATGCTCCATGCAGAATATATATACCCATATGTATAGCAGCCCTCAGTTCGCCTGGTTCCATGTTCCAATCTCCTCCAGCTGTATACGGGATGCCTATATCAAGTATGTGTGCACCTAAGGTCTGGATGATGGATAGGCTAACTCAACTGAGTTTGATACTGTCCTGCATGTACACGCTGTATATACAGATCGCCCCCAGTTCTGACGTGCGCACATGACAAAATGCAAAATGTCGCGTGATCACCGTCGCTCCGAGTCGAGGGCAACTCCAGGCATCAAGCTATCTACGAATCAAGATACTTGCACCACCACATGCGTTCTTCTGTTCACTTATGCTCGGCTGCCCCCAAAAGCTACGCCATCCCATCCCACGAAGTTTGTGCTGCTGATCCTTCTGCTGGGGGGGGAGGGTGAGCTTGCGCTCCTGGATGAGAACAATCTGGGCTGTCGCATTCTTCACATAATGCACAGCTGTCCACCAACTGTTGCCATTATACGCCTCAATTTGGAGATCTTCGGCCGGTTTGGAGCGCGCCTCCTTTCGCCTCGCGGCCCTGTTCGAGCAAGTACTGCCGGGCCCATATGAGCCCTCATTCATCTTCACCGCCGGCCGCGCCTGCAGTGTCCCACTCAGGGCAAGGGTGCGGCTGCCGAGACAGGCCTGCTGCTGCGAGTCTGGTTCTCTCGATGGTACGAGAAGCTTCGACGAGGTTACGCTTCTCAGCTTCCGAGGCCCCTGGCCGACGATATGTTCCGAGAAGCTCCTGCTCATCCACCTCCGTCGGTCTGTCTGCTGATTGATATGCTCCTGGTTGCTGGTCTGGCTGCTGCTGCTGCTGCTGCATGTCCCCCACCAGCGCCACCTCCTCCTCCTCCTCCTCCTCCTCCTCCTGTAACTCCTGATTCGCCTCCAGCTTTTCCTTGGCCCCCACCTCTCCCACGACGATCTGCCGTGCTGACGGAGACAGAGGCTGAATCCACATAGACAGGCGGCGATGCAAGTCCTTTAACCTTTTGGAACTGATATTGCAGGATATGCTTAGCCTGCCCATTCGGAATGTTAGGCGCCAGCTGCTCCAGGGACGGGAGCAGTTCATTGAGGAGGGCGGTGAGTTTCTCAGTAGTGACATTCTACTGGCGAAGCTTTCGGCGACAAAACGCCAATCAACAAATAAACGATTTCAACTAAAAATGAGTGGCGTAGCGTTGGTAGAGGCGCAACTATCCGATTGTGAAAGCATGCGAGCCCACGCGATGCTTCACGCCCAAGCAGGCTACTCCGAGAGAGGTGCGAGCAGCACGGTTGGCACGAACGAAATCGAAAACAAGTCGACCGCGAAGAACGACGATGCGAACACGACCAGGAAAAGCAAAACAATTCGCAAGGGCGAAGCATTAAAACTAAACTCCGGGCGAATAGCAACGCGACGGCGGCAATCAAGGCAAGCGTAACTTCACTAACCGCTGAAGGTCGCGCAAACATGCGCTAGGCCGAAACAAACACCTGATATTACCACGAAGCCCGACCTTGGAGGACAAATGGGGGCTCGTGCGACGTGGGCTCAGCACGCGACCATGCGAGCCACTGTGGGGGGACGCGTGGCTTGCGAGCAAGTGAACTGCAAAGAAAACCGTGCATGCGGACCACTAGTTTTGAAAGGTCCGTGCGTTGCAGGTGAGATGCCAAGACGGCACCTGACGTTGGTTCCCGCGTTGTCCGTTTGAGGTGGTGACGCTTTGTCGGGATGTCTCCAGACATCCTGGGGTCCTCTGGCGCAGTGTTGGGGCCCCCTTGAGAGAATCTGGGGGCCTCCTGGTCGTGAGATGAACGCTGGTTCCCGTGTTGTCCGTTTGGGACCAGGTCGCTGGCTCTCTTGAGCTCCTCCAGTTCTCCTTTTTCTTTCTCCATATGGTCCTCAGTCTGAATGACCTGATCTTGCAACTCCTCAATCTCACGCAAGAGGGCATCTCGATGGGAAATGAGCCGGTTCATTTTCGACTTCTTCTGATCGATGTCCTGCTCAACCATCTGGAGGAGCTTGCTGGCAGGAGTTGAAGCCTTCTTGGCCTCACGCTGTGTTCCCAACGCTGTTGCCAAGGCTTTGGCCGCATCAGGAGGGTAAGGATTGTTGGGGCCCTGGGATATCTGGAAGACACGGTGAAGGTCATTATGCGCATCTCGGGCCCCATCGCGACGGGGTGGGAGATCGCGACCTCCTTGCCATGCGCCTCCTTCTCCTCCTTGGTCCTTACCTTTCCCACGCCCTCCTTTGCCACCTTTGCCACCTTTAGCACGTGCGCCACTGTTTCCATCCCAACCTCCCTGCCCACCTTTTCCAAAGCCTCCTGCCCATACACCTTTTGGGGGAGCAGCAGGGGTCTGTTGAAGACGGGGTAGTTCGGATCCGAAGTGATAACACCATTTATAATATTCGGGATTACGCTCGCAACCACAAACACTGCACGAAAGGCCCACAGTGTAGCCCACACCCAAACGATTGGTCATTGGCGGGCCGAGCAACTGTCGGGCGGGTCAGGCGCGCCTCTCGCACGCCTGTCGTGCAATGTATGAGCGAGGTTGGGAAGTTCAGGAGCAGGCCCCCTGGAGCCAAAATGGCTGCGGATCTCCTCCTGCCCCCTCGACCTCCTCCCCCCTCTCCTCCCCCCCTACGTTTCTACGTTTCTCGCTATGCAGCGTCTTGTCGCGCGCCCCGCGGGCGCGGAGCGCTCTGCAGCGGCCCTCTAGGGCCGCGCGGGCACTCAGACAGCGGCCCCGGGAACCCGACCCCGAGGAAAGCAGGGAGCCAAGGACCAATAACACATAGAGGAGGGAGAAAGGGGGGCCGGGTTTCAGCAAAACTAAAAAGATGAGGGCCCGTCTGGGCCCTCTGCGGGCGCCGCGCTCGCCCGTGCCAGCTCAGGCAGCACGGCGCGCAGCCAGGCCTTCGGCCTCTTAGTGGGCGGTCGGCCTCTTGCGTGGCGGCTGGGCTCCCTTCGGCGCCTCGCGCTGAGCCCAGCCGCCATGTCATCGGATGGATGGCCGCCTTCTCTGCGGCGGCCTCCACCCTTCGGCGCATAGCGCTGTGGAGGCCCGCCAAGCCTCTCTTGGACTTCGGCGGCTCTGCAGCAATCTCCTCGCCTGCCACGCGAGGCTGGGGAAGGCCTCGCCGCGGCGCACGGTGCGCCGCCTCCTTCACTTTGCTTGAGCTCCTCTGAGATGTCGTACGTGCTGAGCACCGCTTCAGATGTGGCAGGCTCATCACGCCACGCTGCTGAGGACCCTGTTCCTGTCCTCCTTTCAGCGGGCTGGTCTAGTCGAGGTGGTGGTTGCTGTTGATGCGGTGGAGGTTCTGGGGTTAATGTCTTTGTAGTACCTCGCAGCTGAGGACCCTGCTCCTGTCCTCCTTTCTGCGGGCGTGCCATCTGGAGATTGGTTCTGAGGACCCTGCTCCTGTCCTCCTTTTCAGTGTCTCCATGGCGTGCTGATCGAGCCTGGCTGTTGAGGACCCTGCTCCTGTCCTCCTTTCAGCAGGCACTGTCATGGTTGAGTCGTGCCGCACTGCTGAGGACCCTGCTCCTGTCCTCCTTTCAGTGGGCTGGTGGAATCGGGGTGGTGCTGGTGGTTGGATGGGTGGTGGTTGCGGGGTGGGTGATCGGTCGGTGGCGAGTCCCATAGGCTGTAGATGGTCGTCTTGAGTGTCTATGGACAGGTCGTGGGGATAGCGTGTTGTTGCTGGGGTTGTGTTGTGGGTTATGGGCGCACATGAGAGGCCTCCATGCACCGACTTCAAGTGGGGTTCGTGGCGGCCCCACCTCGTCCCGCTATGGCTAGGGGTCACGGTGCCCTCGGTGGGGGCGAACCCCAGGCCTGGTGCTTGCTGTTGTCGTCGGTGGGGAATGTCTCTGCTGCCTTCAGCTTCGCCGCGTCGGCGATCGGGTAAGCTCCTCCTTCGCCATGGGAATGGTGGGGGTGGCGAGCTAGGGCGGACCGCGGGGGCGCGGGTAGTGGCCGTCCTACCCCCCCCCCCTGCCCCTCACCATCCCCGCTGGCGGGCGCGGGAAGTACTCGTCCTTCCCCCCCAGCCCTTCGAGCCCGTCTCGAAGTTTGATCCTCACCAGGACAGCGTTGACTTGGCAGGAGTTGTAGGGGGTCGTGCTGGGTATGCTGTCGATGTCGGTCGGTGGTACGCTGACGGCCAATGGGCCGCCCGCTGCCAGCCAGCTGGCGCCATCCATATTGTAGATCTCCAGGAGCCGCCGCGGTACACATCAAAACGTGGCGACTTGTGCCTGGGGTGTTCCCTCGCATTCGGGGCTTCCCCAGGTCTTGCGTTCTAACAATAGCCAAAATTGGCGACGCTGCCTGAGGTCTTCCCACGCATTCGGGGCTTCCTCAGGACTTAAGCAGCACACCGTAATGCCTGTCCAGGGCCAAATAATCATAGAAAACAATGCCAATGTTAGGAAAGTCGATAAATCCAGCAAGTGCTCGAGGGGGGGGCACGCTCCGTCGCCATTGAGGGATCGTGCCCACCCGTATGGGCGCTACGGGTCCCCCCCCCTCGAGATGGCACGCAATCGTTGTCCAGGTCGCAGCCGTACCAGTAACCCGTTAGCAACGGGGCATTGGGCCATGCAGTAGGTGCGCTGATGCTGACACTTCTGCTGCCAATCTGAATACTCTGTATACAATATTGTGATGCCAGCTGCCATCAAATCTGTAGCAAGCCGGTGGTCTGCGCCAAAATGCAGACCAGTGTTCCCTTACGGGGCAAAAGTATATAATACTGGACGCTTGACTCGACTAACTGCACCAAATAAGCCGCTGCAGTGCCAATTGCTAGCGCCGATGGTTGCCCCATGCCCTGTGACAATCATGGCCGATCTGATCTGTCTCCATGTAGTAATCCAAGGGGGCGTAGAACCTGTGGTAGCAGTCGTCCGTTTCGGCCCACATTGCCTCTTCGTCAGCAAGCTGCCCCCAGTGGGCTGCGAAAGCGGTAGCCATTGCCTTGCACAGCCTTGATGGATACTCTTTGAGGGGGGCGGTCCTCCAGCCGCCTTGGCCGTCTCGTCCGTAAGCTCCGGCATGTCCCGCATGTCGGCATAGCTGTCCCCCAGGTACCGCCCTTAGCTCCTGTGCGAGTTCACCGAGGTGTGCCGCCATCAGACATGTTGGTTTTCTCGCGTCCTGCCCGAACTGGCACTGGTCTATGTAGTGCAGTTCGACGCCCGTCTGCTCCAGGAGCCAGAGCGTCTCTGCTCGCTGCCAGCTGCTAGGCGCTTGAGGGCACCAGGTGGCTGGGGCGGGATGCTCGAGTACGGCTGAGACGTTGTGCTGCAGGCCCGTGGTGATGAGTAGTAAGGCTGTCCTGTATAGCTCGCTGGCTAGTGCGATCTGTTGATGCTCCGCTTGGCTAGCTGCTTGTATGCCCCAGGGGGCTTCATGTGTACGTAGTGGTCGTGGTGCCTTCCCCTCGGCGGCATGCCAGCGCGATGAGCACCACGTCTCGCAGGGCGGGCCCGCCACAATACCAAATATTTTGCCCTGTCGTATCGCTGCGCACCAAAAATCGACGACGTCTGGCTTCGTCAGGTCTCCTTTGACGGGGTCTATCTGCACGTCGATCGATAGTACTACCAAGTTGCATTCCCGAATGTTCATCTCGAAGTGGTACTGGAAATCCTCGATTCGACGTCTGCCCGAGAAAAGGTGCAGCAAGAACATAGCCGTGGTAACCATGGGCCTGCACGGTGAGAATACGTTTGCAGGTGGTGTCGCTGTTTGGACGTCCGCTGCCGCAGGCGGGGCCGGCGAGAGTTGGAGCTGGTGCTGCTCTATGTAGTCGGCCAGCTTGAGCTGTATGACCTGTTGGGCGGGCACCAGCGCCTTTGTAGCTCCATGCCCCATTGCCTTCCTCGCCGCCACAGCTTCTCGTTCTTCTTCTCGGCGTTCGGCTGCCTCCTGCAAATCCATTGGGACCTCGATTGCTTGGAGGACCGCCAGGCATTTGGGGCACCTTCTCAGGTGCTTGAGTATGCGGGATCTCGTTATGAAGTTCTTCCCGCACCCAGGGCAGGTAGTCGAACGGGCAAGCAATTCGGGAAGGTCGTAGCCGATGTGTTCCATGGTGCGATGGCGCTTCCATGCTCCCCGAGTTTTTAATATCTTGCCACACTCATAGCATATGTAGCCACAGTGCTGTGCGGGCGGCAGCCCCTCGAAGTTGGGCGTGGTCAATCCAAACTCTTGCGCAAGACGGTGTAACTGCCTTTGCCAAACTCGATGTCGATATATGTCGTGCTGCCATGCTTTGTACCTGAGCCACGCACGGGTGATCGTGGCTTGTGCGGCTCGCACATGCTGTGTGCGTAGCCATCGTAACAATCCCCTGATGTCGCTGCCGATGTCCTCGTCGTCTAGTAGGAAACTTCTTATCCAGTCCAGATCTTCGACGATAAGAGCATTCCAGGCCTTCTCATCCTCCCAAAGTTCGTCGATGAGGCGGTGGAGGAAGGGCGTGTCTGCATGCGCCATCCTGGCCAGGTACATCAGGCGCCGTCGGCGCAGGTACATGTGGATCGGTACTTCGTCGCACAACAAGTATATTTCGTCATCCAAGGTATGTACATGTCCCGCGCTGTGTCGCCGTTGTCTTGCGGCGGCCCGCAGGCTCGCCATGTGTCTGCTCTGCAGCATCTGCTTCTGCTGTACTGTAAGTGGTCCCCACACTTCGCAGTCGTAGGTCAGCTTGCTTTGCGCCAGCGCCGTGAGGTACAACAGCTTGGCCTTGAGGTCGATGTGCGGCAGGCGGAAGATGGACTTCTTCAAGGGGCCCTCTGCGGATCTGTGGTCTATGATGCGTCTCATAAGGTTCGGCCCCTCCCCACCATCACTTGTCACGATATTGCCCAATGTGAGTCCCTGGGTCGTGACCTCCGCCGTTGACACTTCAGTGCTGGTTGGCGGCTGACCATCCTCACGCAGCAGCGTGATGGGATTTGTCTTGAAAATCTTCGCCTTGATATGCTGCTTGGCGTGCCCATCGATATGCAGCAACGCTTTAGTCTTCTTGGGGTGTAGGTCATGCCCGAAGATCTTGAGTCTCCTTGCAATGATGGACAATATGTCGAAGATGCTGCTCTCGATTTTCGTGTTGTCGTTAAGTACGCACAGGAATGTCGCGTCGTCCATGAAGGATACTTCTGGCAGGGTCCCTTCCAGCCCTTGGAGCTGGCCTGACGTGACAATGGCTTGTTCGCCCGCTGGTGGTAGTTGTAGTAGGTACCCTCCTGCATGTAGCTCCTGCTCCAGTGGGCCCAGAGCGTGCGCGAAGCTGATGTTGAAGATGAGGTCGGCCAGGCCGTTGCCTGGGCGCGTGCCCTTGCGGCTCTCCGCGCAGAGCTCTTCTCCCCGCACTTGGAAGAATGTCGTGTCGTGTGCTTCCTCTAGCTGGAATCGCAGGTTCTCGTCTACATCGTTGAGTGCTAAGTAGCCTGGAGACGCTATCAGCTGCTGGATGGCCGGCATGAGCCATTCAGGTGGAGCGCCTCCTGCCATCACTTTTAGGAGCCAAGGCTTCTCCCCTTCCCGTCCCAGCACAAATTCTCGAATAACTGAGTAAAAGGCCTGTCGTAGATCCAGCAGGATGCCGACTGCGCTGAGACGTCTCCGCCTGCAGATCCTGAAGAACGCTTTGGTAGTATGGGTGGAGTACGCGCCTGACTTCTTCGGGATTCCGCCATGCTGGGTGACCCTCATCAGGCTGCTGCAGACCCTCAACGTAGTTGCGCGGAGCCACTTGTGGTAGTGCTTGGCCACGGTGTTGTTGAGGAGGATCGACCTGTAATATTCCAGGAGGGCCCTCGTGCCGCTACCCTTGTACAGCTTCACTGCAATACCTGCTTTAAATTGGATCGGTTCTCGGCCTCGCAGTATCGTCTTCAAGACGACTGGGTACCAGTGGCGGGCCGTCTCCTCGGGTGCGAGTTTGAGGATGTCGTCCAAATTGCCGTCGGGTCCTCCTGCTCGGCCCTTCTTGCCGTCCGCAAAGCTCTCCACCAGATCGTTGAGTGTCATGTGCAGATGCTGTGAGACCTCGTCGGGTGGCGATCTGTGGGTACGGCTGATATTGTAGCGGTCCGCCAGGTCGTACTTGTCCCTGATGTCGGCTGACTCGATCTTGGCGAAGTGCTGCAGGGTGGCTCTGCTGATCTCGCCCTGGCTGCCCATGACGGTGCCGTCGGGCTGCTGCATAGTGGGCAGCGCGCCAACATATTTTGGTTTGCGGCCGCCGTGGATCAGAATCTTCTTTGTCAGCTGCCACTCGGTCCTGGCGTCTCTTGCTGTTCTGCTATCCGCCAATTTGCTGCCAAGTTCGTGAAAGTAATGATTGCGGTCGGTACTCAGCTGGTGTCTGAACGTGTCCTTGGTGTGGTCGATGAAGAGCCTGGCAGCGTCATGCGCGATGCCGAGGCAGCCGGTGGCATGACTGAGCTGGCACGCTCCAACAAGGGCTGCCACAGAGCAGTACCAGCTATCTTCCACGCGGGCATAGACAGGCGCCTCGTGGCAGAGCCTCTTGCGGAAAACTTCTAGAGGTGCTGGGTCCCCGTTGTTCGTGTAGGTCCGCGTGGAGCTCTCAGCATATCTGCGCAGCCTCAATAGGCGCATGCTGGCCCCTGAGATTGTGACGTTGCAAGGGGTAAGCGGGTCCCGTCCGAAATGCTGCTTCGTCTTCTCGACAAGGAGTCCCGCTGTCTCGTGGTAATGGTCGTTGACGTCTGCCTTCCACGGTGGTAAGCTGATGTTGTTCAGGTCCTGCTTGAATGCGATGATGCGCTCTGGGTTCTTGAGTTTGTTAGTATCCAATAACCCGTTCCCCTTCGAACTACGGTGGCGCCCGATGATTTCGCCCACAACTTCAACTAGCACGGGCATGTGGTCTGTGGTCGTGTCGTAGCCGTTCTGGGCGTAGTTCCTCCTCTGCTTGTTGTGCTCGTTCTTCTTTTTGGCGGTTGGCTTTTGAAAGTCTCTCAAGACAGTGCAAGCCGCCACGCACTTGAACAGGCAGGGAGCCATGGCGACGTAGTCGATGCGGTTGGAGATCCCGTCCTTGTGGTACGTGTAATCGTCGTTGTTCCCGTAGTATGTGTTGACGACGTGCAGGTGGCAGCTGGCGACAGACTCGTGGAATTCGTGTCCATTCTTGTCTGTCAGCTGATTTGGACCTTTCTGGCCCAACCATTGAGTGTCCTCTCCGTCCTTGTGGCTTAGCTTGGCGTTCGCGTCGATGAGCAGGATCTCTGGTTTCCACGTGTCACACAGCTCCCTGAAGTGCTCCCACCAGCCGTTGATGTCCTTGGCCTTCTGGTACGGGGCATGAGCAACGGCGATGACGTGATGGAACAAGGGAGCCTGCACGCGGACAAAGAGAATCCTGGCTGACGAGTACAGTTTTGTCAGCTGGGACTGCTTGAAGTACAGGTCTTTCCCTTTGAGCTGCCCGTACGGTAACTCGACGTTGAGTAGTAGTGCACATCCCCAGTTGCCGTCCTGCGCATCGCTCTGGATGTTGATAAAGCCTTGTCCTGTCCATATGGCCTCTCTACAGCGTGTCTCCTGCAGCCCCGCGACGTGTACATGGTGGTCCAAAAGCTGGGCTCTGACTAGAGCCCCTTTACTGGAGATGTCCAGGTGCAGGTCTGTGGAGGTGAAGTCGCCCACCATGGACTGAGCGTTGTACTGCACGATGTTGAGCTTCAGCGTGCCCTTGTTGTAGCTGTCTGCGGTGAGGTCGGGGATGTGGTCTGCGTCAGCCCGCTGGGGCGAGACGTGCTCCTCGAGCCGTCCATGCCTCCACGGTGGGTACGCATGTAGGTCATTGCCCGCAGGATTAGCCATCCAAGCCCATTCGAGTGTGCTGGTATACTGTACTATATTGACTAGCTCTTCCGCAGGTGGTGGTGGCGCTGGTTGGAGTGCGGCATATTTTGATAGAATATCTGCTGCTTCATTCCAGGGTGCGTCTCGATGCGCATGAGTGTGCTCGAAGCTAATGTCCTTTGTGAGCTGTAACTGCTGGAATAATATGCGTGTAAATCTCGCAAGGGGGCGGTTCCTACTCGATCTGATCCGCGATGTTCCAGCTGCCGCTCCCAAAGCCGCGGTGTTGTCTCCGATAATGACGATTTCCTGCTCATCGTCCTCCTGTGTACATGCGATGCCTGCCCAGAGTAGCGTTCCCAATTCGGGGCTGGTGCTGGAGGTGGTGTTGTTGGCCATCTCCTCGCTGACGGACAGGGCGTGGTTGGAGTACATGTGCCTGTAGTAGGCGATGCCCTGGTCGTCCTCTCTCAGGTGTACCACTGCCCATGCTGATGTACCCGGTGCTTTGGCATGGTAGGACGCGTCGGTGAAGTAGTAGTGCCGCTTCACAGCCGACAAAGGTCTCGAGGGAGCAAGGTGCTTCACCGCCAGCCTGGTATGCTCGTGCAGGTCGTGCTCTTCGAGGTCGTAATGCCATGTCAGCTTCTGAATGTGTTGCTGGAATTGCGTCGGTAGGAACTGTGGGGATCCGATGTTGAGGAAGCGTCGCTGCGTGCTGTTGCTGTCTCTGCGCTGGTCGGTTTTGTGCGCTTGCCCGTGTGTTGCTGGTCTAGTTCTTTGTCGTCGTCTCCTTCTGCGCTCGCAGCGCCGGTAGTCGTCGCTGTACTCGCTGCCAGTGCTGGTGTGTTGGCTAGTGCGTTGGTTGTCTCGGGCGTCTTCCGCCGTTGTGCTCCGCCTAGTTGGGATGCGGAAGGGGTGCATGGCTGGGGTTGTACGTCGTTGTGGTGCGGAGATGGGTTGTTGCCGCCCCGTCGGCTGCCCGCTAGCTCCGTGGTAGCTCCTGAACGGCAGCATTGCTCGTCGGGGATGTGCGTCCCTCTGGGGCTGGGGGTGCTGTCTGTCATTAGTCGTTGCGTCTGGGAGTGGTTGCTCGGTCTCCAAGTGGTCGGTCGGCTTGTAGGGCTTGGTCCCCGTCCGCGTCGTGCTCCTGTCCCGTGGGGACGGCGGCTTTTGGCAGCACTTCTCATCGGCGTTCAAGTTGTCCGATCCAGCCCGCACGGCCTGACTGAGCAGGAGCTCGTGTGATTGGGCTTGGAGCATGCTGTCACGTAGTCGATGAGATATGCCGCCATGAGGGTCGGTTGGGTTCGGTGGTGGAAAGATAGGTAGTGCTGGCTCTGCGCGTTGCTCTTGAGGGTCTAGGTTTGGTTTGGCTGGTGTCGGTGGCAGGAGTGTAGATGGTTGCTCGTCGTTGGACCTGGTTGAGCGCCCCAGCGCGACATCGCTGTCACGAGAGCAAGGCATCGGCCACCCTCCCGTCGGAGGCATGCTCTCGCGTCTTCGCACCTGCAAGGGGGAGTCAACCCGCAGCTGCTCGGGGAGAGCAGGTCCGTCCGTCGACGGCCTTGCAGAGTGAGGCGACCCCGCGCTGACACGCCAACGCGGGTAGGTCCTGGTCGGTACGTTATGTTGTTTGGACTCGTCAGAGCGTGGAGTCTGCTCTGCTGATGTGTACCGAGGCGCTGCCCTCCAAGTAGTACGCGACCTCAGACAGCTGCTGCGCTCTTGACTCGGGCACTCGCTGGCGGAGCCCAAGTCCTGCTCTTCAGGATGTTCCGCTCCAGGGGGCTGAGTGCTATCTGGCAGTGCTTCGTCCTCGCAGATGCTGCTGTCCGCAAGCGCCTCGAAGGGGTTATTGATCAGCGGCGCTCCAAAGTCTGGTCGCATCTCCACCCTGTGCGCCTGTCTTAGTAATCTTTTGCGCCTCGCCACTCTTCTTTCTCTTGCAACAGCTGTGGCGTCGTTGAGGTGCGGTTCTGCTGCTGTAGGGCTGTAGCTTTTGCTGTCAAGGTATGTGTCCTGTATTTGCTCTAGCTGGTAGGCTTGTATGGGTCCATGCTGTATCTGTCGATTGTAGTCAGTGCATGGTTGTGTCGTGGTGCCTGCATTTAATTTGGCTGACGCTGGTGGACTAGCCAGCCCTCTAGGGGTCTTTGTGCTTGCCGTGTGGTCTGTTTGCGAGCCCAGGTGGCTGGGGTCGAGAGGTTGGCGGGCAAGCCAGGCTCCGTCGACTGCAAGCGTGGGGTGCTCCTCGAGTACCCGGCGCTGGGAGACCTCCAGATGTGATAAATCTGGTAGTCTCGACCTGCTGCCTGGGTCCTCCTTCGCATGGCTGTGCTGCCTGGGCTGCGACGCCGCATGGGCCGCCGCGGCTCCCGCGAAGTGGGATGTCGAACCAGGCGTGGCCAAGGGGTGTCGCCTTGGTCCACGCTGTTGGCACTGCGTCGGACTGCTCGAGTAGCTCTCCCACTCTTGTTGCAGTCTCACCCTGTCGCGGTGCTGGTTGCTTGTCTGAACCCCGCTGGCAGTGGGGCTCGCGGCCTGAGGGAGTCGCTCAGGTCCGCGCTTGGAGCGCTCAGACTTGATGTCGCCGTTCTGTGGGTGGTCCCCACCCTTGCCCACAGACGCGGCGTCTAGGGAGCTGGTAGTGCAGGTAGTTCGTCTGCTACGCCTCTTGAGTCGGGGCTCCCTAGTAGAGCGTTGGTGGTTTGAAGCGGATGCGGCATCCCCCAGGCTCGCATCGGCTTGGACATAGCTATGTAGTGTGATGGAGGCTAGGTGCGATCGTGTGCGTATGGCCGAAAGCCATGGGTGTGGGTCGTTGGGCGTAGGCTCGTCACCGCACGGGTCTCTGAGTCTGGGCCCGATGTCCCCGATATCTTCTGGTGTAGTTGTCTGGGCGCAGGTCTGGGCCAGTTGCCCCCCAGCCTGCGTACTCCGTATCAGTTTTTTGACAGTCGACCCCCGTCGAGGTCGCTCTCGCCGCTCTCGATGAAGGATGCCACTCTGTCACCTGGGTCCGCGAAGCCATCGTCCGCGTCGCAGATCCTGACCTTTTTCGGCTGGCTCCTCGCCCTCCTGGGTTCCCTTGGTTGCTTCAGGTTACCTCTGCATGGAGGTGCCGAGCTCGTCCTCTCTGGCGTGCCCAAGTGGAAACGCGGTGGTGGCAGTCGTGGCTCGTGTGGCTCGGTGGGCGTGATATCCTCAATCGGCATCCGTGGAGGTGTGCTGGGGCAATCCTCCTCGTCGCGGCTGAGGTCGATGAACAGCGTCGTCATGGGAGTCTTGGCTGGCTGTGAACGCTGTTGTGGGGTCTTGTGTGGCGTGAGAGGCGTGACGGGCGGAAACAGTATGTGTCTTGGCGTGGGCTGTTCCGTCGGGATGGGTGAGTCGGCTGGTATCGTTGGTGAGAGTGAGGCGAGGTCTGTCGGGGCTTCGCCCTCCTTCTCCTTGCGCAGGCCTTGGCGGTTCTTCAACTCTTCGTCCAGCAAGTCAGCGTCGTCGGATTCGCCAATTGGGATGCCATCGCTGCTCGCCCGTACCTCGAGCATCCCTGAGTGCGAAAAGGAGCCGACCCTGTTGTACTCCTCGATGTGCTGGCGCTGCTGAGGTGGTGGTGGGGGGAGCGGCCACTCTTCGGCGGATGTCCTCGGCACAAAGCTTTGGTTCTGGAAGCGGAGGTCGTCGCTCGACGAGGGTGTAGGCTCCTCTGGCGTTGGCATAGACGATGTATGGGACCTCTCTCCAAATCCCACCTCGGCCAGCTCCTCGAGGTACGGCGGCAGTTCTGGATGTGGAAGTTCGTACTGGCTAGGTAGCAGCCGAAGTAAGTCTGCCTCAAGTTGCTCCCTCTGGTACGCGCCCTCCTGGTCCGCCATGCCTTGGTCACGCTCGCTCGTGGCTGTGTCTCCCATGAGGTCATCCGTCATGTCGATTAGCAGGTCCTCGTCCACTTGTCCTCCTGCTCCCCAGGCATCCCGTAGTGCAGTCTGGAGTCCTGCCGTTTGCAAATCATGTGCCCGTTGGAGTTCTTGTAATTGCTGCTGCCTCTGCGCTTCGTTCATATGATGGTTGTGGGCGTAGTGCTGCGCGATGGCCTGCATCTCCTGCTGGCACTGGTGCTGCAGTGTACTGTGGTACTGATGCGTCGCTTGGTTCTCCATCTCCTGCTGCTGCTGTATTGCATGGAGTTCGCTTGTGGCTGCTGCTTGTCGCTGCAGTGCCACCTCCTCCATCCTTTGGGCTTTGTCCACCTCCTCCTGGTGCTCGCCGACGCGCTCCAGATACCTTTTCCTGCTCGTGCTGCATCTCGTATGCCTTCGCCTGGATGGCTGCGTGCTCCAGGTTCAGGACGACCCGCATCGCTTCGCGCTTGTTGGCTTCTTCCTGATGCTCGTGGGCCATCTGCTGATAGTTCACTGCGATCCGCAGCTCCTCCTCCTTATAAGCGCTGTGGCGGGCGCATCTCTCCTGGTACTCCGCCTCCGCCATCTCCTGCATCGCCTTCTCGTTGTGCTCCTGCGCCATCTTGTACCACTGGGCCTCTTGGGTTGCCATCTCTCTCACAACTTGCTCTTCCTGCCTGGCCTTCTGGACCTGCTGCGTGTAGATGGCTGCTCTTCTCTGGTCTTCCTTGTGCATCTCCTCGCGCAAGGTCTTCTTTTCCATCTCGATATGCATTTGCAGGTCTGCGAGCATCCCTTTGGCCCTTTCCTCCTGTGTCCTCTGGGTGCCTCTTTGTGCTTCGTATGCTTTTGCTTCCTCCTCCTCTAGCTTGGCGTTGTGGTGCCGCTTGAGAGCGTTGACCTCCCATATGTGCCACTTCTCCTGCTCGGCCAACTGCGCTTCGGTCGTGCGGTACATCTTTTGCGCGATGGTCTGCTCGTAGGCCTTCAGTTCGCTTTTGTGCTTGAACTCTGCTTGTGCTAGTAGGTCGCTTTGCTGCTGTTCTTTTTTCTGCTGCGAATCAAGCCTCTCGGTCAATCTCCTGATGGCATCTTTGATCTCGTCTGATGCTGCTGGGACTGGTCGGGGCTGCTGGGCTGGGGCTGGCTGAGCTGTGGCTGGTTGGGCCATGGCCGGTGCCGCTGGAGCTGCCGCAGGGTCGCGCCTTCTCCTCGCGGCCGGGTGTGGCGCGCGTCCTCTGGTGGGATCATGGCTCCCGTCTTCCTCGGACGATTCGTCCTTTACTCCCGCCGACTTGGCCATTTGATCTCTGGTTTCCCTCATCAGGGTTTTGTAGACCCTGATGGTTCTGGCTGCCGTCGCCTCCTGGTCCAGCATCTTGCTGAGCCGCTTCTCCATCTCGGCATGCTCCTCCTCCAGCTTTTCCAGCGTGGCCCTGAGCTGCTTCATGCGTTCTTTGTGGGGCAGGACGAAGGAGATGTTCGTGGCGGTGATCGCCGCTTCCTGCTCGAGGCTGGTTGTGCACAAGCCGGCCAGCCTAGCACCTGCGATGTTCTCGGTGAGACGCCCCAGCCTGTGGCACTTGTTCTTGTACCACACGAACCTCATCTCTTCGTCATCTGGAGGTGCGGACCAGCTCTCGTGCTCCATCGCGACGGCGAAGGAGACTGGCGTGATGCTGTCCAGGACTGCCTTCTGCTGGGGGCTGTACTGGTAGCTGCCGATGTGGGCTGCGGCAGGCGTGTCGAGCTGGTCCCTTCTTCTGCGCCTGCCGCTTCTCCTTCTGGCTGAGGCGCTCCTCCAGGGCGCTCTGTGCTTCCAGTGCTGGTCGTTATCGCTTTGCTGCTGGTGCTTGTGGGTCTGTGGCTGCTGCTGCTGCTGCTGGTGGCGCTTGTGGGTCTGTGGCTGCTGCTGCTGCTGCTGACTATGCTGCTGCCACTCCCAGGGCCGCCCACCAATGGCTCCGTAGTCGCCAGTCCAGTCTGCGCTGCGCTGGCGCTGCGCCTGGGCTGTGGACCCTGCTCCTGTCCACCTTTTCCCAGGGCCGCGCTGCGGCGCCTCGAGGTGTGTGGTCCCTGCTCCTGACCACCTTTCCCTCTAGGCGCCGCGCTGCTGCTTCCAGATCTGCGTCATGGCGTGCTGCTGGTGGCGCTGGGGCTGCTGCGCGCTGTGGTGCTGCTCCAGCCTGCTGGCAGCAGCCGCCAGTCTGATCAGCAGCCTATCTTGTCCTCTTTGGGTCCTGGCGCGGCGGTGCCAGGCTTCTTCCTTAGTCCTGGGCGTGGCGGTCGGGGTGACCGCCGCGGCTGCGGCGCCTCTTTATCTTCTCTTTGATGGCTCCGCGGCGCGCGAGCCACGACCGAAGGGGCGACCGACGACGAGCGAAGCCGCGACGGTCCCAGCCCCTCCTCGGCCGTATGGCTTCCTCCCCCCCTCCTCCTCATCCTCCTCCCCCTCCTTGTCTTCCTCCTCCTCCTCCTCCACCCCAGCAGGAGGTGGTGATCCCCTTGGCACTGCCCGAGACACGGGAGGGCCCAGGCGGCCCCGGCCTGCCGGGAGAGCAGCTGCAGGCTACAAGGAGGGTGACACACAACACGTCGGGCGCTCAGGCACGCGGCCCCCGCGAGGCAAAACGGAAGGAGGCTGCAGGATTGGATTTAACGGGCGAAGAACGGTATAACATAAACTGTTTCGCTGTCGGGGGCGCCTGTCCCTGGGCGGCCGGAAAGTTTATACCCTTACGGTGGCACCGTAGGGGTATAAACTTTCCAGCCGCCCAGGGACAGGCGCCCCCGACAGCGAAACAGTTTACGTTACACCGTTCTTCGCCCGGTAATGGATGAAAGAACAACACGCGCACAAACCTACTGCCGGCGGCAAGCCCAGGGGGGAAACGAGAAGGGGGCGGGCCTTCTCAGAGTGTTCGGAGGTCCACTGGCCTTCGCAGGAGTGGTCCAAGCCTGCCCCGTCGCACAAAAAAAACTGTGAGAAGGCGCGAGGGCTTCTGAGAAGTCACGCCGCCGTCAAGGAAGGCCTTCTGCTTCTCACCTCCCCCCCTTCGCTGCCCGCCGATTGATGAAATAACAGCACGCGCTCAAATCTACAGGGAAGAGGAATGTGGAAGGGCAAAGACATAAAGGCGCCATAGGTATTGATGCGAGTTGTCAGACCCCGAGGGCGCC
>CAUYUJ010011614.1:363313-368313 GCA_963575745.1 Prorocentrum cordatum | reverse complement strand
AGGTCCGCTACGACACGCGTCCGCGGATAGAGAAAATCAGCGCCATGGTAAGGGATGGGAGGGAGGGGTAGGACGTCAGATATGACTCGAGCGTACTGGGCTAGCTTGTCCTGCCCCCTCCTCCTCCCCCCTCCTCCTCCTTCTTCCCCTCCTCCTCCTCCTCCTCCTCTTCCTCCTCCTGCTCCTGCTCCCGCTGCCTCCTGTTGCCTCCAGTTGGTTGCCTCCCGTGGCCCGTGGCCTCTCCCGTGGCCTTCTGTGGCCTCCGGGTTGCCCCCCGCTGCCTCCAGCTACCTCTGGTTGCCTCGCACTGCCTCCCATTGGCTACCTGTTTGAAGGGGAACTGGGACACACAAACAAATACACGCAAATAAACATATTTCATCATATTTTCCTATATTTTTTTGTAGTTTTTGTTTTCCCCCCTATTCCCATATTTTCCAATATTTTCTGGGGAATCGACGATTAATTGTGTCTGTGTTTTTTTTCCCCTCCTGACCGTTGCCTCCGTTGCCTGCCGTTGCTATTCCCAGTCTAATGCTTATCCGCATCTAAGTCCCCAGCAAAAACTGTATCCCTATCTCTACCCATCTGCCTTCATCCATATCCCCTTAATCCAAACCCCTGTCCTGTGTCCACATCGCTATCCCCATCCCCATCCCGATCCGTATTCGTACATCTCAATGTCCCTAAGTTCACAACTTGTGTGTATATATATATATATATACATATATATCCACCAGCCCCCTTGCGGGGCCATCAGGCTGCGAAGATTAAGCTTGCAGCTCATTGTGCCAGTTGCAGTTTCCAGTCCCCACTGTTGCACTCCTGCTTTCTGCTTCCTTACTACCAACTGTTGCTGAACGCTTGAGCGGGGGGAACCGAAGAACGTCCTGGTTAGCGTCCCCGAATCGCGTTGTCTGAATTCCGAGGGGGGTCGTGGGACACGTAAAAGTACGTGATACTCGGGCCCCCGAAATCAGAATTCCCAGTCAATTAAACCATACTCGCGTCCCCGAAGCCTCAATGCCTTGTGAATTGCGCAGTAGTCGCGTCCCCGAAGCAATAAACCTTGGTACATTACTGAATATTCGCGTGCCCCCGAAACCATGAACCCGTGTAAATTACGGCAAGTTCGTGTCGTGACGACCCCGGCGTTGGTTTTTGACACCGCGTGGATCGTTCAACCTTGAACGATCGGCGGCTTTTCGATCGCCCGATCGTTCCATATAGGCCGATTCTGGGCCACTGGCGGCGTTCAACCTTGAACGCCCGCGGCGGGGTCGCCGATGGTCGACACGACGCAAACCTACCGTACGGGATGTTCGCGCCCGCGGACCCATGAACCCTGGAAGATGAATCAACATTCGCGTCCCCGAGGCCACAGGCTCGATAAAATGATAGTCTAGTCGCGTCCCGAAGGCCGCACACCTTCACACACTGAAGACTACTTGCGCCCCCGAGGCCATACGCCGTTGTACAGTACGCGCAAACCCTCGTACAACACGCGATACTCGCGTCCCCGAACCAATACACCATTGTGAATTACCTGGTATTCGCGCCACCGAAGCCAGAAACCCTTGTAACCTAATATTGGCCCTCGCGTGAAGTCCCGACGTTGCTTCACGTCAGCGTCCAAACATCCCAACACAGCTCTGGCAAGTCCTATTCTAAGAGAAGGGGGCCGGCAACATAGAGGCGAAGCCCTCACGGGTGTACTTGAATGAGGGGGCCGAGCGTGCATTCACTGTCCCTGGGTGCGTGACTGAAAGAGGGGTCCCGCGGTGCGGATGGTTGAATGTTCACTTCATGAAAACAATTGTGGTTGAGCCCCCCTGCCCGGCGCACATGGATTTTCCAATTCAAATACTCTTCCTGGGTCTCGCGCCTTGTTTATCTCTATCAACAAAAATTGTGGTGCTCAAACTGGCCCCCTGTCCCCCGGGCAACAACGGCTCCCGCCTGATACTTCCTCACAACGTATTTGAGAATAGCGCTCTCGCGCGGGACTTCTTCACAATTCATCTAGGAGTCGCGCTCTCGCGCGGCAACCCCCTCGCAATGTATTGCAGCGCCGTGCCCCCCAGACCCTGGAATCACGCGTTCGCTTTCGATTTCCCAGCAATTTACTTGACGCGCTATCGCCCGAAACTTCCTCCATTGTGGACTGACGCTGCAGCGGCCCGCCCGCTCGACCTGGCCGTCTGGGCCCGCCTGCCCGACCTGCCCGTGGGAGCCTACGCCCGACCCGCCCGTCTGGTTTTGCCGTTTGTGCCTCTGCAGCCAGCATTCCTCCTGCAAATCTCTGTCGTGCTCCGTCCTCCTCCCTCCCCCTTCTCACTTTCCTCCTCCCTTCCTTCTCCTGTTGCAAGGGTCGCGCCAGCATCAAGCGGCAGGCAGGGAAGCCACGCCCCCCGAAGCGGGAACGATCGAAGACGAAGAAGGCGGGCACCGAGGATATGAGATACACCTGTTGAATGGCACGCGAGAAGATAAGGACGAGCACTATCAGAATGATTGATGTTGAATTCTCAGTGCTGAAGAACAAATATTGTTAAACCCCCCGGGTGCCCATTACGGTTTTTAATCAACTTGCTCTTCCTGGGACTCGCACCTGGTTTTACAATGGAAAATCGTGAGGCTATGATTGTGACCCTGGCCCTCGGTTTACAACAGCAACAACGGCTCCCGCTGCTACTTCGTCACAGGTCATGTCAAAATCGCGCTCTCGAGCGGGACTTGAATACAAAGTATGCAGGCATCGCACTCTTGCGTGGCACGTCCTCACAATTTGGTCAGACGCCGCGCCTTCGACACTCAGGAATCACGCTCTCGTTCTGGCCTTTCCTACGATTTACTTGGGAATCGTGCTATCGCTCGAGAGTTCCTCGCGATTGATGCAGGACTCACGCTTCAGCAACCCGCCTGCTCGACCTGACCGCCTGGGCACACCTTCCCGACCTGCCCGTTAGAGTCAACCCGCCCGATATGCCCATCTGGTTCTGCCACGCGCTTTCTGTTTCTAGCCCCGCCCTGCTAATCTCTCGCTCTCGTGCTCCATCCTTCGCCCTCCCTCTTGTGTCCGTCCTCCCTTGTCCTGTTTTTGGGGCTTCGCCATCTACACGAGGCAATGAAGGAAAATATACCCCCAAGGGGGTACGATCAAAGACGCAGAAGGTGGGCATCGAGGGTTTAGGGCATACGTATTGAATGGCACGCGAGTAAATAAGAACGAACAATATTCGCATAATTGATGTTAATGTCGTCCCACTCGCGACCCACCCGCAAACCGCCCGCGACCGACCCACCCGTGACCCACCCGCGACCCAGCCACGACCCAGCCGCGACCCAACCCGCGACCTAGCCACGACCAGCCGCGACCCAGCCGCGACCCAGCCGCGACCGCCCCCGCGAAGTGCTTTCTCTCTCTCTCTCTCTTTCTCTCTGTTTCTCTCTCTCTCTCTCTGTCTCTCTCTCTCTCTCTCTCTGTATGCACATATGTGTATATACATAGCACCCCGCATATGCGGATAAGAGTGAGGGGGGCGGTGGGGACGTCGGCAGCTTGCGAGACTCTGGAGAAGCCCGCCGCAGGCGCCAAATTTTCACAAATTATACAACGAGCCCGCCGTAGGTTCCCTGTTTGTTCGTTAAACCAATGTTGGTAGGTCACGGGTGGGTCGCGGGTGGGTTGCTGTTGGGTCGCGGGCAGAAAATCCACCCCGTAGGAATCACCCCGGAACGCAACGAACGCACACAAGGAATGAATCGAACAAGGCACGGCTGTTTAGTCAATGCCCAAGGCCGTTCAGTAAACGTCAATTGTCGGGTCCGGGTGGTTTTGCCTTCCTTGAGGGTAGGTCGCGGGGTGGGTCGCGGGTGGGTCGCGGGGTGGGTCGCGGGTGGGTCGCGGATGGGTCGCGGATGGGTCGCGGAAGCGGTCGCGGGTGGGTCGAGGGGTGGGTCGCGGGTGGGTCGCGGGTGGGGTCGCGGGTGGGTCGCGGGGTGGGTCCCGGGTAGGTCGCGGGTTGGGTCGCGGGGTGGGTCGCGGGGTGGGTCGCGGGGTGGGTCGCGGGTGGGGTCGCGGGGTGGGTCGCGGGTGGGGTGGGTCCCCCCCTCGGCCCTCCCTTCGCCCCTCCTTCCCCCCCGTTATCGCTCCCGCCGCGGGGGGGGTCGCGTTGGGACGACGGACGACGACAATACAAACAACACCAACAAAACAACAACACAACAAACAAAAACAACAAAAAACAACAACAACAACAACACAACAAACAACCACCAACCACCACAACACAACAACAAAAAACAAACAAACAGCAACAACAACAACAACAACACCAACACCAACAACAACAACAACAACACCAACACCAACACCAACACCAACAACAACAACAACAACAACAACAACAACAACAACAACAACAGCAACAACAACAACAACAACAGCAACAGCAACAACAACAGCAACAGCAACAACAGCAACAGCAACAGCAACAGCAACAACAACAGCAACAGCAACAGCAACAGCAACAACAACAACAGCAGCAACAACACCAACAACAACACCAACACCCACACCAACACCACCAACAACAACAACAAGAGAGAGAGAGAGACAGAGAGAGAGAGAGAGAAACAACTAGAAGGACATATAAGAGAGGTAGAGGAAGAGAGAGAGAGAGAGGAGAGAGAGAGAGAGAGAGAAAGAAAGAGGGAGGGAGGAGGCAGGAGAGGGGAGGGAGAAGAGAGGGAGAGGAGGGAGAGGGGATAGGGCAGAGAGGCATAAGGATGAGGGAAGAGAGGAGGGAGAGAGAAGGGAGGAGAGGAGGGAGGAGGGAGAGTGAGGAGAAGCAGGAAGGTAAGAGCGTGAACGTTCGAAGAAGTCCTAGGAGAAAGCGCCGTTCTTGAAGGAAGTCTCGGGCGGGAGCCCACGACGGGCGGGCGATCCCCTGACGGGCGGGTCGGGCGGGTGGGACATTCAAGCGGGATGCCTGAGT
>CAUYUJ010011614.1:355745-363213 GCA_963575745.1 Prorocentrum cordatum | reverse complement strand
CCTCCTCCTCCTCCTCCTCCTCCTCCTCCTCCTCCTCCTCCCTCTTCTCCCGGCTCCCACCCCGCGGACCCTCGACGCCGTGCTGGTTCTTGTTCACGGCGTGGACGCCCAGAGGGTTCTATAGACCACTGCCCCCCCCGCCCCCGGGGGCCAGCTTCTCATTCGCAGAAGGCATCTATACACCACCACCGTGTCAAGGCAGGGCCATCCTGGGCCCCAGGATGGTGTATACACCCTCCTTGCCGAGGCCAAGAGGGTCTATACACCATCCTGGGGCCTAGGATGGCCCTGGCCTGGCACGGTGGTGGTGTATAGAAGATGCCGTCGTCGGATCTCATCCCGAGCCGTTTTCTCTGACGGCCCCCGTCCCACTCTCCATCGCTCGGACGCCCATTCCCCGTGCACGTTTCGCTTCCGTGCGCGTATGTTTCGAAGGATGGCTTGTCAAGATGCTCCCCGAGGGTCCTCGCCGAGGAAACCGTGCAAACATCCCAGCGATGCCAATCCAGAGGGGCCGGAAAGGGCAATAGGAACACATGCGCCCGCAGCGACGTCTGTGGGGCAGAGCGCAGAGGAGGCTGGGCCCCTCCCCGCCCTACCCGTCGGCTGTGCGCGGGCGCATGGAAACCAGGGAGGAGGAGGAGGAGGAGGAGGAGGAGGAGGAGGAGGAGGAGGGAGGAGGAGGAGGAGAGGAGGAGGAGGAGGGAGGAGGGAGGAGGAGGAGGAGGAGGAGGAAGGAGGAGGAGGAGGAGGAGGAGGAGGGGAGGAGGAAGGAGGAGGAGGAGGAGGAGGAGGAGGAAGATGCCCTGGGCAGCACGTGGCCTTTGTGGTGCGCGGCCGGCCGGGGCCGCGGAGGGGGCCTAGACCCGAGCGCGCAGGCCGCTGCTGCCGCACCGCACCGGGCGATCGGGGGATCCCAGTGGTCCGGCGAACGGTCACTCTGAGGTGCATTGGAGGGACTCCTCCTCCTCCTCCTCCTCCTCCTCCTCCTCTCCTCCTCCTCCCTCCTCCTCCTCATTCTCCTCCTCCTCCTCCTCCTCCTCCTCCTCCTCCTCCTCCTCCTCCTCCTTCCCCGCTGCGAGCGGGAGCCAGGGTCAGCCGCGAGGGCCCGGCAAGTTGGCACCGGAGCGCCAGCCACATGTGAAACATGGAACATGACGAAACGCGACGCCTATAGCAGTGACGTTGCGCCGGTCCGCATGGCAGCTGGGTAGAGGAGGGGGAGGAGGAGCAGAGGCGGGGAGGGCGAACAAAAACAACAACAAACAACAATCAGCATTGGGGGGGGGGGTAGGGCAAAAGCTACCGATACCCCTACTCCCCCAGCCCTTTCCAGGGTTGCTTTCCGACCAGGGTTGCGAGGCGAATCCCGTCGGGGGGATGAGGAGTGGGCAGCGGCATCGGCACCCTCCTCTCGAGCCCTCCTGGCCACCTCCTTTGCTCGTTGCTCCCTGGCCAGGGGAGCGAGGAGGATCAGAAAGCAACTCACGGAGGCTTCTGGTGGTCGCCATGGCGCACAATAACGCGCCCAATCGCGCGCACGGCGGACACAATGACTCTCCCTCACATGGCGTTGCTGGGCGCTATTGGTCGCTGTGCTGTTGGCCGCTCTGTGAACACTTCTTCAGCGCTGTTCAACACTATTTGGCGCTACTGGCCGCTGTTTGGCGCTATTGAGCGCTATACGTTCAATCCAAAACGAGCGGAAGCCTCCGTGATGCACTGTCAGAAGGAGTGGGCTGAGCCGCGGGCATTCGCGGGCCGCACCGATCCAATCGTGCCGACGAGGAGTGGGCAGCGGCACGGTGCCCCTCCCTCCTCTGGGTGCTGCCCCGAGCCCTCCCGGCCACCTCTTCCCTTGTCGGGTGCTGCTAGAAGTGCCCCTGGCCCGAGGTACCCCCAAGATCTCCAATATGAGGCCCCCACGGCCTCCATCGCACCCCTCGCGAGGCCCAGAGGGCACCCATGGGTCTCCAGAGTGGAGCGCAAAGCTAGGGGCACCTCGGGCCAGCGGGCACCCTTGTGGCAGCCCCCGACCTGGCCGACCCGCGGGCCTTCGCGGGCCGCACCGACCCCGCCGCCCCGAAGAGCAGCAGCTCCGCCATGTCCGACGAGGCCACGACCTCCCCCCCCCGCCCCCGAACGCAGGGTCCTCCCCCCCCCACCCCGCCAGGAGCGGCGCAACGGAAGGGCGGAGCAGCGTCGGCAGCAGGGGGCAGGGAGCGGGAGGAAGGAAAGGAGCGGGAGGAGGAGGAGGAAGAGGAGGATGAGGTCTTCTTCCTCCTCCTCTGCCTCCTCCTCTGCCTCCTCCCCTGCCTCCTCTGCCTCCTCCTCCTCCTCCTCCTCCTCCTCCTCCTCCTCCTCCTCCTCCTCCTCCTCCTCCTCTTGCTCATCCTCTTTCTCTGCCTCTCTCTGCCTCCCTCCCCTTCCGACGAGGAGGAAGAGGAAGGGGACGAGGAGCAGCAGCACAGACCGAGTCAAAGCAGGCAGGAAATGAGGGAGCGGAGGGAGGGGGAGGGGGAGGAGGGGCTGCCAAGTTGTCCTCCACCCTCGAGGGTCGCTAGGAAAGCTGTTTGCATCATTTATTTCCAGTATCTGCTTGAGGAACGGAGCCTGGCACAGGGCAGCTTTGGCAGGCGACAACGGCCTGCGGCAGTAAAGACGTTTGGAGGCGACGGGCTGGCTTTGGGAGCCAGAAAGACTATAGAGCAGGTATGAAACGGAACTGTGCGATGCAAACTCGTTCAACAACGTACATGCGTCATCTTTTTTTCCAGTATCTGCTTGAAGAACGGAGCCTGGCACAGGGCAGCTTTGGCAGGCGACAACGGCCCATCTACAACAAAGCACAGTACCCATCAACAAGCATTGCACTGGCCTGGCCGTGAAGCAACATCCATTTTCTAGAAACCACCTTGGCGACAATTGTTTGCGAGAACATTCGAGCAAGCTGCTTACAGAGAGCGTCGGGATAGGCGGACTTTTGCTGAGTGCGAAAGTGGGTGGCACCGCTCTCCTTCCCAGACAGCTCGAGATGGGGCTGTCCTGAAAAATCACACACGCCGCGGCCATGACACTTCATAGCCAGAAGAGAAGGAGAGGGGCGACAATGCAGAAATTGGAGCCTAGTGCGCGCACGAAAGGGACGACCAGCAGCACATTGATCAACTACTGCTTCAGAGAAAAAAGGAGAGTGATGGCGACGTGCTCTGTCAGGAAAATACCACAGCCAACTGCTACCAGGGTTCTCTTCACCGATAGGGATGCCAAACTTTGCTGCTAGCTGCCAGATCTGCCCCGCGCGGGAGGCAAGCAGGTTGCCAAGCTCAAGCTTGGCCTGATCGGCTGCAGCTAAGCCCGGCAGGCCAAAGATGTGTGCGCTGTCACGAAGGCGTCGAGGCATGCGGGATGCGGGGGCGCCTCGTCGCGCTTGCGAAAGCGACTCGCAAGGCGTGCCCATAAAAATGGCCTTGACTTTGCCGCTGGCGATCCAGCCGCGAAGCACGGCCCAAGGCGCAGGCTGGGTAAGATCAAACTCTTGCCCGTGAAGGACATCCCACTCAATAACAGCATGCCCAGCCTGTCGCAAGTGCCGCGCAAGGTTGCCGGAGCCACTGAAAAGGTCAATGAAAATGCTACTCATCGCAGCTGAAGAGAGTACTGCTTGCAGGCGGCGTCGAATCCAGCGGCCAAATGTTCGCTCTCCAGCCGCTGGTGGGCTGGAATTGTTATCTTTTCGATCGCCACTCACGCGTGCTTGTCGTAGCGCTGCACGCTGTTGAAGGCGTGCCAGCTTCCGAGCTGCAGCTTCTCCATTAGCGTGCGGTTGCCCGTCAGGCGGTCGAGGTTGGCGCCGCCGTGCCTGAGGCTGCACAGCGCGCCTGCTAAACAGCTGGCTCGCACAGCCTCGAGCACCTGGCCAAAGCGCCGCAGGAAGAGGCTGTAGACGACGTCCCACAGCGGGTGCCAGCAGCCCAGGCGGGGGTCGCGGCGGCGCACCAAGGCCCAAGCCAGGGCCTGCTGCCGCGGGGAGACACGCACAACGGTGTGGTCCATCTCGCCTGTCTTGCCTGGCTGCTGCAACTCTGTAACCGGCACCACTAATGACATGTGCAGGCGCTTCCAACACGGCAGCGAGTGGGCGAGCTGCGGGAAGCACCTCTGCAAGGGCGCCAAGTGCAGCTGAGGGAGACCTCCAAGCACCGCGACGCCAAGCTTTGCAGTTGTCGCCCGCGCCACTTCCAGGTCGAAGGCCCGCCGCAGGAGGTCGGTCCGCGCTGCGTCCCAAGTTGCCACGGGCCAGTCGGGCAGCACGTCCACCATGAGCCACCCTGCCAGCAGCAGCAACACCTTCAGGTAGAGCGCCTGCGTGGATGGCTGCACCACGTTGGCTGCCAGCAAGCCCTGGCGGGGCAGCCAGCGGGCCTGTTCCGGGGCGGAAAGCGGCGGTGGCTGCGCTCTGCTCCTTGCGGATCCGCCACCACCAGCGGCTCGCTTCCGGGTCGGCGAAGCGCCTCCCCCCTCTGGCAGGCTCGGCTGGCCGACCGGCGGAGCAGCCTGGAGCGTGCGGACCTCCTGCATGGCCACTGCCGTTGTGACGCCTGAACTGGTCTTTGTGCTTGGGCCAAGACGGCTCCGTCCCAGACTGGAAACGTCTCGAAGGGCCATCTGCAGGGTTGAGCTCTGAGGGGATCCATCTGAACGTGACCTTGAGGTTGCAGGCGACCGATATGGCAAAGGAACAGCGGCAGCCAGACAAGAGACCAAAGTCGGACGCACGACCCTTTTCATGGGCGCAGATCATCGACAGGTTGTCACCCAAGCCCAGCAGGCGATGCCCGTGACACCTCGAGTTGCGAGAGGCGCGCCGCAGACAGAGAAGCCCTGCTGAGCTTTCTAGCCTGTGGATGGTACTTTGGCGCCTCCACTTGCATGCAACAGCCGTGACCCAAGTCGCTTCACGCAGCAGCTCAGAGCTCACCTCGGCGAAACCTGCCGCACGCCCAAGTAAGAGTGCGGCTGGGTCCGAGAGCTCGATGCTGTCGGCGGCCAGGGCAGCGTCCCGCGGGGCCACCAGTGAGGCGAGGGGCCCGCGAAAGCGCAGCTTCCCCGGCTGCCTGCCAGCGGCCTGCACTGCGCTCAAGGGCCAGTGCGCAGTGCAGACTCCCGCGCCCCACGGCGACGCGTCGAAGGCACCCGCCTCAGCGTGCCAGGGCCTCTTCATATCGGCGAACACCGTGGGTAACAGTGCGAGCACCCACCTGAGCTCGCGTCGGCAGCTGGGCCACAGCGGCTGCGCCCTGTCGTAGGTGGAGCGGATGAAGACGTAGACTGCACTGAGGAGGCTGAGCGCCTCACGGCGCAGCAGCAGCAGCGCAACCACGTGCCCCGCGAGCCTCTCCAGCTGGCGCCCCGTGATACGTCTTCCCGGCTCCAGCAGGTGCGAGATGCAACCATGCACTCTCCAAAACTTCTTGGGTGCGGGGCGCCACCTGGCGGCCTTCGAGTCCAGCGTGAAGCCGAGGAGGACGACATCCAGGTCAAGCGATGCCTTGACGCCCTCACTGGTGAACGAGTCGAGCATGTCGTTGACCACCTGCAATGCTGTCTCGCGGCTGGTGCTAATGGCAGCAAAGTTGTCTATGTACAAGACCTTGGCTGCGGCTGAGCTGTCAGAGAGGCACGCCCCAGGCTGCTTGTCCACCAGCCACTGGTTGCTCGGCGAGACCGAAGCCAGCACATTCAGGTGGGCAGACTGCACAAAGTGGACGGCCCAGTTCCATCCCATGGGGACGACCCGCGCGCGGAAGGCTATCCTGGGCCGAGCAGACAGCCCTGGCCCCAACGCCTCACGCAGGCGAGCCGGCAGCATGCGGGTCGCCAGGCTCGGTAAGCAGAAGTAGTTCCTGGCCCAGGCCGGCAGCGCGTACTGGTAGAAGCAGACCTCCACATCGCCCGCAGCCAGGTGCACCTCCTCACCGGGCGTGCACTCCAAGCTGCTGAGGGCGTCGCCGGAGGCCAAGTGCGTGTACTCGGGCGTCCTGAAGTGGCAGTTCGCCCTCCTAGTGTCGAAGATGAGCCTCAGCTTGTCATCTTTGCGTGGCACGAAAAAGACACCCGTCTCCTCCTTCCGTTCCAGCTCGTAGCCCAAAACTTCGACGATCCCTGCATCGTAGAGCTCGAGCAGGAACCGCCCGTAGTCAATGCCCCGCTGCGCCAGCTTACCGTCCACGTAACACGTGACGTCCGCCTCCTCCAGAGCAGCAGTAGCCTCCTGCTCCGAGCGCAATAACCCGTGCCCGGACTCCAGCGCAGACTGCAGGTGCGCGGGCAACAACCGAACAAGATCGACACGCCCAGCACCGCCAGAAGGAAAAGAAACCCTCCCGCGCTGGTAGCCGGCTCTCGCCCCGATCGCTGGCTCGTCAGCATAGCCAGGTCGAAGCCCCAGAAGCGCCTGAAACGCCTCCTGGTTGGTGCAATCCTCAGTCCTCGGCGGGGCCGCGGCGTAGACCCCTTTCAGATGCTGCAGCGCGGAGCGCTGCGCCAAGCTGAGGCGGCCGCTGCCGCCCGCCGACCGCCCACCACCACCCAGCTCGTTGAGCGCCGCGACGCCTTCCAGCATCCAGCGCTCCTGGCGCCTGCAGCGAGCGGCTTTGCGCCGCTGCCCCAGCGAGAGCTCGTCGTCAAGGGCGGAGAACCCCTTCAAGCACTGGAGCGCCTCCGAGTTGAGCGGGATAGGCAGCGCGTCTCTCTGCGCGAGACCGTCATCGCCAAAACCCAGCGAGGTGGCATCGCCGTTCAGCGCGCCTCGCCCCCCCTGCAAACTCGCGCCGAGGTCGGGGGAACCCTCGGCGCGAGGGGGCGCCTCAAGCGCCGCGGCCGCGCCCGCGGCCGTATGCCTTGGCCTTGGCACCCGCCGCTGGTTCGCCAGAGGCCGCACCGCGCTCGGCGCCGCGCTCCAGCAGCCTTTCCTCTCGCCCCTTCTTGCGCTCCTTGAGGATGGCGCATCCCTCTCGGAGCATCTTCGCCACCCAGCTCTCCCCGGCGGCGCAGACAAGCGCCGAGACGCGGCCCCTGCCCTGCCCGAAGAAATTGGGTCGCCCATCGAGCCAGGGCGCAGCGTCCTGACCAGCCTCACCCTCGCGCAAGCTCGACGCATACAGCTCCTCCCAGAGCTGGTCGCGGCGGCAGCGGGTCTCCACCACCACCAGCTCGCCAGCGCCGAGCCGGTCCTCGGTGGTGAGCTCCTGCAGCACCTCCAACGTGAAGTGGTGGTCGTCCCTGCCCGAGTCCGAGGCTGTGAGCCCCTGGATTGACCTAGACCAGCACTGCCTCTGCCGCGGCATGTAGTCCGCCTCCAAGATCTTCTCGAGCAGCACGGCCGCGGTCCTCGGCCCCTTGCACCGCCCGTTCGCGACGGGCGTGGTGGCCATCCTGGCCCGAGCGTCATGGAGCAACCTGGAGC
>CAUYUJ010011614.1:255745-348245 GCA_963575745.1 Prorocentrum cordatum | reverse complement strand
GGGAGCGAGCCCCAGGTTGGCGCTCACAAGCACGAGCCCGATACCATCAGCTACAAGTGGCACAGCGAAACGCGACCCGACGCCATCAACCACAAGGGTTGTGTCGCGAAGCACGAGTCTGACGTCGTCACCTGCGAGGGAGGTGACGCGACACACGTGCCCGACGTTGTTAGCTACGCGGGTAGTGTCGCGAAGCACGAGCCCGACGCCATCGGCTGCGAAGGTGTTGTCGCCAACCGCGAGCCCTACGTCATCAGCTACGCGGGTGGCGACCCGAATAACGAGCCCGACCCCATCAGCTATCGGGATCATGGCGCGAAGCACAAGCTCGACGTCGTCAGCTACAAGCGCGAGCACGGGGGCCCCGCAGAGAAGGCCAGAGCGGCCGCGGCCAGAAAAGGTGATCGAGGACACGCAGGCCATGTACTACTCCATCCTCGAGCAGATCGACGTGGAGATGGACTACATCATCAGCCAGCTGGAGCACTACGGGGACACGCAGGCGCGTTGGGAGTGGGCCCAGCATCAAGGCCCGATGTACCACCAAGAGTGCGTCCGGTCATGGAGCCGCGAAGCAAGAGCCTGGCGCCATCAACTAAGAGAAGAAGGGCGCCAAGAACGAGCTGTTCATTATTCGTGATCACGGGCTTGATCGGGGGATGTCGGGAGCGGCCAAGAGGGGGGTGTCCAAGAGGGGGGGTGCAAATCATGACCGGCGGCATGTGCGCGGCCCAGCGGGGGGGCCAGGGACGTAATGGAACAAGAAGAGGCGCCATGAAATCTGGGGAAATATCATGGCCCCCGCCATGATATCCCCCCCCCCTATTCATCACCCCCCTCTTTTCCGCCCCCGAGGATGGGGGGGTGGAACTCGTCCCCCCCGATAACATCACGGCGGCGCACGCCGGAACTCCTAAGGACGTCCTCCAAGAATCCGTAGGACATCGACGCCACTGTGGGCAACATAGCGTAACGTGATCCCGGGAGGGGGGGGAGGAGGAGGAGGAGGAGGAGGAGGAGGAGGAGGAGGAGGAGGAGGAGGAGGAGGAGGAGGAGGAGGAGGAGGAGGAGGAGGAGGAGGAGGAGGAGGAGGAGGAGGAGGAGGAGGAGGGGGAGGAGGAGGAGGAGGAGGAGGAGGAGGAGGAGGAAGAGGAGGAGGAGGAGTAGGAGGAGGGGGAGGGAGGGGGCCGATCGCGGCCGTCATCGCCCAGACATCAAGAAAACAGGCTCCAATGGCAGCTCAGTGGCGGTGGCAGCGGGTGATCTGTGCGAGAGGGAACGGCAGCGGCAGCTCGGCTGCGCGAGAAGGGAAGGCAGTGGCAGCAGTAGTGCTATGAGAGCGGGGGCGACAGTGGATGGGCCGCTCAAAAGGTCACGACGAGAATGAGGATAGCGACGAAGAGCCAGAGGAAGAAGGCTACGAGCGGAAGAGAAGGACGAGGAGATGACGCAAGATGACACGGAAGACGAGGAGGAGATCCCGAATACTTCATCGGCTACAGGAGACCCAGCCGGTCCACGTGGGGAACCTCGATTACGACGTGGACTGGCGCATCCTCAGAGACCATATGAGACAGGCGGGCAACGTACTGTGCTGCCAAATGCACACCCACCAAAAACGGCACAGACTTCGGCAGGTCACTCGGGCACGGACGCGTGAATTTTCCCTCTGGCGAGGGAGGCCAGGAAGGAAGGCCATCGTCATCCTCGACGAGATGGAACTCATGGACCGTAGGAGACCCGTGTCTGGTGGTGGGACACTTAATACGAATCGATGCCGTGGCAGACCGCGCCGGCACGAGGATGCACATCATCAGCGGCACCCCAGACCGCCGCGTGCGAGAAGAATGTCAGAACGGCGGTGGGGGTCCTGAGCCCCAGCGATGCGGCGTCTGTTGTGGGAATGCTTCGTAGCAGTAAGAGAGAAAAACTCTGCGAGAGAGAGAGAGAGAGAGAGTCAACGTGAGAAAGAGAGAGAGAGAGGGAGAGACAAGGAGAGGGGGAAACGATGCTGCTGCTGCTGCTGCTGCTGCTGCTGCTGCTGCTCGGGTGCCGGGGTCCACTACCGACCGCAGCGAGTCGGCGTCCATGACGGTGCGCAGCAGCCCAGGCTGCCCCACGGGCTGCGCCACGAACGAGACGGACGGGGACCAGCACAGGCTGGTGCACACGACCTCGTCCAGGTCGACGCGCGTGAACGAGGGGCCTGCTGAAGCTACCATGCGCGACTCACGGGCGGCGAACGTGTCCGTATCCGCGCCCTCGCAATCTGGATTCCGGGGCGCGGGTCCCGCGGATCCGCCGACTCGCTGACGCGTTCCGCGCGGGGCATCCGCAACAAAACCGCTCCGCATCCTCCGGGGGGTCGCGGCCCAGGTGCCCGGCCCGCGAGGCCGCGGGTACGGATGCCCGTCGCTCGGGAGAAGCGGGTAGGAACACGAAGTGATTAGGAAGGCGTCGGGAGTAGATCTGGCTTCCGCCCGCCCTCTGCAGAGGAGGGAAGAGGGACCACCGCTCGAAACTTGAAGTAGGACGGCGCCTCAAGCAGATTGGAATCTGGGGATCCAAACAAAAAACCGCGCTTCCAACGACGGGCGGGAATGTTTCGCGCAAGCGAGCGACAAGGGGCACCGAGGGATGCGGGCCTCGGACAAAAAGGCCACGGTCTCTGGAACAGGCCCTCGCACCCCCGAGCCGCTCACAGGAAGGGCACCGTGGACCGAGGGGCCGAAGATACTGATCAGACCTCATGGGGCGCACAAAGACATACTAATACGATGTGTCCTCCTCGGAAGCGCGCGCCCGACCCGAACATGAGCGTTTCTTTATGCTCGGCGATGACGGGCGTCTTGGGGGGGGGGTGGCGGGGGGGGGTATGACGTAACGCCCCAACCCGCCGTGTGGCTCTGGCACCACAGCCGCCCCCGCGCGCACAACGCGACGAGCGACAAGCGACGAGGACGACGACGACGACGCGAGCAGCATGTAAGTGGCGATCTGCCCCCCTGCGCCTGTGTACACCACAGCGCTCGCGTGCACCCCAGTGCGCGTGTACACCACAGCGCCTGCGTACATCGCAACAACCGTGTGCAACGCAGCGCCTGTGTACACTGCAGTGCTTGCGTACACTACAGCGCCGGTGTACATGTGCACACCGGAGGCAACCATGTGCAACACAGCGCCTGTGTACACCACAATGCTTGCGTGCACCGCGGCGCTTGTGCACGCCACAGCGCCTGTCTACACCACAGCATCCGCGTGCAACGCAGCGCTATTGTACACCACAATGCCTGCGTGCATCAGACAGGTAGAAGGAGCCTGTACGTGAGGATCTGCTGCTGAAGCGCCACGCCAGGAAAGTGCTGATAATCGAATGCGACGTTCTTCCCTCTTCCATTTTCCTCCACTTTCACCTCCTCCTCCTCCTCCTCCTTTTTCTCTTCCTCCTCCTCCTCCTCCTCCTTCTCCTTACCCCCTGTCGTGCGGGTTGGCGCTACAGCGCACGTGCGCAACTCAGCGTGCACCGCAGAATGGTCTATTGAATCGGCCCACTTGGTTCTCAGACGGCCAATTTAGCTGGAGCCTCCTGAACGCAGATAGGAGGAGTGACGGTGATGCGGGCGAACTCGGAAGGACTCGTAGATTCCCCTGGCGCTCCCTGTCCATAAGGATTATGTTCTGGCGTCTTCGGTGGAATCCACAAGCGCTCCATTTTGTCATACTGATTCCTTCTAACATTCTACATACAACAGTGGTGCTGTGTTGCACACGGTTGCTGTGGTGCACACAAGCGCCGTGGTGTACACAGGCACTGCAATGCACGAAGGCATTGTGGTGTACACTGCTGTGTTGCACACGGCTGATGTGGTGTACGCAGGCGCTGTGGTTTACACAAGAGCTGTTGTGCCCGCCCGCGCGGTGGCACAAGCTGACGCTGTGTTGCACGCGGCTGCTGTGGTGTAGATAGGCGGTGTGGTGTACATAGGCGCTGTGGTGCACGCAGGCACTAAAGTGTACACAGGCGTTGTGGTGCAGATCGCCACCTACATGCTGGTGCCACCCGTCCTCTGTCATTCCTAAGCATTCCCAGGCGCCGCCGGCGCGACATGACGCCATCGACCCCCTCCACCCCCCCAGATGATTGCCGTCATCGGCCCGGAATATGTAACAAAAAACGCTCCAGCCGCGTCCGCGCGCACGACGACGATGAGCGACGAGCGACGAGCGACGAGCCACTAGCCACGAGCGACGACGACGACGACGACGACGACGACGACGACGACGACGACGACGACGACGACGACGACGACGACTGCGGACCAGACGCCTATGCGGACTCCTACGCGAACGCCTACGCGGATCCCAATGCGCACGGCGGCAGTGCCCGGAGCGCACTGGGGGGGGAGCGTTACGTCATAGGGGGGGGGGCGGGGGCCATGACGCCCGTCATGCCCCAAGCAATAGAGACATGGTCTCCATACAGCACAGCCATCACGAACAACAACAATTTCCCGAGCGGCACGGCCAGAAAGCGCCCACCACGGAGCTTCTACCAGAAGACTCTGCGGCGCGCGCGTCGCCTCTGGGGTGGCGACGCGCGCACAATATATTCGCACGTTGGAGTGACGCCGGCTCCAGGGCCCCTGACCCTCCGTCGCGGCGGGAAACGACGGCAACCTCTTGCCCCCACGCGGTGGGCGTCGAGCTCCCGCCTCGAGGCCGGCGGGGCCCGCTGCTCCACGCGGGGAGGGTCGGCCCTCGGGGCCCCCGGGGGCGCGAGCGGCGAACGAGGGCTCACGACGGGTGGGTGGCAGAGGGGGGGAAGCGTGCGGGGAGGGCGGGGCGGAGGATGGCAGCCCACGCGGCAAGCTTCCTGGGACCGCTCGGCGGGCTCCGGGAGCCCTGCACCCCGGCAGGCTGGCCCTCTCTTGGGGGCGCATCTCTTGCGTCCGCCGGCTCCCGCCGTCCTTCCGCCGGCGCGCGCCGGCGGAGGCGGCCTTCCGCCGCCCCTCCGCCGCCTTCCGCCGCCCTCCTCGCCATCGCTCGGACGTCCATTCCCTGTGTTTTTGTCGGTCTCGTGCGTGGTTTTTCCGCCAAATGATCCAGGATGCTCCTCGATGGTCCTCGCCGAAGGAAACATGCACACGTCCGAGCGATGCCAAGCCTCCGCAGCGGAAGAGATGGCAACTCCTCCAATGCTCGACGGCGGCAGCGGAACAATGAGCTTTTAAAACATGTTTTTTTTTAACCCAAGTGTTTTTCTCTCGAATTGGCAATTAGTAATGTTAATACTAACTGGAAATAATACTGAATCCATCATACATCAAATTTTTGAAATCGTTATAACAAATTCAAATCCATCATCGAAAGTTTCGAAATCCTATATCGAAGGTTGTTCACTCTATCAGGCTTCGCGGGGGTGCGACGGCCCCGCCAAGCGCGCCGCCCTTCTCGGGGGGGCCCGTGGGTCAAGGCCGCCGGGGTCCGCGGGAGGGGCCTCCAGGGAGGGAGGCCCGGGAGCGGGGGGAGGGGGAGCCGGAGGGAGAAAGGAGGAGGAGGGAGGGAGGAACCCAAGGCGAGGGAGGAGGGAAGGAGGAGGGAGGAGGAGGGAGGGAGGAAAGGAGGGAGGAGGAGGGAGGGAGGAACCCAAGGCGAGGGAGGAGGAGGGAGGGAGGGAGGAGGAGGGAGAAGGACGAGGGAGGGAGGAACCCAAGGCCACGCCAGCAGCGATGCTGGTTGGCAGTGGCGCTGGGCATCTGGCGTTGGCGACCACACGCTCCTACATCCCAGGTGCGCGAGTGCATCGGACAAGAGCGGCACGGCGAGCTGCAGGAAGGCAGGAACCTCGCTTTCCTACAAGTGGCTTGGTCAAGAGCAAACCCCAGCTGCAATACCAAAACCTACGTCGCGGTTGCCTACATCGCCGCTAGCGTGTCTGAATGGGGATAGGGAAGACAAGAGGAGGGGGAGATAATAAGAAGGGGCACGGAATCACATACTAATACTGTGTCCTCCTCGGAAACGTGCGTCAGACTGGAACATATAAGCAACCGTCTTGTAGTGCACCCTTTCCTGCGCGGTATGGCTAGAAAGTGCCCGTCGCGGAGCTTTTACTAAAAGATTTCTCGGCGCGCGTCGCCCCCTGGGGGGGCGACGCACACGTAGTACGAATATGTCGGGGCGACACCGATACGAGGTATGAGCATGGAACGAGGGAGGGGCGAAGGGAACCAGCGTGAGGGGGGGCGAAGGGAAGGATGTGGAGATTAACTGAAGGGAGGACAAACCCAACCCCCCGACGCCGCCATGTTTTCACAACGTGAACCCCCAGAGGTCTCGACCCCGTCTCCAAGACAGCTTTTCTTCCCCAGACAGAGCTTGCACGTAGAGTCTCTTGCGGTCTCTAGCGTCTGTTATAAAGAACTGGGCCTGTCTGGCGGTTTGGCGGTTCCGTGCTCGCCGTCGCCGCCCCGTCGTCGCCTCGTCGCCGCCCGTCGTCTGGGCCTGTCTAAATTCGTGCTCGCCGTCGCCATCGACGCCCGTCTTCTGGGCGTGTCTGGTGGTCTGAAACAAACGGACGAAGTGCACACGCGCGCGTTGTCGCCCGCGCTTGCCAGAATCCTTCAAAACCCTATTGGTTTCGGAAAGATTGCAAAACTCGAGTGTCAACAAAATGAGAACCAAACGCGCAGTTTCGCAAAACGGATTTTCACACAACAAAGAAACCTGCGCGCGTTCGTGCGAATACTTGGAACACTAAGCATAGGTTCTGAACAATTTCAGAAAATGCTGCGCGCGTGCCGTCGCGAGAATCCGTTTGCAAAAAACTGGGACGAAGTGCGTACGCACGTGTCGTCGCGCGCGCATGCAAACATCATTCAAACACCTTCGGTTCGGAGAAATTTCAAGCTCGAGTGTCCACAAATCATTTGTTGTACAAAAGAACTAACGAAAACAATGATATCGCAACACGGATGTTCAACAAAAGCGCGCTCGCGCTCTTGCGACATCTTGGTTGAAAACCGAAAGTTGTTCAACATTTCCATTGCATGCTACCAGACGGGTTTCGCGGGCGCATGCCACAATTTTTCGAACGCCCTTGCGCGCGTGCTCGGGTGCCACGATCCGTGCCAAATAGTACCATGCGAGCCACTCTCGCGCGTCTGTCTCGCGCACATTTCAAATTCATTCCAAAACCTTCATCACCCACGCGAAGACGCCGTCATCGTCGTCGGCGTGATCAGCATCGGCGCCGTCACTGGCTGCCCCGTCGTCGCTGTTAGGAGCGTCGCCAACATCGCTACTATCATCATCGTGTCTACCGTTGTCGCCGTTGCCATGATACCGCCCCCGCCCAAGCCACCGACTCGCACTGAACCGCCCGCTGGGATGTGCCGAGCGGTCAGCGCCACCACGTTCGCGTCGGTCGCGCCAAACTAGCTGGCCGCTGCGCGCGCGAGCATGCGCGGGCCAGCGCGGCCGCAGATATGCACCAATCAACACCCAGCTCTCATCGCAATCGTTTCCGCATGGGGTTAGCAAACCAAGTTGCGGGCGGGCGGGTGGCATGTTTACGCGAGCAGTGGAATGGACGCTTTCAAGGTGAGCGCTGGTGGATTCTCCTTTCTGAAAGACTAATAGATTCTACCCCCCCCCCACTTATCGGGACCCCCGCGCGTGCTGTAAATTACATATGATTATGACCACATGTCCATCCTAAACATGAATTCATACTATCCCAACCAAGCCGGTATCCCCCCCTGCGGTTCCCTTGTAAAAAAAAAAACACTATGCGGTGACATTTGTTGTTCTAACATAACACTTGTTCGCGAATCCCTTGCAAAAAATGAAACGAAGTGCACACGCGCGCGTCGTCGCGCGCGCATGCCGAAATCCTTCAACAACCTTCGGTACCGGAAGGATTTCGCAATCGAGTTTCCGAAAAACATACAAAAACACATGTTTCGCAACACTGATTTGCTAAAAAAACTTCCGCGCGAACTCTTGCGAAATCTTAAGAAAACCATAGGTTTTCCAAGATTTCCACCAAATGCTACCAAACGGGTTCGCGCGCGCGCATGTCGAAATCTGTCGAACGCCCTTGCGCGTGTGCCGTCGCGAGAATCCTCTGCAAAAAATTGGACGAAGTGCAAACGCGCGCGTCGTCGCGGGCGTATGCCGAAATCCTTCAAAAACCATAGGTTTCGGAAGGATTTCAAAATCGTGCGTCCAAAAAACCTACAAGAACCCAAGGTTTCGCAACACGGATTTTCAACAAAAGCGTGCGCGCGCGCTCTTGCGTCGTCGTCGTCGTCGTCGTCGTCCTCCCTCCTCCCTCGTCGTCGTCGTCGTCGTCGCCGTCGTCGTCTTCTGTCTTTCCTCGTCGTCGTTGTCGTCGTCTTGGCGTCGTCGTCGTTTCCGTCGTCGTTGTCGCCGTGGTCGTCCTTCCTCCCTCGTTGTCTTCGTCGGCGTCTCGTCGTTGTCCCTCCTATTTCGTCGCCGTCGTCGTCGTCGTCGTCGTCGTCTTCACTCCTCCCTCGTCGTTATCCTCCTCCCTCGTCGTCGTCGTCCGTCGTCGGCGTCTCGTCGTCGTCCTTTCATTTCGTCGCCGTCGTCGTCGTCTTCGTCGTCGTTGTCATCGTCGTCGTCTTCCCTCCTCCCTCGTCGTTGTCGTCGTCGGCGTCGCCGTCCTTCCTCCTTCTTCGTCGTTGGCGTCGTCGACGTCTTCCCTCCTCCATCGTCGTTGTCGTCATTGTCGCCGTCGTCGTTGTTTTTCCTCCCTCGTCGTCGTCTCCGTTGGCGACGTCGTCGTCGTCGTCGTCTTCGTCGTCGTCGTCGGCGTCGTTGCCGTCGTCGTCGGTGTCGTCGTCGTCGTTGTCGCCGTCGAAAACATTGGAGACGTCGTCGGTGTCGTCGCAGTCGCTGTCGGCGGCGCCGCCGTCGTCGATGTCGCTGTCGTCGTCGGCATCGGTGTCGTGGCCAACTGCCATGTGGTACCTACCGTCACGGTCGTGTCTGAAGAGGTCTTGCGACCAAGTTGCGGGTGGGAGGGTGGGATGTTTGCACGAGCAGTGGAGAGGACAGCTTCAAGACGGTCAAGATTAGTTGCACCACGTAGATTGCACCAGATATTTGGTAAAGTTGGCACCACGCAGCAGTTGCGGCTGATAGTGAGGGTGAATCGCGGGCGCGGGGTGGGTCGGGGGTTGGCCGCGGGCGAGTCGCGGATAAGTCGCGGGGTGGGTCGCGTGAGGGTTGCGGATCGGTCACGGGTGGGTCGCGGGTGGGTCGCGAGTGTGTCGCAAGCGGGTCGCGCGTGGGTCGCAAGCGGGTCGCGGAGTGGGTCGCGGGTGGGTCGCGGGCGGGTCGCGGAGTGGGTCGCGGGTGGGTCGCGGGTGGGTCGCGGTGTGGGTCGCGGGCGGGTGTGTCGCGGGTGGGTCGCGGGTGGGTCGCGGGTGGGTCGCGGGTGGGTCACGGGTGGGTCGCGGGCCGGGTGGCGGGCCGGCTCGCAAGAGGGACGAGGACGACCAACAGTAAACAATAAACGTAGCACCCCGCAATTGCGGATAAGAGTGAGGGGGCGGGCGCGGGCGACGCGGGCGTCGAGCCGGCGGACCCCGTGGCCCTCACCTTCCCTGTCGATGGCGCCCTCCTCCTCCCCCTCCTCCCCCTCCTCCTTCTCCTCTTCCTCCTCCTCCTCCTCCTCCTCCTCCTCCTCCTCCTCCTCATCCTCTTTCTCCTCCTCCTCCTCTTTTCCCACACTCTCCTTGCATCCTCTCTTGTTCCGCGTCCTCCTCGTCCCCTGTTTACTCCTCTGCCTCGCCTTTCTTTCTCAAGATATCGGCAAACCAATCCTTTGTTCCACTGAATGCTCCCCGACGTCTCTGATCCAGGCAACTCGTCAGGGTCAAGTTGCTGAATGGGCTGGTGTGGATGAGCGGAGCTTGAGGAGGTTTTGGGGAGGTTTTGGGGGGCTCAGACGGCATGCAAAATCCGCCGCCGCGCTTGTGCGGCACTGGCGTGCTATGTGGTAGGGTTCGTGGACGCCCCCCTCAGGAGGGTCCCTGAGCGGCCCGAGGCCCTTTAATTGTGGGCGCCTAGAGGCAGCTTCCCCTGAACCCAGGCTTTGGGCACGGATGCCGAATTGCAGCAGGCAGCTGGATTGTCACTGAACGTGTTCAAACGCAGCCCCGCCGCAGGCGCCGATGTGCTGTTGTAGAGTCAGCGTGGGCCCGATCGGAGGAATGGCACGAGGGCGCTTTCCCAAACCAATGCGAGCAGGCCCGCCGCGGGCGCCGATTTGGCCCACCAGGAACGACTGCAAAAACAGCCCGTCGCAGGCGCCGAATTTCTGGCTTGTTCAGTGAACGTAATTTGGGTCGCGGGAGGGTCGCGGGCTCTCCACCTCCACCTGGAAGGAATTCAAAAACAGCCCGCCGCAGGCGACGAACATTTTGATCCGTACACTGAACGCGTTTTGGGTCGCAGGTTCTCCACCTGGAACGACTGCAAAAGAAACCCGCCGCAGGCGCCGAAGTTTTTGCTTGTTCAGTGAACGTACTTTGGGTCGCGGGAGGGTCGCGGGCTCTCCACCTCCACCTGGAAAGAATTCAAAAACAGCCCGCCGCAGGCGACGAACATTTTGATCTGTACACTGAACGCGTTTTGGGTCGCAGGTTCTCCACCTGGAGCGACTGCAAAAGAAACCCGCCGCAGGCGCCGAAACTTTTGCTTGTTCAGTGAACGTACTTTGGGTCGCGGGTGGGTCGCGGGCTCTCCACCTCCACCTGGAAAGAATTTCAAAACAGCCCGCCGCAGGCGCCGAACATTTTGATCTGTACACTGAACGCGGTTTGGGTCGCGGGTGGGTCGCGGGTTCTCCACCTGGAAAGTTTGGGTGGTTCGTGGGGTGGATCGCGGGTGGGTGGGTCGCGGGGTGGGCCGCGGTGGGTCGCGGGTGGGTCGCAGGTGGGTCGCGGGGTGGGTCGCGGGTGGGTCGCGGGTGGGTCGCGGGGTGGGTCGCGGGTGGGTCGCCGAGGGGGTCTCGGGGTGGGTCGCGGGCGGGTCGCGGGGTGGGTCGCGGGTGGGTCGCGGGGTGGATCGCGGGTGAGTCGCGGGGTGGGTCGAGGGTGGGTCGCGGGTGGGTCGCGGGATGGGTCGCAGGTGGGTCGCGGGTGGGTCGCGGGTGGGACGGCGACAACAACAAACAACAAACAACAAACAACACGCAACAAACAACAGACAGCAGTCAGCAAACAGCAAACAGCAAACAGCAAACAACAAACAACAAAGAAGAAACAACAAACAACAAACAAACAACAAACAACAAACAACAAACAACAATCAACAGTCAACAATCAACAAACAATAAACAACAAACAAACAAACAAACAGAGAGACAAACAAACAAACAAACAAACAAACAAACAAACGCACAACAACAACAACAACAACAACAACAACAACAGCAGCAACAACAACAGCAACATCAACATCAACAACAACCACAACCAACACCAACACCAAACAACAACACCAACAAAAACCACAACCACACCAACAGCAACAACAACAACAGCAATAGCAATAGCAACAGCATCAACAACAACAATAATCCGCATCGCAAAACTCCACTTCAGCCACGCACCCAGGAACAGTGAATGACCGTTTGGTTCAGCCCCCTTCACTCTGACAATAAACATAACACAACACACAACAACCAACAAACAACAAACATCAAAAAACATCACCATCATCAACAGCATAAACAATCATTTCAAGACTGTTCGCTCATATCTGCTTGCGTGCCATTCACCACGTATATCCCAAACCCTCGGTCCCTGCACTCTTCGTCTTCGATCGTACCCCCTTCGGGGGATATTTGTATTACCTACCACGTGCAATTAGCGCAGGCCCTAAAACAGAGGACGAAAGGACGGATGGAAGGGTTGAGCACGAGAGAGAGATTAGCAGGGGGGGTGCTGGGAGCAGAAACGCGTGGCGTAACCAGACGGGCAGATCGGGCGGGCAGACCCTGGTTCAGGAGGTCCGGTCGAGCGGGCGGGTCGCTGAAGCGCCAACCCATCATTAAGGAACTTCCGAACGATAACGCGATTCCCAAATAAGTCGGGGGGGCATCCAAAGCGAGAGCGTGATTATTGAGTCTTGGGGGCACGGCCCAGCAATAAACTTTTAGGAAATACCATGCGAGATCGCGATTCCTGGGTAGATTGTGAGGTCCCGCGCGAGAGCGCGATTGTTTCATACATTGTGAGGAAGAATCAGGCAGGAGCTGCTGTTGTTGTGAAGCGGGGGCCGACTCGCAGTTTGGTGACCACACGCTTTCCCTGATAAATTAACCTGGCGAGGGACCCCAACAGATGCATATGTGAATACTGCAGTTGTGAGTATCGTCTTCGGTGGAGCTCCCTATGGGCCTCGAAACGCTGTATTGGGCGGGGGAGACGCATGCGAACGTTGCCACTGGTTCCTTCGGTGGTTCTCCCTTTGGGGACACGAAGCGCTGTTCCGGGTGGGTGGGACGCATGCGAATACAGCCACTGTGGCCTTCGGTGGTCGGTGGAGCTCCCATTTGAACCACGAAGCGCTGTGCTGAACGGGGGAAATGCAAGCGCAGCCACTGAGGCCTTCGGTGGAGCTCCCTATGGGGCCACGAGACGCCGTGCAGGCGGGGCAAACACATGCGAGCGCAGCCACTGCGGCCTTCAGTGGGGCCCCGTATGGGGTCACGAAGCGCTGTACTGGGTGGCGGAAACCCACGCGAGTGCAGCCACTGTGGCCTTCGGTGGAGCACCCTATGGGGCCACGAGGCGCTGTCCGGGGCGGGGGGGCGCATGCGAGTACAGCCACTGGGGCCTGCTGTGAGGTTCCCCTACGGGGACACGAAGCGCTGTACTGGATGGGGGGACCGCATGCGAGTGCAGCCACAGGGACCCTCGGTGGAGCTCCCAATGGGGGGCACGAACAGTGTAATCGGTTGGGGAACCGCATGCGAGTGCAACCACAGGGGCCTTCGGTGGAGCGCCCTGTGAGGCCACGAAACGCTGTAATCGGTGGGGTAACCGCATGCGAGTGCAGCCGATGGAACATTCGGTGGAGCTCCTTTGGGGACCACAAAACGTGTGACGGGTGTGCCGTGCCGAAATGAGTGGCCCGGACGCATGCGGGCACCGCCAATGGGGCCTTCGATGGAGCTCCCTATGGGGCCACGGAGCGTGTGAAAGGGTGTGCCGAAATGAAGGGCGCGGACGCATGTGGGCACCGCCAATGGGGCATTCGGTGGAGCTCCCTATGGGGCCACGGAACGTCCGGAACGTGTGAATGGTGTGAGTGGCGCGGGCAAATGCGGGCACCGCCACTGGGGCATACAGTGCATTTCCCTTTGGGGCCACGGGACGTGTGAGGGGTGTGCCGAAACGGATGGGATGATGGCATGAAAAGATGATGAAGATGCTGATGCTGATGATGATGAGGATGATGATGATGATGATGCTAATGATGCTGATGATAATGCTGAGGAGGACGGAAAAGGGAGGAGGGGGAGAAGAAGAGGAACGGAAAAAACGCGGGGACTGTTACTCCAAAGCGATGGCCCGACACCACAAGATGATTGGGATAAACCAAGTGCGAGCTCTGGGAGGAGCACCTTAAGTGGAAGAATGCGATAATCACCGAGGGTATCAACCATACGTAGTATTGAGAAACGCAAACTCAGCAGCAACAGCAACAGCAACAGCAACAGCAACAGCAACAGCAACAACAACAGCAACAGCAACAACAACAACAACAACAACTACAACAACAACAACAGCAACAACAACAACATCAACTACAACACCAACAGCAACAACAACAATCCGCACCGCGGAGGTCCACTTGAGCCACGCACGGTCACGTCAGGTGTGCCAGGCGCCTGCACGGCGCATCAGCAGGGCGAGAATGCTCGATCAAACGCCGAGGGCGAAAGGGTTCGACCAAACGCCGAAGGCGAGAAGGCTCGACCAAACGCCGAGGGCAAGAAGGCTCGGCCAAACGCCGAAGGCGAAAGGCGAGGTACGTACACGAGGCGAGGTGGTCGGGTGAAGTGGAGGCGGAGGCGCAGAAGGCAGCTGAATACCACCGCCTTGCATGGCCAAGGCCATCCTGGGCCACCGCATGTGGCATGATACTGGAGGGTCAAAGTGGCTCTGGCCAGGCACGGTGGTCCATGGCTGCCGTCCGCAGAATCAGTCAACATCGAACATGGAAACCAAATCGGATCGGAATATAAACTAATCTGGCCGCATAACCACGGAGTCGGAATCGACTCGGGTCGGCCGCGCCAATAACTATGCCGTATCCGTGTGCATGGCCAACCCGAACAACCCGGATGCGCAGAAGATCAAAGACGCGATCGGTCTGCGCAACGCCCCCCAAGACCGCCTTGAGGGAGCTGTGCCTGTCGTCGTTCGGCGGCAGTCCAGACCGCTTTCGTGCGTTCGTGTCGGACAAGGCGGCGGCCCGGGACGACAAGGTTGTCGCCGCCATCGCCAGGAAGGCGTTGGGCTTCTTCCTCCTGCTCGAGAACCAGCACGTGAACGCAGCCACGGCCAAGCCGACCTCGGCCGCCAAGTTGACCGCCCAGAGGAACGAGATGATGCCTCTCTTGTTCGTTACCCTCAAAGCCATGCGCCGCAAGGCCAAGAAGGCGTCGGCACGGAACAGCCTGGAGCACATCATGCTGCGCTCCGAGTTCAGCTTGGACTGGTCTCTGGGCCTCTCGCGCCTCGCCGTCGCTCCCTTCGTGATGGCTCCGCCCGGCCCCGCCGTCACGGCAGTCGTGACTTCCGGCTCCCCCGAAGGCGCGCCGGGCGCGGTGGGTGGGCCCGCTTACAAGCGCCTGCGTGCAGACCCAGCCCAGGGCGGCGGCGGGGCGCCGGGGGGCAAGGGCAGCTGGGCGCCGCAGCAGGGACTCCCGCAGCAACACCAGAACCAGCCGAACTCCTTCGGCCAGAACACCGGCAAGGGCGGCAAACCCCAGGCGCCGGGCACCGGCAAAGGCGGGAACAACAACCACAAGAAGGCCAACGTGACGGCGATGTTGTCGGAGCTCGGGAACATGGTGGGCAAGCAGCAGCCGGCCGCCGTGCAGGCTTTCGTCGACGCCAAGCACCAGGGCTCGCCGGACGACAAGGAGGCGATCAGGTCCATCATGGGCACCTATTGCCGCCACTGTTTGCTCGGGAGCCGGAGGCTCGTCCAGCACAGCCGGGCCCAGTGCAGGCAAGAGGGCGGCGTGCCGGCCACTCCGTGCAGCCGCTGCGCACAGAAGGGGATCGTGGCATTCCACTGGCAGGAGGAATGCAGAAGCTAATGCGCCTGCCGCGCGCGAGCGCGCAGCCCTCCGGCAAACCGAGCGGCATGCCTCACCCCTTCTCTGACTATCTCCCCTGTCCCATCTCCCGCTCGCTTGGCTGGCCGGGTAGCCTGGTGAGCCCACAGCCGTGCCGGTGACAGCTGCAGAGAGGCCTTTCACGTGGCATCTTGCATGTTATAATCCGCGAGCTGGCTTCCCTGCCCCATGAGGGCGAACATGCCCCATGCTATTCGTGCACGTTCGTTCAGATACAGCCTGCGCGCTTGGGCCGGCTGCAGACGAACCACTTCGGCCCTGGCAGGCGGACCGCGAGGAAAAAACAGCATCGCTTGGGCGGGGGAAAGTTTCCAGGCCCCCCCTCTGGTCAGACGTCGTCGTCTTTGCGGGGGAGGGCCCAGACCCCGTTCTTGCCAGTCACGCGCTTGCCTATAACACCCGCAGGCCTACGGCAAACCCCGCCAGGTGCCAGCGCTGTGGCATTGTTTGTTTGTTCGTCGGAACCCTGCCTGACACGCAGCAGAGATGGTCGCGCGCCCGCGCGCGCCGAGTGCGCCGCCGCAGATTTCCGATGCAAGGTAACGAGAAGCCTTTGCCGTGGGACTCCCGTGGACCACCCTTTTGGCCAAATTTCACGGCGACTCTCTCCCTCCGTCTCCCCCTCTCTCTCTCTCTTTCTCTCGCTGTCTGCTCATTTCACGCATACGCATGCACGCATATATGTATAAGTGAGGGAGAGATAACGTGAGGGTGGGGGAGCGAGAGAGATACCGGGAGCGGGGTGGTCTACGAGACACGGGCGGACAATCGGCCTTGTGGACAGGCTTGCACAGGTGCCCATACCACGCGGCCCCGGCGGGGCTGTGGTGCCAGGAAGGAGGAGGCGGGCCCGCCGGGGCTCCACTCAAAAACTATCACTAATTTTACGGATCTCCAGAAAACGCCTTGGACATGGCCGGCGGGCCCGCTCGTGATCCGGGCCGGGATCCCAGGTAGCCAGCAGTTGTGGTGGAATCCGACAGGTAATCAGGCCCGTGTGGGTCCGCTCCTCGAGGCTTCCGCGGCCGACTCCTGGCTAGGTCTCCAGAAAACGTTCTGGGCGAAGTCGCTGGCGGGTCCGCTCCAGGGGACACTCCCCGTCGGCACTGATGCCCCCGGAAAGCGCTCGCGAGGCACAGCGAGAGTGCGGCTTCCTTTAGGGACGCAGGCGACGCAGCGCCGTCTTCCAGCCCAGGGCCCTCCCCTTTTCTCCCGCCCTTGGCCTCCTTCCCTCCCCCCGCCCCCCTCGTCCCTGCAGCCGTCCCGGCTCAAGACCTTGACATGCACCTGTTGAGCGCACCACTGTCTGGCCAGCCAAACTATCCGGCGCCATGGGGTGTTGAGTTGCTCTCAGCACCGTTGCCTGAGAGTCGGTGGGCCGTCCGGCCTCGACCCAGGGCCTTGGATGCGCCTGCCTTGCTGGCCCGCCCCGCGACCAGAGGGCCGCGGGCGCTTGTCGGCGCCCCTGCCGCGGGCGACGTGGCCCTCCAGTTCGCGCCGGTTCGGGGCGACGTTCTGCAAACATCCACGCAGACAAGGGCATTGTCCGCACGGGCCGCGCTCATGGACACCGCGCAAGACATCCTGCGAGCCGGGTGGGAGCAAAGCACGATCCGGACGTACAGCCGAGCGTTGTCCGTGCACGTTCACGGCTTCGAACAGCAGGTCGATTCCAACATCCTCCCGTTGGATTCCCCGGATAAGCTCATGCTCCTGTTCGCCAGCATGGACGGCATGGCATGGCAAACCATACGCCTCAACAAAGCAGCCGTCAGAGCGTGGCACCAGAGCAACAACTACAGCCAGGTCTTCGACGATTGCTGGGACGATCGGGCTTTGCATTTTTGGCGAGGCCTGAAAAAGAGAGCATCCCACGCATCGCACCAAAAACGTGCGATTAGCGTTGAAGAGTGGGCGCTGTTTTGCACGGCCAGGGCGGCAACAGGCACGCCGGCTGGGCGGAGGGATGCAGCTTTCGCGTCGTTTTGCTTTTTCGGCTTGCGCCGCGTTTCGGAGGCGATCAACCTCCGCGTTCAGGACGTGCATTTTAAAGCCTCGTGCGCGTGTTGTTTCATCAGGAAACACAAGAACGACCCGTGTGGCAAAGGCCAATGGTGTTTCATTCCGTTCAAGGTTATTGCTGGGCTATCCCCAGCGAAATTGCTGCAAGATTGGATGGATTGGAAAGCCGCGACGGCAGCTCACGTGCCTTCCCTATTCTGCACCACGACAGGTTCCCAACTCCAGCCTGTTAGCGCGGATTCGTGGCGCAAGGCGGTTTCGTCACACTTTAAGGACCCAGCCGCTAGCACGCATTCGTTTCGTAGAGGCGGAACAGAATGGTTCACGCACGTAGCAAAGATCCCCCTGCACGTGGTCCAGCGGCAAGGTGGGTGGAATTCGGAGGACGTCATGCGTCATACGTACGCCGACACATCCCCAGATACGCTAATGCAGCGTTTCGTCGATAGCCTGGCAGCCTCTTCTGCAGAGCAGACGACGGACCGGCCGACCAAACGCTTGCGAGAGAAGACGGCATCCGTGCGCTCGCTCGGAGGCCCGCAAGGAAAAAATACCGCCGGTTCCCAACACACACCGCTTCGCGGAACACCGCCTCAAGGGGGCCTGCTTCGAGGGGTGATCACCAGGTCGTCTCCTGGCGGCTCCTTCCCTGGTGGGCTGGGGGTACATTCGCCCCCTTGATGCTGGGGAAAAGCATCGACAACGTCGTGAGATTGATCCTATTAGGAGGAAGGCGAAGCTTTTCGGATAGTGGGCGATCTAGAGACGCAGATGCTTCGGACATCAGGGACACGATCAGCATTGCCAGTGCCTACTGTGCTGGCAATGGTCCGCAGGCGGCCTTACCCGGCTTCGTCGGCGCCTACTGTGCCGCTGGGCTAAGGCTCGGGGGGTCACGTCCCCGCGGGGCCGAGTGCCTGCCGTCCGTTGGCAGGGCGCCGCACAGGGCGCATTGCGTCGCAGGGCGTCTCACATGGCGCCCTGCTTCGCACTTTCCTGCCGTCTCGTGGCAGGACGCCTCACAGGGCGCAGGCCGCGTCGCAGAACGCGCAATCGCCCTCCCGCCCCCCCTGCTTCGCGCCGCGACGCGCGCGTAGATGCGGCGAGGGATTCACATACGGCCCGTGCGCGGCCGTTTCTGCCTCAGCTCCCGCTTCCCGAGGCGACGGCCAGCACGGAAGTTTCGGGGGGTGATCACCAGGTCGTCTCCTGGCGGCTCCTTCCCTGGTGGGCTGGGGGTACATTCGCCCCCTTGATGCTGGGGAAAAGCATCGACAACGTCGTGAGATCTATGCACAACAACGCCATGCGAGTATCGGATCGCATCGGATCGCCGCATCATCGGGATCGAATCGGCTCGGGTCGGTCGAGGTCGTAATCGAATCGGACCGATCGGTTCGGAACGGACCCTGGCTATGTGGAGCTGAGGGGGAGGGAGGCGGAGTCGGGTACACGCAAGGGTGAACCTCGGCGCGCAAGCCGCTGCTGCCGCGCCGCGCTCCGCGATCGGGGGACCCCACGAGGCCCGCACCACAGCTCAATCCAGCGAAAGGCCTTACGCCCAGTGACTGGAGGAGGGCCGCGCGAAGCGCCCGTTCGGCCCACCCATTCCCGGGCCTTCCCAGAAGCCCAGCGGCGCGGTGGTGTGCATGGCCTCGGCACCGAACCTCGCGGCCCCCGGAGTGCCCAGGGCCCCGCCTCCCCCCGCTCCTCCTCCTCCGCCTCGGCTCGCAAGGCTCTGTCCTCGACCCCCGCAGGCGTGCGCCAGTCACGCACAAGGGGGTCTGTATAAAACGAGGAGGAGGAGGAGGAGGAGGAGGAGAACGAGGAGGAGGAGGAGGAGGAGGGAGGAGGAGGAGGAGGAGGGAGGAGGAGGGAGGAGGAGAAGGGGAAGTAGACGGAGAAGGAGAAGGAGAAGGAGGAGGAGGAGGAGGAGGAGGACGACGACGACTGGACCAAAAACGCTGGGCCCAACCATGGGATATGTATAGAATGGGGGGGGGCGTCCAGCCTCGACATGCGCCCGACTAGCCCCCTGGGTGTGTATGAAGGGGCCCCAGGACACACAAATAAATACACACAAATAAAAATGTTCCCCATATTTTTTCATATTTTCTGGGTTTGCGTCTTCCCCCCCACTTCCCGTATTTTCCCATATTTTCGGGGGAATCGACGATTAATTGTGTCTGTGTGTTTCTTTCCCTCCTGAGTGTATCTCAGAGTTCCCCCCATTAACTGAACGGCCAAGCTTTTCGGCCGGAACTCGGGGGTCGGGGGGGAGCAAACATCGCCTGCGATCGCATGCCCTACAAATGTCGAACACGTTCTAGAAAGGGGGGGGGTCTCGGGAGGCGCCTGCAAACGCACCCTGGTCCTCATCGGGCTCCACATCGGTCCCTCTATGAGCTCCCAGTGTCGCGCCACCAGACGTGTCCGCAGGCCAGGCCAGGCGATGCGCCGTCGACTCCTTTGAAACTCACGAGCGCCAAGATGACAGAACTCCAACGGCGTCAAGGATGCACGGAACTGGGCTTCCAACACGCGGCTCTTTCCTCAACGCCTGGCGCGCTCGTCTGGAGTACCCGACACCTACAGAGACGGAATGTCGGTCGCTCACAGAATGCGAATGTCGCCTGGACGCCGCGCACATTATTTCACTTCTAAGCGTGTCCAACACATGCAAGGGCGGAGGGCTGGTGCTTTCCAGGCTGCGGCTCTCGCTGTAGGGTTGCTCGCATGTGCTCTGACTACTTCTACCAGTCGCCAAACAGATGGAGGCGTCGTCGTTTCCTACCTGCCTATCTTGCATTAGCGCCGCGCGCGGATCAATTTCGATCGCTCCCAACAACTACAAAGATGGAGGCCGGTTGACTTTCAAACTGCGGTGTTCGCTTGAGCCTGTTATTGGGACCTCGCAAGTGACGTCCGCACATCTCACGACCAGAAATGCAGAACTGTGCAACCCGTGCACGGATGGGGGCCAGATCCGTATCACAATGAGGCCATCGCTAGACACTTCTTTGGACTTTCGGATTCGACCCTGCTGAATTCCCCTCGTATTGAAATCCTTCTGGACACTCTTCTTTGAACATTTGAGTCATCCCTCCTTTGACTTATTGATTTTAACCCTCCTGGGCACCTCCTTCCCGCTCGTGTCGCAAGAGGACAAAAATCGGGTCGGGCGAAAGGGGGAGATAGCAAAGGGGGGGGGGGGGAGAATCAGCTCACGTAGCTGATTTTCCCGGCGCCTCCCAGCGCCGGAGGCGGATATATGTATCGAGGAGTGGGCCCCTCGGTGAGGCCGAAACCAGCTGCATGCAGCAAATTTCGTAACCTTCGTAACCCCCCCTTTCCCAATCCCCCCCTTTCGTCCGGCCCGAGGAGGAGGAGGAGGAGGAGGATGAGGAGGAGAGGGAGGATGAGGATGAGGATGAGGAGGAGGAGGAGGAGGAGGAGGAGGAGGAGGAGGAGGAGGAGGAGGAGGAGGAGGAGCAAAGGAGGAGAGGAGGAGGAGGAGGAGGAGGAGGAGGAGGAGGAGGAGGAGGAGGAGGAGGAGGAGGAGGAGGAAGAGGAAGAGGAAGAGGAAGAGGAGGAGGGAGGAGGAGGAGGAGGGAGGAGGAGGAGGAGGAGGAGGAGGAGGAGGAGGAGGAGGAGGAGGAGGAGAGAGGAGGAGGGAGGAGAGGGAGGAGAAGGAGGAGGAGGAGGAGGAGAAGAAGGAGAGGGAGGAGGAGGAGGAGGAGGAGGAGGGAGGAGGAGGAGGAGGAGGAGGAAAGGAGGAGGAGGAGGAGGAGAAGGAGGAGGAGGAGGAGGAAGGAGGAGGAGGAGGAGGAGGAGGAGGAGGAGGAGGAGGAGGAGGAGAGGAGGAGGAGGAGAGGAGGAGGAGGAGGAGGGGGAGGAGGAGGCGCACTCGCCCGCTTGGCAGGCCCACTGGGCGCTCGTCCAGGGGACGCCGCGCGCATCGGGACAAGGAGCAGGGGCCCTCCGGAGGGGAGGGGGCCCGGGGGGGGGGCGGGCGCGGGCCGGAGGGGGTCTCCGGGAGGGGAGGGCGGGGGGGTCTCCGGAGGGGAGGGGGGGGGTCTCCAGGAGGGGAGTCTCCAGGGGGGGGGGGGACGCGGGCCGGAGGGGGTCTCCGGAGGGGAGGGGGGGGGGGCGTCTCCCCCTGACCTTCCAGAGTGCTAAAAAGTAGCCCTCCAGACCCGGGGAGGGCACGTCGGGCTCGCGTCGTGCAGACTTCGGCGCTGGCCTCTGGCACCGCGGGGACCGCTCAACCTCGAACGATCGGCCGTTTCCGAAAGGTCCGAATCATTCCACGTCGAGCGATTCTGGGTCGCCCGTGCCGTTCAAAGTTGGAAGCTGGTGGCGGGGTCGCCGCCGGTCGACACGACACGAACCTACTGTATGTTGCATCATCGTTGACACATCCTGGGCTCACTCCGGTCCTGATTCCACTCCTCCTCGTCCTCCTCCCCTCCCCCTCACCAAAGCTGGCCGAACGAGGCACCGACGGCTGGCAGGGTGCCGCCCTGAGTTCTGGCCCCCGACCGGGCTGATTGGCTTCGGGGATAGTGTCTGTTCTTCGCGCTGGTTCCGTAGCAAGTTCGTGGAGTGATATTGCAATTGTCGGCTAGGCTACGCGCGTGGGTTTTCACAGCGACCGTGGGTGCTCCCAAGGCATTAGCGACATGGGTGCTTTTGATAACCCGATGTCCCCGTCGCGTTCATGCAGACTGATGAGCTCAATTGGTATTGGATGACTCACCTTTACAGCATCACACGCACACGTCCTACCCCCTGGAAGACACCCATGGTCATTCTGCTGATAGAGGGCGTAGTTACGAAACCTAAATCGGCGAACACATCAACTCGCGTAGAGCCAGCACTTCTTTCACGTGGGGCAATTGCCGATGGTGCCGTCGTGTTAGCTAGCCAACGCCACGGCCGTGCAAAGTCCACTGGAGCTGTTCACGCGCATTGCAACGCAATAAAAATGAAACGTTTCATCTTCAACCCTCCTCGGGAAAATGGCTCGTGGTAGAGGGCTGGCTGGCACTACGTCGCACACGCTGTGCCAAACGCTCACGACACATACCCGTTCCGTACTTGAGCACTGCCAAATGCCGCTGCTGATGCACGCCGCGCCCCTCCCATGTGACGTCCTTCGGCCCTCCGCGTTTCCGCTTTCCTTGCTGGCCACGCGACAACTTGGATTACGGATCCGTGGATCTGGCGCGTGAGCGCCAGGTCCACGGATCGGGGGATGCACCCGCAACATACGCTGCCAGTGCCACTTCGCTCGGCGACGAAGTGCGCCAAGTGCTCGCGGAAACGGACGCCATCGCTGACGCGCGCGCCTGAATCCATGCTTGCGCGCTCTCGGATCTCTCCTGCCTTGCCCATCTCCTCCCCCCTCGCGACCCCGCGTCACACCAACCACTCTGGCCCAGACCGCAGCGCGCGAAACGCGGTTATCCTCGCGCTCCTGCGGGTGACCTAGTTGCTTCAGGAGCTGGCGGCGGGCAAAAGGCGGAAGTGAGAAGGCGAAGGCCTTCTCAGAAGGCGGCGGGGCTCCTCAGACGCCCTCCAGCCTTCTGAAAAACTTCCTGCGTCTTCGAAAAATGCTTTGGATGTTTTTCAGCAGGCCCTGATACTTTCGAGCCATCTGAGAATCGGCTTCACGCATGGGTGACCCTGGCTAAGGGTGACCTTTGGCCGCGGGATGACCAACGCAAGCGCGCAGGACGCTACTGTCGCATCGAATTCGGCGATCGGGGGGGCCCCATTGAGCCCGCACCAAAGGTCACTCCGGCGAAATGTCGCTCCTACGCGCCAATCCCCCCCTCCTTTGCCATCCTGCTCCCTCCCTCCCCCGCCTCCTCCTCCTCCTCCTCCTCCTCCTCCTCCTCATCCTCCTCCTCCTCCTCCTCCCCCTCCTCCTCCTCCTCCCCCTCCTCCTCCTCCTCCTTTTTGTTGTCTTCCTCCTCCTCCTCATGCTCCTCCTCCTCCTCCTCATTTTCCTCCTCCTCCTCCTCCTCCATTCTTCCTCCTCCTCCTGCTCCCCCCTTTAGCCTCTCCCCCTCTCCGCACCCTTCCAATCCTCCTCGTCCCCCCCCTCCCCCGCACAAATGCCCCTTTTCCCATGACCCTGTGCGAAAAATGTCACGCCCTGTCCGCGCACTGTTCTTTACACGCATGATCTCCAAGTCAAGAACATCTCCCGTGTTTCCAAATGGTGTTCCAGCTGCAGCGCGGGCCTCATCTAGGATCAGTTCTGTGCTCCCGTCGTTCAGAATGGCGCTTTCTCCCCACCTCGAATCACGTTTTGGGACCCTGATCCTTCATCATCGTGATCGCCCTCTTCCCTGTCTCCCCCTCCTCCTTCCAACGGTCCCCCTGCTCTTCCGTCTCCTTCCGCTCCAAGCCCCGCTGCTGATGATCGGCGTCGTTCCTCTCCTACGTCATGATCCTATTCCTCCTGCTCACCCGCCACATCCCCAAATGTACGCACCTCCCCGTTTTACCGATTGCGGGTGACACGATGAGGTCCTTTTCCCGGAGTTCCAGATCAGCTATGACACGCGTCGGCTGAGAGAGAATGCATCAGCGCAATGGGATGGGATGGGCGCGAGGGGTAGAACGTCAAATATGGCGCGAATGCACGTGCCGTGTCCCCCCCTTCCTCCTCTTCCTCCTCCTCCCCTCCACCTGTAGCGGTCGTTGCTGTCATGGGTGTTGATGTTCAACGCCGCCATCCCCCCCTCCCGGTGTTATCCTCCTCCTCCTCCTCATCCTCCTGCTTCTCCTCCTGCTCCTGCTCCTGCTCCTGCTCCTGCTCCTGCTCCTGCTCCTGCTCCTCCTCCTCCTCCTCCTCCTCCTCCTCCTCCTCGTCCTCCTCATCATCATCGTAGTCCTCCTCCTCCTCCTCCTTCTCCCCCTCCTTCCCCACCTGTTACTTCACGCCCCCCACCCTCCGTTGCCTTATTCTCTCGTCCCGCGCAACACACGCAGAGCAACTGAATCTGCCACCCCGACCAAGGTAAACCCAAACGAGCTAACCAAGCAAACGACGAGTAGCCCCGCGCCCGCGCAACAACATGCGTGTGCCCTCCTAGCTGAAGCCTTTCCCACATTTTCTGCGATCAGGGCACAACCAACAAGTTCGACGTCACACATGCGAGAGAAGGCTTGGGTCGTGACCCTGTGCCCCGAAATCCACGAGATGGCGCCACGGCGCGCTCGCGGAGAGGAGCAGGGCGGTCGTCGACGAGCACGAGGGGCAATTTGGGGAGGCCGGCCCCAATTAACCAGCGACGGATGAAACGCGCCCGCCCCCCCCCCCACGTCCCCCGCCAAACTTGGACGAACCACATTTTGCCAATCGCCAATAATTTTGAGACCGTTCGTCAACGCAACTATATGGGCTTTCTGGGTGCAACCAGAATTTGGCGGCCCACATAGCAAAACTACCCGCGAACACGCTACCCGCGTCCAGCCTGATAGAAGTGAACCCCGCGGCAAGTCCTCGATCAATCGGACGCGCTGCACCCTTCACGATCGAGCACTTACGATCTTCACCTCAAACCTCCAGGCCTCTCGCAGCAAGCGCGCTCTGGGGGCCAAGATGTGACAGCAGACTTCCCTTCCCCGCCTGCGCGAGCCCCTCCGAGCGCAACCGCTGCCATCGCGGACCCCCACCCCAGGCATCGAGCGCCTGAGGGCGAACGAAAAAGTTGAACAGCTCGGTTCCATTGACTACCTACCAGACCACCCCAACCCAACCCGAAGACCCGAATTTCGGGTTGGGGGGGGGTAAGGGTTCTACCTGTGTTTTTTCTATGTTTCCCGCCCCCCCCCACTGGAAATCGAAGGTAAATCAGGGCCTTCGGGTTGGGGCTCGGGGGGTGGTCTGGCGGGTGGTGATCCCTTACTTGGTGCGCAGCAGGCCCACCAAGGGACCGCGCGCAGTGCAGACAGGCTCCTCTGGCGCTCGGCTCCGAAGCGACCGCCGCCCATGGAGCAGATATGCGACGCTTCGCAAATACCAATCGAAACGAAGGATTGCACAAAAAACCGAAGGATTGCAAAAAACCCAAGAAGGATTGCAAAAACGAAGGTTTTTTTTGCAATCCTTCGTTTTTTTGCAATCCCCCGCCTTGAAGGGCATCTCCAAAGAGCTCGACGGGCCTCTCGGGGAACCCAAACTCGCACGCAACACCTCAAACGAAGCCTGGGCCCGTGAAGGTCGGACAGGGGAACGCAGCGCCTCTCGGCCGCTGCCTTGGCGCGGAAGGGCTGACAGCGACAGCGCAAAAGGGCCCGGCGCGCAACTTGGAGCCAGAAGCGACGGGGGCCATAATGAGACGGCAGTCCATTTTGTCACAGCTTGCGACAGCGATATAGCGGCGAGCCGCCGCGAGAAGACGCGGGTGGATGGGGGGCGGGACAGATGGGGCGGGGAAGGCCCCCCCCCCCCCTCCTCTCCTTTGGGGGGTGGGTGGGGCGGGAGGGAGGCCCGAGGGGGCGGAGTGCCGACCGCCTCGGGTCGATCGCGGTCGGGCGCAATGCGCGGTCGGGCGCAATGCGCGCGGTGTGCGACGGCCCGAATGGAGCCCGAACGCCAGGATGAGTCTCCCGCGTGCCGCGGACCAGCGCTGTCAAGCTCATCGGGCGAATGCTCGAGATCTCCGGGGCCTCGACCTTCGCCGAAAAGGCGCGCGAAGCGTTGGCCAGTGTTCACCGGCAGCGCACATAGTGCGGCAAGGGCGATTTGAAAACGCGCGCCTCCCCGCGACTGGCCCAGCCTCCGATTCCCATGACCGCGGGCCCAGAAGCGCCCCTCTTGGCAAAGCTCGCCAAGGAACGCATGGTGCTACATGTCTCGCACTGGGATGACACATGCTGCTCAACCTTGCGCATGTTGTGCTGGAGACCGCAGAGCACCGAACGAACACAATAACGCTGTTGCCGAGCATGCCGAGGCACCGATGACGGATCAGCCGCGCCGGTTGACATACACTCCTCCTTTTCGAGCCAAAGACATGAGGATGGAGACGGCCTCGAACTGCGTGTCGGACATGTCCACGTTTGGCTCTATCTGCTCGGAAATGCCGTGTGGCGGAGACGGAGGCCACCATTGCACAAGAGGATCATATCCGTGTTCCTTGTCATCCTTCTTCCAACCGTAGCCATCTCTGGACGAAATAGAAGCACGATTAGCACACACGCCATTAGGAGCAGCATGAAATCCATCACGGACAACTTGAAACTTGTGATGCCAATGCTTACAATAGAAATGCCAGGGTACCATACCTGGTTGTCGTGGCAACCAATGGACCGCAGACTGGCAAGAGGAACAGTATCGCCCGGGTATCCTTCCACACAATCACCTCACAAGAACGGCTGCCCCCTCAAGAGTTCACTTCACGGTGGTATGACCCACGCGTGCAAAAGAAAACCTTGAGCAACAAACTCGAGCCAGAACGGCTTCGGCTACCCTCCTCCTCCTCGTCCTTCCCCTCCTCCTCCCCCTCCTGCTCCCCCTCCCCCCCTCGTCGCGCGAGAACCCGCGCGAAAACCAGCCCGTCCCGTTCGCCACGATCGGGTCGGATTCCCGGAGGAGGGCCAGCTGACACCTCGGCGGCCCTGCCGGGCGCGACCCCGGCTCCGCTCCACAGCCGGCTGCCCCTTAGGGACGCCTCCAGGGGGCCTGCCCTGGCGGCTCGCAAAGGTGGGATGACGATTAATTAAACAATGGGAGAGAGCGATTAAAAACATAGTTTTCTGCGATTTCTGCCTAATTTTCTGACTGGAGGAGAACCATTAAAAAGATAGTTTTCCAGCCCGCGGCCGGTTTTTTCTAGTCGTCATCCTGGGCGCCGCCGCGTGAACACGACCCCCGGTCATTTTTTAATCGCCATCCTCCATTAAAGATCTTCGAGGCGAACCTGGCCGCGGCGGCGAGGAACCTCCAGGAGGCAGGCCCCCGAGGCCACGACTCCTGCACGGCTCGGCGCCCAAACACCCCTTTGAGTTCTGGAAAAAAATCACGACAGAAGGTCTTCCGCCATGTTCGGCCTCCTGGGGGCCGCTACGGGGCCAAGAAAAAATCACGACAGAAAATGTTCCGCTATGTTCGGCCTCCTGGGGGCCGTTCCGGGGCCTCGGGGCCGTCAGAAAACGAGTCAGGATGCAAACCAGGCCCCAGGGAAGCAGTTCGGGATGAGAACGACTCAGAATGGAAACCAGGTCCCGGGAGATGGGGTTCGAACCTCTGGGGGTCGCGTCGTGAACAATCGTGACGCCAGGGGTCTGGGCGGCGCGCGCAGGGCGACAGGGGGGAGGGGGGAAGGCTTCTTAGACGGATGCCGCTTCTCGGAAGGCGCCGGCCCGACATCCAAAGACGAGGCCCGCGCCTTCTTGAGAAGCAGGGGTGCTTCTGAGAAGCCTTCCCCCCTATTCTGCGCGTGGCCGAATGACGGGGGCCCCTGGAAGTATCGACCCGCTCCCTGGCCCTGGTGTTCTGTTCGATCCCGAGTCGTCTTTGGAATGTCCCCTGGGGGCCCAGCGAGGGCCGCCGGAGCCCCCGAAAAACAAAAAAACATCCATCGTGAATGGTGTCGCGACGCGAGGGGGGGGATGAACAACGCCAGGGAGGGCCACCGCTGTCTCGTCTCCCTGACATCCGCCGATGCGACTCTTCCAGTCCGCGGCCCTCGAACTCCCGACCGGTCCCCAGGAGGGTAGCTTTACGTCCCCGAGGCGTTTTCCCAGACCATCCAGAAATTTCCAGCAACGCTATGCACGAACCAGTCGCGACCGAGATTCGGCCCTCGGTCGTAAATTCAAGTGACGGGCGAATCGTCGATATCTTCGGGCCCCTCGATCGGACCCCGACGCGCCGCCCCTTCGCTGCCGCGGCCCCCCCTCTGGTAGCGACCGATGTCCGGCGCGACCGCATCCTGGTACCGACCACTTCTGGACGCGGATGATCTGGGTGTGTTTGTCCCTGTGCCTTCCGCGGCCCCCCAGGGCTGAACTCGAGGAGCACAACGCCGCAGGCTGACAATCGGCGACGAGCCCGGGGGAAGTGAGAAGGAGAAGGACTTCTCAGAGAGCTCGGACGTCCCTTGGCCTTCTGAGAAGTACCACCAGCCCGATGGGCGTAGGTGGTTTAACGGATGTTGTCTTCACTCTCTGCCAAAACACGTCCTTTCCATGCTCGGAGGACGGGTTTTCCTCTCCCTCTACTCTCTCCCCTGGGCCTGGGAGGGGGGGGGCGCGGGTTGTGTTACCGCCCAGGATGGCATAAGTTGCCCCACGAGGGCCTCAGAGAGCCCAAGATGGCCTCCAAGGCGGCTCAAGATACCTCAAGATGGTTCAAGGTAGCCTCCGAGACACATCCAAGAGGCCTCAAGACGGCCCCAGGACGGTTTCAAATGCCCTCCGAGCCCTCCAAGGACCCCCCAAGAGGCCCAAATCCTTCAAAAACCGTTGGACAATCAGTGTTGATGTCTTCTCACCTTTTAGCTTCCGATGGGCTCTGGGCCTCTACATGGCCCCAAGACGGCCCAAGAGCGCCCCAAGAGTGGCCCAAGAGGGCTCCGAGAGGGCCCCAAGAGCGCCCAATAGCGCTCCAAGAGCGCCAAAAAGAGTTCCCCAAGACACCCTTGATGAGCATCCGATGGGGAGACCATCCCCCCCCCACACACACCCCAAAGGAGCCCCAAGAGGGCTCCAAGACCCTCGAGATAAGCAGCAAAAGCGCCCCAAGAATGCCCCAAGAGGCCCCCAGAGGGGGCCCTTCAGAGAGGTCATAAGATGGCTTTCGTCGTCCTTCAAGCACCTCTCACAACAACATACCTCCAAAGCCTGACTTCTCATCCTCCCTGTCATTGTCCGTTATTTCCCTCCTCCTTTCCTGCCTCCTCCCTCCTCCGCCTCCTCCTCCTCCTCCTCCTACCCCCAAGATGGTCCCTGGAGGTCGAGCATGGCTCCAGATAGCCTCCGACAGACCTCCAAGACGCCTCAAGACAGCCATCAGAAAGTCCATGATAGCTGAGCATGGCTCAGGATGACCTCCAACAGCCTCTAGCCGAACATGGCTCAAGATAGCCGCCAAGAGGCCTCAAGAAAGCCTCCGATCGTGCCTGAGTAGGCTGGAGGGGATATTTTTTTGTATAGCCGCGGGCGGAAGCGCCAGCGGCGGCGAGTAACGGTCGGGCCGCGGCCGAAACTAATTGGCCGGACGCGCGCGCGGGCCGCGGCCGGCGCCGGGGCGGCGGGTGCAAGGGTGCTGCAACCCAGGGTGTCTGACGCCCAGGGACCTGCACCCAGGGAGTCTGTAACTACGCTGCCAAAATTGCGCGATGCAAATAACCCCAAGGTGTCTGAGGCCATGGCCAAGCAGTATGCCGCTTGGGTACACTATCAGAACAGTAGGGAGTCTGCAAACCTCGGCGCAGCGAATGGCGTACCATAGGGTCCCAGGGTGTCTGAACCATGCTCAAGCAGAAGCGTCCGAGAGACGCGCAAGCTGTCGCCTGACTGCATACCGTAGGGAGAGGTTGGACTCTGACAGCGCCAGCGAACCGTCGCAGCTTCAGAGTACGCACCAACGCAGCCAAAATGGCGCGAAATTCGTGGCGTCTGTAACCGAACAAGGCACGTCAGGCCCGGGAAGACAACCTCGAACAGAGATGCGTTCGCAAGCGAGCCATCAGGTAACATGATGTAGGCTGGAGGGGATACGCGAAGCGTCAAGACTTCTCTAAGCCTTCCCGGAAGACGCAGAACAATTCTCAGCAGGCGCAGAGGCCCCTGAGAAGCCCCACCGCCCTCTGAGAAGGGAAGGCCTCCTCGCCCGCGCTCCCCCCCCCTCGCTCGCCGCCGAGACAACGCCGCCTCGCTGGAGCACCGGGCCACTGGGCCCTCCTCCGGGGATGCGCAGCCCAGGCCGCCGGGCACGTCGCCGCAGTCGCCCCGGTCGGTGCGCAGCGACAGGTTCGGCCGCGCGCCGCGCGCCGCCGCCACGCTGAGCGCGGCGGCGCGCAGGGCCAGGATGGACCCGCCGCCGTCGGCCAGGGCCTCGGAGTACTGCACCTCTCCCGGGGCCGCCGGGGGCCGTGCCCGGACGTCTTCGGGCCGTCTTCCGGGGACCCCCGGAGGAGGAGGAGGAGGAGGAGGAGGAGGAGGAGGAGGAGGAAGAGGAGGAGGAGGAGGAGGAGGAGGAGGAGGAGGCCCTCGCGTCGTGCAGCAGAGCGTGGCGAAATGTGCTCGCTGTCCCATGTTTGGGGTCGATGTGGGTCCTCGCCTGGTCCTGGGACCATCGCCCGGCGACTCGGGCTGGACTACCAGTGGGGGTCCACGTCATGAAGAAGAGGTATGCGACGTCGGGGTCTGGGTTCGGGGCCTCTTGAACCATCTTGGGGCCCTCTTGGGGCCCCTTTGCCAGGTGCCCTGCGTTGTTTTTTGGGCTATCTGGATGGCATCTGGTGCCCTGTGTGGCCGGGGGGAGCCCGAAAAAGTCAGAACGCGAAACCCCTGCGCGATGCAAACATCTACGGGGCACACATGATTTGGACCCCCGCCCTTGGGGCTCCAGGCGAGACGCTCGCCTCGCCTCACCCCCCGCCCTCCGCCCGCCCCACCCTGTCTCGGAGCGCCGCGCGCATGCCTGCTCTGTGTGCGCATCCCGCTCTCTTTCTCGACGCAGTCCTTACCTCCCAGGAACCAACATCAAGCAATCGTGTCTTCGAAACGGCTCCGACACTGCAACGAATCTGGCACTACAACGACTCCTGCTGCGGTTCCGACCAACCTGGTGCTGTGGGTATCATATCCCGAGTCGGCACGTTCATGACGAGCGTGGGCCTGACCAGCCGAAGCACGGAATGGATATCTCATGGCTTACCCAGCTCAGCGTCCCTCATTCCTCCTATGGGCACGCGTGACCTGCGTTCAAAGAACATGGTACGATGCAGGACGACAGAGTCTGCCCAAAAGCAAACGCGACCCGAGTTGGGCAGGCGACCTCTCCGCTCAGAGGGCCACGTGCGCGGCGACGCCGACAGCGAGTTCTGCTCGGCATGGGCAAGCGCTGCTGTCAGTATCCGTCCCCATTCTATCCCTCACCTCGTACCGATGCTGCCATCTCCTTGGGCGCCCGAGTTATCCGGGGTAACTCGGGTCCGGGGTAACTCGGGTTTGGATTCCCGTAAGACGAACCCGAGTTAGCCCTCACCCGAGTTACCCCTGATGGTTTGGGGCCCTGGACGCCCGAACTACCCGGGGTAACTCGGGTCCGGGGGTAACTCGGGTTCGGAATCCCGAAAAACGAACCCGAGTTAGCCCTGACCCGAGTTACCCCTGATGATTCGGGGCTCTGATCTCCCGTTGTCACTGTCCCTCCCCTCTCTCACGCCGCTCCGCGGCCTACCGGCATGTTTCGCCATCCGGCGACACAGGGCATCCACCCGAAGCATCTCAGCCCCTGGGGGCAGATTGGGCCTCTTGGCGGCGTCTGGGGGGCATCCTTAGATGCTCCTTCTGTGGGCCTTCCTGGAGTCACTCACTCTACTCATGCGTCGGATGCTGCGTCGAGCGTCCGTCGACTTGACTCGAACTTGACTCGAGCTTGACTCGCGCTTGAGTGAAGCTAGAGTCGAACTTTGTCGAACTAGATTCGGACAAAACCGTTGGGTGGATCCCGGGAAGATCCCCCTAATGAACATCCAAGCACGCTGGGGCAATTCGAAAGCGTCTGGGCGTTCTCTTGGGGCATCTTGAGGTCCCCTGGGACCTCCTGGAAGCTCAATGCTCCCATGAAGGCGCCACCACTGAGATCAGAGCAACGTGCCCTGGCTCCATCAGGATACTTCCGGGATAGATGAGATACAGATGTCCAGCACAAGCGGGGGGCGAGGAGGAGGGAGAGGAATGGCGAGCAATCGAGTTGTGCACAGACGGCCCTCCCAAGATCGTCTCTCAGCTGGCATCAAAAGGCCAACCAGGTTGTCCCAGCTGGTCGAGGCCAGCTGGGGCTACTCGGGAGGCCCGTTGAGGCCAGCCGGCACTGCGCAGGACGCGGCTGCCTGCGCGCATCCCGCAGCCCTGCCAGACAAGTATGGGGTATGGGCACTTCTGGCTTGGGGCAACGAACCTATACTACACGTCCGGACCACACCTGGCCTCACACAGAGCGCGGCATGCGATCACGATGCCATCCCGTCGCAGGCGCGCTAACTGGGTGTCGGCCCGAGGGCAACACGGACTCGTCCTACAAATGCCACACCACCCCACATCATTCACAGAGCCGGACCAGAAAACAATCGACACTACCCCACCTGTGGCCCCACGGGGAGTTTTGCGTATAGCAGCAAATCTGGCGTGTTTTTTTCTGCATGGTATACGCAACGGCCTCCGATGGGCCGCAGCGCAACATGGAGGGCCGCAGGTGGGGTGGTGTCGTCTGCTTCTTGGTCGAAGAGCTGCCGCCTGCATGCGCGACGGAAAACAAGTTCGGCGGCAGCCTGCGCCCACCGCCAGAATGCGCCCGTGCCCAACTCTTCGGGGCCGTGCGCCGCGCCTCGAGGCGTGGCGGCCATGGATACCTTCCAGTACCCATGCCCGCCGCTCCCCAGGGACTCCAGGCGGGGCTCCAAAGCTGCGGGCATGAATGCATCCTGGCGGTGCGCTGCGCGCGCCTGCACGCTACGTCACTGGTGTTATCGGCTCGCGGGTGTCTGCATCAAGACGTCCATGGATAGACGGTTGACCACGTCGACAACGTAGGCGTCGCGAGACTTCTTGCCATACACGGTGATACCCTTCAAGGCGGCCATGGGCCAGAACATCTGCCCGCACCGCTTGGCAACGACCTGGAGGCGGTCGGACAGTTCGGGGCGACCGACGATGCTCGGAGGAGGGCCAGGTGAGATAACGGTGGTTCTCCCAGACGGCCCGAATCTACCCACAACATACTCGCCATCGCTCGGACGTCCATTCCCTGTGTTTTTGTTCGGTCTCGTGCGTGGTTTTTCCGCGAAACGATCAGGGATGCTCCTCCATCGCCCTCGCCGAGAAAAAATGCACACGTCCGAGCGATGCCATGGGGCCCCTGGGGTCCATCCTGACCTGTTCTCCGACGCCGATCCGGCCGCGGCGACGGGACGCCTCCAGGAGGAGGCCCGGAAACGTACGAGGAACGCCAGGGAGGAGAAGCGCCGTCTCGCCTCGGCGGAGGACAAACCTCCCTTTAGTAAACCTCCCCTTTAGTAAACCTCCCCTCGCGAACCGAAAGCGGCCAATTCCTTAATCGACGTGTCAGGGTAGGAGGTCTGTCAACCTCCGAATTTCGTCTCGGCTGGCCCCCCTCCGGGATGATTGTCCCCACGCGGCCCTCGACTGCCAGCTTGGACCACACGCCACTGTCGGCACACGTGGGGTGCTCCCGGCCGCTGTCCGTGCCGCAGGTGAGCTCCCACTCGGGCCAGATCTCGTGCTCCGCGCCGAAGAGCATCGAAGAACAAAGCACTGCACAGACATAAACTCTCGGAGGTCCCCGAGGACTCCGTGGGCCGGCGCTGGACACCCGAACTCGGACTTCAGGGGAGCCCAGCGCGGATCCGACGAATCCGCTCGGAGATCAGAAAATTCATGTGCATGCGGTGTTCTCTTCTTCGAGATCAGGCAGACCTTGGTCAGGTACACAGGCGACTCCAGGCTCGCCACCAGGGGATATCGGAGGAGAGCCAGGTGAGGCAACGGCTGCTCTCCCGCCAGAATCCAGACCCGTCCAAAAAATCGTCGGCGCCCGGCCCCTCCCCGGGTCCAGCCGGACCCGGATGCCGAAGCGGATCCAGCCGTGGCGACGAGGGAAGCTCCCAGCAGGCACGACGTGGGAGCAGAGGGCTGCCGCTGTCTCGGCCGGCCCTCCTCCGAGGATACCCAAACCCGATCTGCCACTCTCCCGAGCCCGCCGACAGGTTCACCGCCTGCTGGGGGTCGCAGAACGACGTGATCCTCGCGGCCTGGACCTCCTCCGCGGGCACGATGCCGGACCTCCTCGAGGTGGGCTGGTTGCCCACGGGCCTCCCCAGCACGTGGTACATCATGACCGCGTCGCTATCCTCGCGCGACAGCAGGGGCCGGACCCTGTCGCAGAAAAACTCCTTGTCCTGTGGAATCCGAAAGGTGCCCATGCCGCTACTCCCGGGACCTCTCCCGGGCAGCGTTCTCATCCGAACTCCGAGGCGAATCCAGCCGTGGCGACGAGGGCCTCCCAGGAGCCTCAAAGACGGAAACGAGCCCATCGGCGGCGGGATCGCCACCCCTTCCTCCTCCTGATGTCCATGACGGTGAAGCGGAAGTGCCGCGCCAGGGGCCGCAGGATCTCGGCCCTGCCGCCGTCGCGCCCCCGCAGGGCGCCCCCGAACGCGTCCTCGAGCCTGGGGCGCTTGCCGCCCGAGTCCTCGGCGCCCGACCGCGCTGGCCCCGCCAGCGGTCCCAGGAGCCTGGAGGGGCAACGACGAGGGGGGGGGATCGCTCAGGGGGGGGGACATCGACCTGGCACCGTTTGACATCTCGAGCCACATGTGTTGGCTGCCCCAGGGCCCAGAGAGGGCCTCCAGAGACCAAGCCTCGTGACAAACTGGCCGTCACGATCATCCTGGAGGAATCTGTGATAGGGGTCGCTGCGGGCTTGGGGGCTGAGGGGGCACATCAGAGAGGGACTGGCTCGGGGGAATCATCGAGCTTGAATCGGCGGCGATACGTCCCCGATAGATCGGCAAAACGGCTCCCGATGGCGAATCCGCGCGTTCCTGGGCGGTGTCGATCAATGGGCGACTGGGGGTCGGTGCACGGGTGCACGCACCCCCCACCGAGCCTGTCCCCCCGAACTTACCCCTGAAGCCTGGGGTCGTCGGCCGCGCACGCTGCCCACTGCTCCAGCCGCGTCCACAGCTCCTCCTCGCAGACGCCGAACTCGTCGAGCCGCAGGAGCCGGGACACGACGGGCCAGGGAGCTGCCAATGAGCGCCCCTGGCCGGGGGGGTGCCTCCAGGAGTTCCAGGGAGTACCAGCCCGGAACAGATCCCTATCCCCATGCTGGGGCACCTCCTCATCACGATGCCAATCTTAGGGATTCTCTTATGTTTTGAAGGCGAATCCCTAAGATTGTCATCGCCTTTCCCAGACCACCGACGTCATGATTTTTTCATGACGCGGCCCCCAAAGGTCCGCACCCCTTCCCTGGGACCGGTTTTTCATCCCGAGTCGTTTTTTGACGGTCCCGAGGCCCGGTGAGGGCCCCCAGAGGCCGAAAATAGCGAAAAACCTCCCGTCGTGATTTTTTCACGACTCGAGGAGGTCTGGGTTTGGCGTGCCAATCTTAGGGGTAGGGATACGGTCGAGGCTGGTAACAGGGAGGCCTCCACGGCCCTCCAGAGCACCTCCTCATCACGATGCCAATCTTAGGGATTCTCTTATGTTTTGAGGGCGGATCCCCAAGATCGTCATCGCCTTTTGGCGTGCCAATCTTAGGGGTAGGGATACGTTCGAGGCTGGCAACAGGGAGGCCTCCACGGCCCTCCAGAGCGCCCTCTAACGCGCCGTCGGCGCCCGGCGCCCCACGCGGGGGCGTCGGGGGAGGGAGGAAGGCTCCTTAGGAGGAGGCTGCTCCTCAGAAGGGCCCTCGCCCTACATCTACGAGCAAGGCCCCCAGACCTCCTCGGGTCGTGAAAAAATCACGACGGGAGGTTTTTCGACATTTTCGGCCCCCGGGGGCCCTCACCGGGCCTCGGGACCGCCAAAAAACGACTCGGGGTGAAAAACCGGTCCCAGGGAAGGGGTCCGGACCTTTGGGGGTTGCGTCATGAAAAAATCATGACGTCGGTGGTCTGGGCCCGCGGCTCCGAAGAAGCAGGGGTGTTTCTGAGAGGCGTTCCACCCTCCCCCTGCCCCCCTCTGCGCGCGGCTGAATCGGGGACGTGCTGACCCGGGTCAATCCAAGTCCGGGTCCATCGGGAGTTGCAGGATCCTGCAGGCAAGCCCGGATCCGTGCGCCCCTGGCTCTGCAGGATCCCGCAAGATCCCGCGCTCTGACTGACCGCCGTTCGCATTGACCCCCGCCTCTTGAGCCCCGACGGAACGAGGCCCAGAGGACCCCAGTGTGTGCGAGGCGAGTGGGTGTGTCCATAAAGCACCGCCTGGGGGTCGATCTCCAGGGACCTCGGCAGGCGCGAGACATGGAGACGTTTGCCCCCAACCCCCACCCCTCCATGGCCCGAGTACAGTCGAGGCGTTGACCTAAGGAACCCTAAATAAGGAACGAGGCCCCTTTTTTCCATAAGATCAACTTCGATTTCCGATCGAAAACATAAGGAAAGCCTGAGGCGAGCAGTGAAACACTTAGGGAACGCGGAGCCCCTCCCCAACCAAAAGGGTTCCTTCTTCAGGGCCCCGACTGAATATCCATAACTATCCGCAGACTTCTGGGGCCGCCGAAAATCTATCCCCCAGGTGGTGGTTGTGAACTACCCCCCGCCTCGGACAGTGGCTCCAAAACGGAGCGAAACGCTGGGGACCCCTTGGGCCAGGGCCGCCCTTGGCAGCCCCCGCGATGGAACCGTGGGCGTGGACGAACGAGCTCGCCCGGAGCACCCGCTCGCTGTGGAGCAGGACGGTGCACCAAATCTGCCTGTACACGTCGTCGGGCAGCGGGAAGCCGGTGGTGGTGGCCAGCGAGAGGACGCGGAGCAGGTCCTCCGCGTCGACTCTGCCGAGGAAGCGGACGCACTCCTCCTCCAGCTCCCTGACCACCGAGGAAAACAGGGGCTGCGTGAACAGAAACTGTCCCAGACATGCGACGTCCTGATTTTTTCAGGACGGCGTCCCTGGAAGTCCAGACCCTTTCCCCGGGGCCGGTTTTTCGTCCTGACTCGTTTTTTGACGGTCCCGAGGCCCGGCGAGGGCCCCCAGGGACCGAAAATAGCGAAAAACCTCCCGTCCTGATTTTTTCACGACGCCATCATGTCTGGGGTTGCAGCTCTGCGCGGGCCTCTTGGATCGGCGCTCGGCCCCCCCCTGCCGGCGCCGGCCCGGGCGCGCTCCACGAGCCAGGGCGGCCTCGGCGCCGATCGAAGTGATCCGCCCGGAGCTCCGACAGTCTGTGCTCGACTACCTACCAGACCACCCCAACCCAACCCGAAGACCCACATTTCGGGTTGGGGGGGGTACGGGTTCCATATGTTTTCTCGATGTTCCCCGACCCCCCCCAACTGGAAATGGAGGGCAAATCGAGACCTTCGGGTTGGGTTGGGGTGGTTTGGTGGGTGGTGAATGCTCGTGCAGATCCTCCCTCCTCGAGATCATGTACATCTGCGCGGCCTGCATCGTCGGCACCACGGTGTCGGCAGACAGCTCGGGGTCCAGGTGCGCGGCCGCCCGCAGGATGCCGCCGAAGGCCGCAGGCGTGACGTCGGGCAGCGCCACCTCCTTGGTGGCCCCCTCGCGGAATGCCCCGTACAGGGCCTTGTCCAGGGGCTCCGAGATGTGCGGAGGAGGGCGAGCTGAGACCATGGCGGCCCTCGCGCCCGGCCCCACTCCGCTCAAAACGCGTCCCCAGACCCCTCCCCAGCCCCCGACGTCATGACATTTTCATGACGCGACCCCCAGAGGTCTGCACCTATTCCCCAGGGACCGGTCTTTCATCCTGCATCGTTTTGTGACGGTCCCGAGGGCCGGTACGGGCCCCCCAAATGCCGCACATATAGCAAAACCTTCCGTCGTGATTTTTTCATGACTCGAGGGGGTCTGGGATCCCAACTCCGCTCAAGACCCGCCCCTGGAGGATCCGGCCGTGGCCACGAGGAGCCTTCCAGAGGCCCAGCAGAGGACGAAGAGCGCCAGGGTTGAGTCGGGCATGTCCCTCTTCAGGAGGAAGATCCAACAAATCCGTGCAGAGTAGCCAGGGTACGACTTTCCCCTGGCGTTTTTTGGCAATGTTGGAATCTGACTGCCAATGCCCGGAGGGCGGCCGCCCCTGCCGAGGTGCCGCGCCCCCGCAGCGCTCCGCTGCCGTGCCGCCGCGCCGCTCCCGCCTCCCCAGGAGGAGGAGGAGGAGGAGGAGGAGGAGGAGGAGGAGGAGGAGGAGGAGGAGGAGGAGGAGGAGAAGGAGGAGGAGGAGGAGGAGGAGAAGGCAAAAGGTTCCTTCCCAGAGCCACCTGCAGGGGGCCACGCCCGACCCAACGCCAAAGGGGGGGCTGACAGCCGCTGCCTCGACCGGCCCCCCTCCGACCCTGACCTTATCCGGAGTGCTCAAGACTGGCCATCGTCGGACGTCCATTCCCTGTGATTGTTTGGGTTTCGTGCGTGGTTCTCTCGCCAAATTATCAAGGATGCTCCTCGATGGTCCTCGCCGAAGGAAAAAGATGCACACGTCCGAGCGATTCCAAGAAGAATACACGTCGGTCGGAGGAAGTGGGTGGATTGGGTCCAGTTCCTCCCAGAGAATGATATAACACAGCAGAAGCATGTCGACTCTGGAAGTAGGTAGGCGGATATAGTAGATTGGGTCCAGGTCCTCCCAGAGAACTATATAACACAGCAGAAGCATGTCGACTCTGGAAGTAGGTAGGCGGATGTAGTAAATTGGGTCCAGGTCCTCCCAGAGAATAACAAAACACAGGAAAAGCATGCCGATTCTTGAAGTAGAAAAGCGCTTGAAGTAGATTGGGATCTGGGAATCTAAAAATACCTACTGTCAACGACTGGCGTGTAGCCCTCCAGACCTGCAGACCTACCCCCGGACCCCCTCGAGGCATGAAACGAAAAAAACACGACGGCCAATTTTTCTATATTTTCGGCCTCTGGGGGCCTTACCGGCCCTCGGGATCGTCAAAAAACGACTCGGGATGAAAAGCCGGCTCCGGCGAATGGGTCCGGACCTCCGGGGGTCGCCTCAGAACAAAGGTCCTGACGTCGGGGGTCTGGGATCTGGACTGCCTGAAACCTCCCCAAACCACCGACGTCATAATTTTTTCATGACGCGACCCCCAGAGGTCCGGACCCCTTCCCTGGGACCGGTTTTTCATCCCGAGTCGTTTTTTGACGGTCCCGAGGCCCGGGAAGGGCCCACGGGGGCCGAAAATGTAGAAAAACCTCCCGTCGTGATTTTTTCACGACCCGAGGGGGTCTGGGTCGGCAGGAATCTAGACGTCGAGGCCTTGGTGCCATCCTGTAGCCCCCCTGGAAGGTCAGGGGGAGATGTTCGCCACCAGCGCGCTCAGGAAGGGCACGCGCTCCGCGCCGGGGCCCAGCACGGCCACCGCGTCGAAGAAGCGCGGGTCGCGGAGCAGGCGCTCGGCCCAGGCGTCCTGCGCGCGGCGGAACGGCTCCCGCTGGCCCATCCGGAGCGTCGAGAGGGGCCTCGGGGCATCTTGGGCCAGCGCCCGTCCTCGAGAGGGCTTGAGCCGGAGTGGCTGCGTCAGGAGGCCACTCCTGGCAGGTTTTCAGCTTTCGCAGGAACGGTCGAGGGCTATGACCTCGAAGCCCGGCGCAGTGGCCACAGCCAGATGAGGCCCGATTGGGCCCGCCATCCAGCCCAGGATGAAACTGGATGGAACAGGGTTCCGCGCGGGATTGAGCGGAACTGCAGTGGGTTGCAATATACTGGAGTGGGGTTCCTGAGCCCGCATGGCTAGGCAGGTCCTCCTGGAGGAACACAAACAGGATGGTTCCGGAACCGAACCGAACAATTCTCTTTGGAACCGAACCGAGCGGAACCGAACCGAACGGAACCGATGGCTACATGTGATTCTGCTTTGTCAAAGCAGAATCACATATAGCGATCTTGCTCAAGTCAGGAGCGTTGAATAACGCAGGGGCTCTTCTGGCTACTGCAGGAACGTAGAATAACGCACGAACGTTGAACAACGCAAGAACGTTGAATAACGCAGGATGAGTGTGGCGGCCGGCTTGAGGACCCGAAGAAGGGCGACAAGCTGGCCGCCACAGTCATCCTGGAAGAAGCTTTTGTTGAAGATTGCTGCGAGCCTGGGGACTAAGACGGGGAAACGTCCGGAGGGACCTGGCTAGGGGGGAACATCGAGTTTCAATCGGTGATACATCGACGATGGCTTTGCGACAGGCTCCCGATTACAAATCCGAAAGCTCCTCGGCAAGGTGGGCTATCTGGCCCCTATCGGTGATGAACGGGCGATTGCGGGTCGCTGCGTTCCCACACCAGTCCCCCTCCCCTGACGTTGCCGCTGAGACCTCCCTGGCGAATCGTCCAGTTTTCGGGCCAGAATGACTCGTGTCTCCAGCGGCCGTTCGGGACGACTCGGACACCTCGAGAACGCCCTCGGGGAGGCCCAGCTGATGGACACCGCCCTGGGTCCCCACACCCCTGACATCACATTCTTGGGCAGGACGTGGGCCCCCTGCCCTTCAGGACCAACTCTTCATCCTGCGTCGTTTTTGTTGAGGTTCTGGGGCCCCGCGAGGACCCCCAGAGGCGGAGAACAGCAAAACATACGCCACTCGTGTGTTGTGTGTTTTTCTCGACGGGGTCTGCAGGCATCATTTTCCGCGCGACGCCTGGCAGGGCGCGATTGAATTAGCGGGCAATTTCGGCCGTTGCCTTGCGGGCGGGACAGCAGCAGCACCGAAAGCTCTTGAAAGGAAATGGCTGGAGAAAGCTCTCGAAGGCTCAACGCGCCCAGCGCGCAGGTCTGATGGCATAATTCTGCCATTGCCGAAGCTTTGGAACGCGCATGGGGCGTTGCTGGGGGGCGCTTCTGAGCGTTTGAAATTTCGGGCACCCCCTCCTCCTCCTCCTCCTCCTCCTCCTCCTCCTCCTCCTCCTCCTCCTCCCCTCCTCCTTCCTCCTCCTCCTCCTCCTCCTCCTCCTCCTCCTCCCTCCTCCTCCTCCTCCTCCTTCCCTCCTCCTCTCCTCCTCCTCCTCCTCCTCCTCCTCCTCCTCCTCCTCCTCCTCCTCCTCCTCCTCCTCCTCCTCCTCCTCCTCCTCCTCCTCCTCCTCCTCCTCCTCCTCCCCCCTGAACGTTGCCCCCCCGGGAGGCAGTGCCTCCAGCAGCCCCGGCGCCGCCTCGAAGTGCGGCGCCAGGGCGCGCGCCAGGGCGCCGTAGTCCGCCAGCGAGGTCGCCATGCCGCTCTCCTGGGGGAAAAAAAGGGGCGGTCACCGCCCCCCCGTCCCCAGAACCCCTCGCGGCACGAACAAAATCACGACGGAGGAGGTGGGCGTGGAGGAGGAGGAGGAGGAGGAGGAGGAGGAGCAGGAGGAGGAGGAGGAGGAGAAGCACGCCGTCCGGCGCGTGGGCGGGAAACGTCTGACTTCAAGCGTCCACGGCCAATGCGCCTTCTAAACAGGGCAACTGCAGGACGAGGAAGAAGAACGAGGACAAGAGGAGGATACCGCACTGCATTGGCGAGCGCCGCGCAGGTCCCCCGCGCCATGTGAACACAAGGAAGACGAGGAGGAAGAGGAGGACCACTGTAAACCCAAGAGTCATCAACGATGTTGGAATCAACCCTCCAAGTTCCCTCATCCGAGGCCCGTTCAACGGTTCATTTCCACTGAGGGCACTGCCTCGCTGGAACCGTTTGAAGACCCTGAAGCATGCCAAAACATTGTTCTCGGGATTACAACGTTACGGATCCACCTGACTGCTGCATCTTGACGATCCTGAATCGCACCAGGACGCCATTTTTGGAACTCCAGCACTGCGAACATAAATGTTGCACCCGCGTAATCATGGATCTTTCCAACACATCATTTCTGGTACGCTGATGATGGGTCTTCCAATTATTTTTGAACGAATGTGCGCAGCGCTGGGGGGAGAGCCGATGTTGAAAAAAAAACGCCCTAAATCCGTGAAGCCTTTGCAGATTGTATAAACGAATGTGCGCGGCGCTAACGCGAGAACCACAATTTGAAAAGAAACCGTCGTCAATGCGTGAAGCTCTTGCACATTCAAAGCAAAAAAACGAATGCGCGCGGTGCTGAGGCGAGAACCACAACTGAAAAGGAGCCGCCCTCAATCCGTGAAGCCCTTCCTAATTTTAAAAACCAATGTGCGCGGCGCTAAGGCGAGAACCACATTCTGAAAAGGAGCCGCCCTCAATCCGTGAACACCCTTGCCACTTTTCTAAAGGAATGTGCGCGGCGCTGGGGCGACAACCGCATTTTGAAAACTACCCTGTCTCAATCCGTGAGACTCTTGCAATGTTGAAAAAGGAATGTGCGCGGCGTTAAGGCGAGAACCACAATTTGAAAAAAAAACGCCCTCCATCTGTGAAGCGGCTGCCACTTTTCCAGATTCAGACTCTTAAGTGGTCAGATAGTCTCAGGCGAAACGCCGAGCCTGCAAACTTGCCTCGGGGTGCGACAGGGAGAAGTTCTTTATAAGGAAGAGGAATGGAAGAGGAGGAGCAGGATGGGCATTTTTACTGGGTTGCAGCCCACGGGCGCAATGCCAGCGCGTACTCTGTTTGTGAGCTCCTGGTGGAGCATACTTTGCCCTGCTCGCACCTTGCACGGGCAATCTCAGCCGCGGCGATGTCTGGTGCTGTCCCAAGAAGAACTGCGGGTCCAAGAAACATTTCTCGTTCAAGAAGGTGTGCTACAAGGGCGGTGTCGAGCGTCCTTATGTGCCTGGCTCTCCTCCTTCTCGGCCTGTACAGGAGAGTAAGCCAACGGGGCGCCCAAAGCAGCCAAGACCAAGCCCGCGACGCCCGATGCCGAGCAGCTTGCGGCCTTTGTAAAGATGCCCCGCGAAGATTTCGAATCCGCCAAACCTATCCTGGGCCCCAGCCAACGCGCCCGCGCGGCGGCTCAAAGCGCGCCAGTGGCCAGCGACCTTGAGGCCGCGGCTCGGCACGCGCAGCTGCCGCGCGACGAGGCGAAGCGCGAAGTGCCCCTGGCGGGCAGAAGGCAGGCAAGCTCGAGAAGGAGGCGCAGGACAAGTTCAAGGAACTGGTCTGCCTCGAGGGCAAGCTCGAGCTGCTGCAGGAGTGTGAGAAGGTCGTCTCAGCGAAGGCCGCGGCTGCGTGAGCTCCGGTCAATGGCTCGGAGCATGGGCGGTCTGCTGCTCAGCGTGGTCGCGTCGCTGTGCCCCCCGATGATTATGGTTTTGCCCTCTTCGCGCAGTCCGAGGCGCCCGACAGCAAGTAGGCTGCGCCCCTTCGCTCGCCCATGATGACTCGCGATTGTCTTCTGCAGCCAGCCACTTCCGACGGCGAGAGCGATGGCGGTGACGAGCACGATGGCGGAGGTGGGATGGCTGGCGCCCCTGAGCCGTAGCCAGCGCACTATCCTTTGCCCGGGCATTCAGCCGAGGCCGCTGCGCAGGTAATCTTCAGCGGCGATGGCCTCGGCGCGGCTGCCTCGCCCTTCGCCGACGGCGCTGAGCTCGCCGCGCCCGCGCCTAGCGTCGCGGGGGGGGTGGGGGCACTCGGGGCGGGGGCGGCGGAGGAACGCAGGGCGTTGTTGGCGGCCAGCCTGTCGCCGCGCAGTTCCCCTCCTTCAATCAGCGCCTCGCCTCGCGCGACGGCCGAGATAAGTTTGTGCTGTCCAAGGGTCTTTCCAGGAAGCAGTGCGACAACATGCTTGGAGGCCCCAGCGATGCTACGCCTAAGAAGTTCAATGCCGCCCCTTTTGACGATCCCGGCTCCGCGTCGGACATATAGCAGCAAGCGTTCTAAACAGTGGGCTATCATCACGGCCAAATTAAGTGGCCAAGTTGGGCTCGACGCTTCTCTGGCTGAAGCCACCCCTCGTGACGTTTTGCCATTGCGAGAGTCGCGCACGCTGCAACCTGCCCCCGAGTCTCTGGAGAGCAAGATGCGCAAGTCAGGTTGGGCGGCCTCTGCGCGCGCGGCTAGGCCCTAGGCCTATGCTCGGCAATCCCTCAGGGGGCCTTGTCACGGTGACGGCGAGGCGCATTGGACTGGCCAAGCTGGATCTTTTCGGTTCCCAAATGGTGTCGGATCGCGCGTCGCTGCATCATGTCGGCGGCCTTCTCAACGGTGGCTTCGCCGTCGCGGATGTTTACCGCGTCCACTCAGCCGGCGTCGACGAGCAGAATTGGGCCATTCAGCTCAAGGCCTCGAGCACGCCCTTCATCATCGTGGTGTTCGGAATTTCACGGCAGGGGACCTGCGCCAGGACGGCGCGGTCAGACGCGTTGGGCGCCGTGATCGTCTCTCCCGAGCATGGCGCCTGCAGGCCAGCCACGCCTGGCGTCGATGACTTTGTCGTGCCGCGCCAGATTGCAGGTCGTGCGAGTGCGGACGTCGTTCAGAACGTTCCCATCTCCCGTCGCCTTCCTGTCAAACTGGTCTTGCCTCTATCGAACCCCATGTGTCAGGCCAGGTTGAGGTTCCCAAGCGTCTCCCCTTGGAGCCTCCCATTGGGCGTCTGGGCCCCCCCCCATTCCGAGGTCGACCCCTAGGGCCATGTTGGGCAGTTATGTGCTGGCCCCGAGCGGCTCATTCATGGTAAATGGGACGCTTACCTGAGGGCTGCTGAGGCCCAGAGATCTCGGGGGGGAGCTGCGATGACTTTATGGGCAGAGACATGCCTCTGCAAATATGCTGGACATCTCCCCCCCCCTGCCCCGCCCAAGTTCCCTATGCTTTCGCCCGCTGCCTGTCGGCGGCGGCAAGTCCAAGATATCCTGGCGGATTTCAGTCGCGAGCCGACAAGATCTCGCATGTCTCACCCGGTCGCTGCCGCGGGTCGTCCTTCGCGTTTTCATCGGCTTCCCGGCGCCGCCGTCTACGCCGCCTGGCCGGCGATGCCGCGGCAACCGCATCGTCTTCCAGCCCCTTCGGCCCGTTGTCTCGCGGACATTGCGGGCGAGGGGGCCCGGGGGCAGCGCCGCTCCAGCGCGCGGGCCAAGGAGGGAGAAAGGGAGGCGTGGGTTGACACGCGCTCGGTCAGTGGAATGCCGGCAATGGCCTGAGCTCGGACAAACCCCGCCCACGCCCACGGTGGCTGAGCTCACGCGGGCCGTCAAATGTTTCAAACTTTTCTGTGGCACTGGTTTCGATCAGGTCTCCCCGGATTCTCGTGCTGCTGCCTCCTGCTGCGCTCGAGGCTATGTGCGAATTCGTGCGTCGCGTTGAGCGCAGAAGAGAATGGCCGCCCATGTGGAATCGTATCGCGTTCATCCTTAAGAGGGGGTGTGGAGGGGGGGGGGGGGGGGCGCGGCGCGGCCCCCTGGGCCGCCGCGTGTCTTGGCGCGGGCCCAGCGTCGCCTGCGACGACCTCTGATTCGAGTTAGCAGTCGGCCAACTATTGCAAATTGTTTGGTCCACACATGGGCCCACGGGAAGTCACGTGACAAATGCGTTTGGATGCGGGCGGCCTGGTCCGAGCACTCCGCGCGCAAAAGCAGAGCTCGCGCACTGCTACTGCCCGGTCTTAAGAAGGCATTCGGGCCGGCCCAGCACCATCACTTGATTGCTGCCCCCGCGGCGACGGGCTGGCTGCCCGGTGGCAATCGCACCTACTGGTGCAAATCTATAGAGCGCCGCGCAGCTTAGATGCGGGTGGTGACGTCGTGCCCCTCTTGTGCGCCGTGCAAACGATTGTGCCGAGATGTCCCTTTGCCGCGTGTATGTTGCAGCTCCTTATCTTAAGACCTCTGGGCGCCGCCCAGGCGCCTCATCCCGCTGTTCAGCGATCCGTTAACGCTGCCGGCTTTGGCCTCGCGAGGCGGGGCACCGACAACCTGATTGTTGGCGACGTCCCGTCGGCACGACGCAACCTGGCTACGACGCGCAGCGCGTCGAACTTCGGTCCGCGGCCGGCAAGTCTAGACACCTGAACGACGCCCATGCCGCGCGTGCCATCATCGCCGCCAAACTCGAGGGCACCCGGCCCATTCCCGTCCGCTCGGCGCGCAATTCGGGGGACGAGGCTCGGGGGCTGCGACGGTGGCGGGTCTCGGCACCGCCCGCAGACGGGTGGCCGACGTGCGGCCTAGCATGGTGCGTGCGGGTTTTCAGAAGGGCTCTAAGCCTCGTCGCCGCGTGCTCGGGCGAATGGCTCGCGCGGCCTCGGAGCCCTCGGCGTTGTCTGGAGCTCTGGCCACGGGCGCTAGCTGGAGGTTTTTGGACGAGCGGCTGGCAGACTGCAAGATCATCGCCAGAACGGGAAACCACGCGCCCTCGCTCTGATTATTGCGTCTGTTCCCCGCCTGGGCCCCATCTACCGTGCCGCCTGGTTGTTCGTCGAGGCCTATCTGCTATCTGCGTGCTCTGTGGCACGTTTGGATGCCATGTGAGGCCCTCTCTTGACTTTGGGCTCCGTGAGGCCCGTGAGCACCTGTCTATCTTGCAGCGCCCCTGGTCCTCCATTGGGGCCCCTTCTTGTGCTCTGCGGGCTTCTCTCAAGCGCGTGAGCATCGCTGCTGCGTCGGCTACGTCTTGGATTTGGCCTGATCGAGCCGACGTTCATCCGTCCGACTTCTGCCCCAACGCCGTCCAAGAATTTGTGTTCAGAGCGGTTGAATCTTGGCCGGCGTGCAATGATGCAGATCATCTCGGGCTAGCTGAGTTCTCCTACGGTGCGTTCCCAGGCCCCCATAAAGGCTCTGTGGGGCGACGAGGGCAGGCTGACCACACAGCAAAAAAGGCACCTTCGCAGCACCATCGCGTAAAGACAGCGCTCCCAGAAGAGGCAGTGGGAGGCAGGCTATGACACCGCGCCCGCCTGTCTGCTGTTTCGTGCTGCCGAATGCACGGTCATGCACAGACACTGTTTTTGTTCGCGGCTCAGTAGCTTAGACGGACAGCCACCCTTCCGAGTTTTCACGAGACATCTACACTGGCGGCTGCGCTTTTGAGGCCGAGTCTCCCAGTCTGGCCAGCGCTGGATGGGGCGCATAGCGCTTGATCATGGCTGTTGCGAGGTGATGTCGTTTTGCTACGGCTCTGTCTTGAGCCCCATGCAATGCATCGGCGTTTCTAAGCTCATGGCCGTTATCCACACTCTAAGATTTGCGTCTCCGCCCGTCCGACTCCGCACCGACTCGGCCATTGTGGCTGAAGGGTTTCTGGCGCGTGGCCGTGAGGCCACCTGTGCGTGCGTGTCCATGCGTGCGCACCTTTGGAAGCACTGTTGGAGGCTGGTTGACCACTGGGGCGGGGGCTTTGGAACCGTCAGGACCAAGTGGCATGCGACAGTGGTTGACGTTCAGCGTGGACGCGCCACGGCACGCCGTAAGCACGCTGATGCCAAGGCGGATGAAGCGGACAGGAGTGCTGCAGCGTTCGCCCGTTTCGACGAAGGAACCGCCTCTCACCTGCAGGCCCGTAGTACAGTCCTCCTCCTCCTCCTCCTCCTCCTCCTCCTCCTCCTCCTCCTCCTCCTCCTCCTCCTCGCACGCCGCTGCGAACAAGTCCTCATCTCCTCAGCGCCTACCGCTGGCCCTGGCCACCTGCACCTTAGTCAGGGGCACGGCCTGCCGAGCCCAATCCTCGCTGAGAGCCCTCGGGGGCAGGTAAAGTGAGCGACGGCTGACACATAGCAGATAGGCGGCGGCTGGGGCCTCCTCCTCCTCCCCCTCCTCCTCCTCCTCCTCCTCCTCCTCCTCTTGGTCGCCTCGGGGATGAGCGGGCGGACTGCGGGCACCCCCAGGGGCACGACGACGCGGAGCGCCGCCGGTCCCTCAGCGGCAGCTTGTGGCCACCCAGGAGGAGGAGGAGGAGGAGGGGGAGGAGGAGAAAGAGGAGGAGGAGGAGGAGGAGGAGGAGGAGGAGGAGGAGGACGACGAGGAAGAGGAGGAGGAGCAGGAGGAGGAGGAGGAGGAGGAGGAAGAGGATGAGGAGGAGGAGGAGGAGGCCCAGGAACGGCCTGGTCGGGCACCCCCAACGATGTGGTTTGTCGGGCTCTTGCTGCGCAATCGAAGCTGGTGGTGGGGTCCAGGCTGCATGCCCCTGCTCGGCTCCGGCTGCAAGAAGGACCTCTCGTGGTCGGATGCCTGCGCTGTGCCTGTGTCGCGCCCACTCGCGTCGCGAACCTGGGTGGGCCGTGTCCTCCTCGAGTTTCCGATCATGGGAGGAAGGTGCTCACTCGGCTTGCGAACAAGCATGAATTCAGGCTCGATGGGAAGGTCCATCGGGTCCTCGCGCAGGGTCGCGTTGATCCTGCCGTGCCCCTCGGTCCGTCGTCCGCGGGGCGTGGCTAATGGCGGCTGCAAGGTGCGCCCCGAGCCACGTCGTTCTCTAGAAGGCTGCGGTGCCGCAGACTCTGTAGCGCCCCAGGTTGTGCCCAGGAGTCGGGAGCGGCCAAGCGGGGGGTGTCCAAGAGGGGGGGGTGCAAATCATGACCGGCGGCACGTGCGCGGCCCAGCGGGGGGACCCGGGACGTGATGACATAAGAAGAGGCGCCATGCGATCTGGGGAACTATCGTGGCCCCCGCCAGGATATCCACCCCCCCCTAGTCATCCCCCCCCTCTTTTCCGCCCCCTAAAGGAGGAGGAGGCGAAGCACCTCCCGTCGTGTGTTTGTTCGTGGCTCCAGGGGCCCGCAGGGACCCCGCCCGGCCGCCGCACGGGCCCGCCAGGCCCGGGCCCTCGACGGCCCCACGGTCTCGCGGACGCCGCGCAGGGCCCAGGAGGGAGGGGAGGGAGGGGAGGGGAGGGGAGGGGAGGGAGGGGGGGAGGGGGGATGAGGGAGGAGGGAGGAGGAGGAGGAGGGGGGGAGGGAGGAGGGGGGAGGGGGAGGGAGGAGGAGGAGGGGGAGGAGGAGGAGGAGGGAGGAGGCAGGAGGGAGGAGGGAGGAGTATAGGGCGGCAGAGGCAGGCGGGCCCCCAGGGGGGAGTGGGGCCCGTGGAGCCCCGGGGCCCTTGCCCGAGATCCTGGCGCTGCAGTGGGTTCACCACCGGGCGTCTTCGCTCCACCTCGGGCCCCGGGGCCCTCACGGATCCATCTGGCTCGAGACATGGTGCAGAACGATGGGGTCTGGGGCTCTGGTCGCAATGTTCTGCGAGGTTGCATTCTGTTTGGAAAGTTCGCATCTTAGGCTCGGCTCACTTGGATTGCCGATGGGCCGTGCCATGGAGGAGAGAGCCATGAGTGGATGCGAAAGTGTGCCAAGCCCACCAGCCCTCTGGAGGGAAGGTGGCCCAGCGAGTTCTGCCTGCCCTCCTGTCGGGGAGGGGTGCCCTCCCCCTCCCCGCCCTGAGGTTTTGGGAGGAGGAGGAGGAGGAGGAGGAGGAGGAGGAGCAGGAGGGGGAGGAGGAGGAGGAGGAGGAGGGGAGGAGGAGGAGGAGGAGGAGGAGGAGGAGGAGGAGGAGGAGGAGGAGGAGGAGGAGGGGGAGGGGGAGGGGGAGGGGAGGGGTACCCTCCCCCTCCCCTCCCCCTCCCCGCCCCGCGGAGGGCTTCGAGAGGCAAAAAGCTGCACAGACACAGACCGTCGGAGGTCCGCACGGATTTCTCGGATCGGCGCGCTGCACCCCCTTCCCAAAAGGCGCGGGGCGCGCCATGGGGGGGCCCGACGCCGATCCAGGAAGTCCGCGCGGAGCTCCGACAGGTTATGGTCAGGCTGGTTTTCCTCTTCCAAACTATGTCTGGCCAAACCCAACTTCTTCGTGGGTTGCAAGTGTCCCAAGTAAGTGGATTGTGGGGGGGGGGGGGGCTGATTACGCTAAGAGTGGGTGAAGCCCACTCAGTCCAGATCTTCGCCGACCCCTTAGACGTTTAGGGCACCTGCACAACCCACATGTAAGCACGTCTCTGAGCCGCTTCCTGACAATCCCGAGGCCCGTGGATTGGCACGCCCGCGGTGGGCACGGACAAAACTGGGTACGATGCCCAACAACAAATCTCGTCCAAAACCGACAGCGGCCGCGGTTCGGCAGCCGCCCTGCTGTCTCAAGTGGACAAACGCCGCGGCAACACCGGCAGCGAGCCCTGCTCAGAGTGGACAGGAACTGCCGTTAGCATTCGTACCCATTCTCGGCGTACCCACTTCGGCCCTCCAGTGGAGCGCCCCGCGAGGCTCGGCGAGAAACCTCAAGACGCATTTCGGCGATGGACAGACCCCCCTTTAGTAAAACGTGGTTCAGTGAAAACGACCTGAGGCCCAAACCCGGCGGGCGCAAGCCTGGAAAATAACGGCCACGGCGCCCTCTCGAGAACCGAAAACGGACAATCCACTAATCGACGTGTCACTGTTGGGGGTTCTGTCCACCCCCGAGCACTCCCCTGAGAACCCGCCTGCTCCATGGGCCAGGCAAGGACCATCGCCCTCGGGCGGCCCGCTGCCTCGCCAGTGAGCCCCTCAGGGCCCGCGCCGTGCCTACCCCCACACGCCCGACGTCTTGCTTTTTGGCCCAGGCAGGGTAAGACGAAGCCAGGACGAGGATATCATCGGGTGAGGGTAAATCGATGCTCTCTGAGATCTGGCGGCTCTGGAGGATATCTCGGGCGCCGCGAACTTCTCAGAGCGTCTCGGAACGTTCTGAGAGCGTTCCCGAGCGCTCTGGAACGGATTTATCCTTGACCCAGCCACGCCCGGCCGACCCCTTTCTCTGGTGCTGGATGTTCACCCCGAGCCGGTTCCTAACGGCGCTAGGTCCAAGCGAGGGCCCCCCGAAGCCGAAAACAATCAAACAACGCTCGTCGTGATTTCCCTGAAATCCGACGTCACGGACAAAATGCAACATTGTAAAGAAAAACTCAATCGGAACCAATTTTTCAAGCTGGATCGATCCTTGAGGATCCTGGGGCCCGAAACCGGGCGACATCGCTAGTTGCAAAACAATGCGACACATCTCAGCCCAGACATGCGTTGTCCTGCTTTTATCAGAACGCGGTCCCCCCAGACGCCCCGATCCTTTCCCCAGGATCGGCTTCGCAGCCAGCGTCGTTTTTGACGGCCCCGCGGGGCCCGGTGAGGGCCACCTCAAACCGACAAAAACCTCCACCCCTTCTTTTTCCCAACCCTCCTTGGTTGGGTATTCGTTTTGAATAGACGGGTGTGGTCGCGTCCTTCTCCCGCCCCGGCCCCTTGTGGTCGCCGTCCCTGGGGGGCTGCGACCTGCGAAACTGTCGCCACTTTCGAGGGCTGCTGGTGGGTCCTGCGGAGTGAGGCACCGCGCGGATCTGCGCGGGACCTCGCCGAACCTGGGGGGCTGCGATCTGCGAAACTGTCGCCACTTTCGAGGGCTGCTGGTGGGTCCTGCGGAGTGAGGCACCGCGTGGATCTCAGCGGGACCTCGCCGTCCCTGGGGGGCTGCGATCTGCGAAACGGTCGCCACTTTCGAGGGCTGCTGGTGGGTCCCGCGGAGTGAGGCACCGCGCGGATCTGAGCGGGACCTCGCCGTGCCTGGAGGCTGCGATCTGCGAAACTGTCGCCACTTTCGAGGGCTGCTGGTGGGTCCCGCGGAGTGAGGCACCGCGCGGATCTGAGCGGGACCTCGCCGTGCCTGGGGGGCTGCGATCTGCGAAACTGTCGCCACTTTCGAGGGCTGCTGGTGGGTCCCGCGGAGTGAGGCACCGCGCGGATCTGAGCGCGACCTCGCCGTCCCAGGGGGGCTGCGATCTGTGAAACGGTCGCCACTTTCGAGGGCTGCTGGTGGGTCCTGCGGAGTGAGGCACCGCGCGGATCTGCGCGGGACCTCGCCGTTCCTGGGGGGCTGCGATCTGCGAAACTGTCGCCACTTTCGAGGGATGCTGGTGGGTCCTGCGGAGTGAGGCACCGCGCGGATCTGAGCGGGACCTCGCCGTCCCTGGGGTGCTGCGGTCTGCGAGACTGTCGCCACTTTCGAGGGCTGCTGGTGGGTCCTGCGGAGTGAGGCACCGCGCGGATCTGAGCGGGACCTCGCCGTGCCTGGGGGGCTGCGATCTGTGAAATTGTTCCAACTTTCAAATGCTGCTGGTGGGTCCAGCGGAGTGAGGCACCGCGCGGATCTGCGCGGGACCTCGCCGTGCCTGGGGGGCTGCGATCAGCGAAGCTGTCGCCACTTTCGAGGGCTGGTGGCGGGTTCAGCGGAGCGAGGCACCTGGCATAGCTGAGCGGGACCTCGCCGTCCCTGGGGTGCATCGATCTGCGAGACTGTCGCAACTTTCGAGGGCTGCTGGTGGGTCCTGCGGGGTGAGGCGCCGCGCGGATATGAGCGGGACCTCGCCATGCCTGGGGGGCTGCGAACTGCGACACTGTCGCCACTTTCGAAGGCTGCTGGTGGGTCCAGCGGAGTGAGGCACCGCGCGGATCTGAGCGCGACCTCGCCGTCCCTGGGGGGCTGCGATCTGTGAAACGGTCACCACTTTCGAGGGCTGCTGGTGGGTCCTGCGGGGTGAGGCACCGCGCGGATCTGCGCGGGACCTCGCCGTGCCTGGGGGGCTGCGATCTGCGAAACGGTCGCCACTTTCGAGGGCTGCTGGTGGGTCCCGCGGAGATCTGAGCGGGACCTCGCCGTCCCTGGGGTGCTGCGGTCTGCGAGACTGTCGCCACTTTCGAGGGCTGCTGGTGGGTCCTGCGGAGTGAGGCACCGCGCGGATCTGAGCGGGATCTCGCCGTCCCTGGGGTGCTGCGATCTGCGAAACTGTCGCTTCTTTCGAGGGCTGCTGGTGGGTCCTGCGGAGTGAGGCACCGCGCGGATCTGAGCGGGACCTCGCCGTGCCTGGGGGGGTGCGATCTGCGAAATTGTCGTCACTTTCGAGGGCTGCTGGTGGGTCCAGCGGAGTGAGGCACCGCGCAGATCTGAGCGGGACCTCGCCGTGCCTGGGGGGCTGCGATCTGCGAAGCGGTCGCCACTTTCGAGGGCTGCTGGTGGGTCCAGCGGAGTGAGGCACCGCGCAGATCTGAGCGGGACCTCGCCGTCCCTCGGGGTCTGCGATCAGCGAAACTGTCGTCACGTTCGAGGGCTGCTGGTGGGCCCTGCGGAGTGAGGCACCGCGCGGATCTGAACGGGACCTCGCCGTGCCTGGGGGGCTGCGATCTGCGAAACTGTCGCCACTTTCGAGGGTTGCTGGTGGGTCCTGCGGAGTGAATCACCGCGCAGATCTGAACGGGACCTCGCCGTCCCTGGGGGGCTGCGATCCGCGAAGCTGTCGCCACTTTCGAGGGCTGCTGGTGGGTCCTGCGGAGTGAGGCACCGCGCAGATCTGAGCGGGACCTCGCCGCCCCTGGGGGGCTGCGATCTGCGAAACTGTCGCCACTTTCGAGGGCTGCTGGTGGGTCCAGCGGAGTGAGGCACCGCGCGGATCTGAGCGGGACCTCGCCGTGCCTGGGGGGCTGCGATCTGCGAAACTGTCGCCACTTTCGAGGGCTGCTGGTGGGTCCAGCGGGTGAGGCACCGCGCAGATCTGAGCGCAACCTCGCCGTGCCTGGAGGGCTGCGAACTGCGAAACTGTCGCCACTTTCGAGGGCTGCTTGGGGGGCCAGCATAGCGATCTGCTGAACTGTCGCCACCTTCGAAGGCTGCTGGCGTGTCCAGCGGAGCGTGGTACTGCGCGGATCTGAGCGGGACCTCGCCGTGCCTGGGGGGCTGCGATCTGCGAAACTGTCGCCACTTTCGAGGGCTGCTGGTGGGTCCTGCGGAGTGAGGCACCGCGCAGATCCGAGCGGGACCTCGCCGCCCCTGGGGGGCTGCGATCTGCGAAACGGTCGCCACTTTCGAGGGCTGCTGGTGGGTCCAGCGGAGTGAGGCGCCGCGCGGATCTGAGCGCGACCTCGCCGTGCCTGGGGGGCTGCGATCTGCGAAATTGTTCCAACTTTCGAAGGCTGCTGGTGGGTCCTGCGGAGTGAGGCACCGCGCAGATCTGAGCGGGACCTCACCGTGTCTGGGGGGCTGCGATCTGCGAAACCGTCACAACTTTCGAAGGCTGGTGGCGGGTTCAGCGGAGCGAGGCACCCGGCATAGCTGAGCGAGACATCGCAATCCTTGGGGGGCTGCGAGCCTCACGAATGCCGCTCGCAGAAGTATATGCGCCCATGTCACGGCATCACCTCCGTATAACGTCTCCCCAGCTACTCATACCCCGCATTGCGCAGGGGTTGTGTAATGCGGGATGACGATTAATAAAGATAATGGGGGAACGATTAAAAAATAGTTTTCTGCGATTTCTGCACAATTTTCGGACTGGAAGAGAACGTTTACAGCTTTCCAGCCCGCGGCCGGTGTTTTCTACTAATCGTCATCCCGGTCGCCGCCGCGTGAACACGACCCCCGGTCATTTATTAATCGTCATCCTCCATTACGTCGCCAGGGTAATTTTCACGTTGCAGGCATGTCTGGGGTCTGAGGGGAAGCGTCTAATTTGGGGGTGCTAGAGGTGCCCCTGGTTCAAGGTGCCCCCAGCTTTTCGCTGGGCTCTGGAGCCCCCACAGGGCCGTCTGGCCCTCGTGAGTGATGCTCTGGAGGCCGTGGGGGCCTCCTTTAACACGAAGCCAGGACAAGGATACAATCTTGTGAGGATAAATCGAGACTCTCTGAGATCTGGCGGCTGGCGGCTCTGGAGCATGTCTCGGGCGCCGCGGCCTTCTCAGAGCCTTCCCGAACGCTCTGAGAGCGTCCCAGAACGCTCTGGAATGGGCGTGCTGAGTCCGATCCTCGGAAACCCTGGGGGCACCTTGGGCCAGGGGCACTTTTATATGGGGGGAGCAAACGCGTGCACCACTGGATTTTCTTAACAATGCTGCTTAAATGAGTGCGAAGGAACGAGGGAGAGGAGGAGGAAGACAGGGCCGAGGGGGAAGCCACGACGAGCCCGAAGCGCAGCAACAACACAGCGACCGACGTCTGGGAGGGGCCAGGCCCAGACCCCCGACGTCATGATTTGTTCACGACGCGGCCCACAGAGGTCCGGACCCATCCCCCCGGACCAATTGTTCATCCTGAGCTGGTTTTTGACGGCCCCGAGGCCCAGTAAGGGCCCCCGGAGGCAGAAAATTGCGAAAAACCTCCCCTCGTAACTTTGTCATGGCTCGAGGGGCTGGGGGGCACCTCTGGCAACGCCCGACGTCTGGGAGGGGCCCACGAGTCGTCGTCGTCGTCGTCGTCGTCGTCGTCGTCGTCGTCGTCGTCGTCGTCGTCGTCGTCGTCGTCGTCGTCGTCGTCGTCGTCGTCGTGGTCGTCGTCGTCGTCGTCTTTTTCGTCTTTTTCGTCGTCTTCGTCGTCGTCGTCGTCGTCGTCGTCGTCGTCGTCGTCGTCGTCGTCGTCGTCGTCGTCGTCGTCGTCGTGGTCGTCGTCGTCGTCTTTTTCGTCTTTTTCGTCTTTTTCGTCTTTTTCGTCGTCGTCTTTTTCGTCGTCGTCGTCGTCGTCGTCGTCGTCGTCGCCGCCCGCGAGGGCCCGGCGCCGGGGCCGTGCTCGGGCGCCCGGTCTCCAGCGCCGCCTCCACGGTGCGGGCCACGTCCAGGGCCGGCGCCAGCGCCTCGGCTGCGAGTGCGGCGGCCCAGGCGGCGGCCACCTGGGCGGATCGACGATCGTTGTCGTTATCGTCATCGGCGTCGGATGCATGATCGGTCCGATCCTAACCGTCGACGAAGCCAGGACGAGGATAACATTGGGTGAGGACAAGACGAGAATCTCTGAGATCCAGCGGCTCCGGAGGACGTCTTGAGCGCCGCGGCCTTCTCAGAGCGTTCTGGAGCTCTCTGAGAGCGTCCTGGAACGCTCTCGGACGGATTTATCCTCGTCCTGGCCCCGTCTGATAACCGCTGCTGGATACCACATCAGTCCCGTCGCATATCTGGGCCCAGGGGATGCCCGCTCGGAGGCGAGACGACCCTGGGACGGACTCTGCGACCACGCGCGAACCCTGCGGGACCCGTCGGCGCTGGGGTACCGGACACTTCCACTGGGGCACATATCGGGAGCCTTGACACGGGGGTCAGTGCAAACGGGGGGCAGCCAGAACGCGCGATCCTGCAGAACCCTGCACCGCCAGGAGTGCACAGAACCGACTTCGGGAGCCTCGACACGGGGGTGAGTGCAAACGGGGGGCAGCCAGAGCACCCGATACTGCAGAACCCTGCACCGCCGGGGGTGCACAGAACCGACTTCGGGAGCCTCGACACGGGGGTCAGTGCAAACGGGGGGCAGCCAGAGCGCCCCATCCTGCAGAATCCTGCACCGCCAGGGGTGCACAGAACCGGGCCAACGCGCAGGATTCTGCAGGGTCCTGCAACGCCCCACTGCCGCGGGTTTGGATTGACCCTGGTCAGTGCGTCCCCCCAAAAAAGAGGCGGCTCTTGAGCGAGAAGACATAGCAACCTTACGCGGAGGCTTACGCGGGCCGCTAACCTGGCACGCTGCATTAGTAACGAGGGCGCTTACGCGCGACCTTACGCGCGACCTTACGCGGGCAGCCTACGCACCAGTCGGCGCAGACGACCCCGTCTTTTTCCAAGCTGTGGTGTTGGGTCCTCGTTTTGAAGAGACAGCCCCCCGCGTTCATCCTCCTCCTCTCCTCCTCCTACCCCTCCTCCCTCCTCTTTCTGCGACCCCAAAGGGAGCTCAACTGAAGGCCCCAGTGGCAAAGTTCGCATACGGTTCCACCTCAATTTTTGGAACACCCCTCAAACGTTTCGTGGCCCCATCGGGAGCTCCACCGAAGGCCCCAGTGGCAAAGTTCGCATGCGGTTCCACCCCGATTTCGGCACACCCCTCAAACGCTTCGTGGTCCCATCGGGAGCTCCACCGAAGGCCTCAGTGGCAAAGTTCGCGTGCGGTGCCACCCCCATTTTGGCACACCCCTCACACGTTTTGTGGCCCCATAGAGAGGTCCACCGAAGGCCCCAGTGGCAAAGTTCGCGTGCGGTTCCACCCCCATTTCGGGACACCCCTCACACGCTTCGTGACTCCGAAGGGAGCTCCACCGAAGGCCTCAGTGGCAAAACTCGCATGCGGTTTCACCCCCGATTTCGGCACACCCATCACACGTTTCGTGGCCCCATCGGGAGCTCCACCGAAGGCCTCAGTGGCAAAGTTCGCGTGCGGTGCCACCCCCATTTTGGCACACCCCTCACACGTTTTGTGGCCCCATAGAGAGCTCCACCGAAGGCCCCAGTGGCAAAGTTCGCGTGCGGTTCCACCCCCATTTCGGCACACCCCTCACACGCTTCGTGGCCATAGGGAGCTCCACCGAAGGCCTCAGTGGCAAAATTCGCATGCGGTTTCACCCCCGATTTCGGCACGCCCCTCACACGATTCGTGGCCCCATAGGGAGCTCCACCGAAGGCCCCAGTGGCAAAGTTCACATACGGTTCCACCCCCATTTCGGCACACCCTCACACGGTTCCTGGCGCTATAGGGAGCTCCACCGAAGGCCCCAGTGGCAAAAATCGCATGCGGTTCCACTCCGACTTCGGCACACCCCTCACATGTTTCGTGGCCCCATAGGGAGCTCCACCGAAGACGATACTCACAACTGCGGCACCCACAACTGCATATGATTGAGTCCTTCGCCAGGCCAATTTGTGGCGCTCACCTGAGCGGCGACAAGAGACGGCTCTTGCGACAGGAGACATCGCCCAAGACATGCGCGCGTCCTGGAAAACATCGGGGCTTGCCGGGCGCCGGGACCGACAAACAACGACTCATGACGACTAGAAGCTGCCCCCCAAGAAGATCGGGACTGCCGGGAACACAGCACTGCAGCATCACGACCTCGCATGCCCGGGCGCGCGAGAAGGCTCAGCGACCACACGCCGCGGCCTTCGCGGGGGGCCAGCGTGGCGCATCGCTCGGAGAAGAGGGCGCTGGCGGGGCCTTCTGCGCGGGAAGTGTACGCGCACATGCCAGCAGTCGGCCCCGCTTTCCTGCGGAGCTCGCCTGGAAGGCGACGTCCTCCATGCGCTTGCTCTCCTGGGCGGAGCGGGCCCAGACCCTGTCGCGTCGTGACCAGAAGTGTTCGCAGTTTTCGGCCGCTGGGGACCCTCGCCAGGCCCCAGAAGCCCCAAAAAGCAACGCTGGATGAAAAAGGTGTCCGGGAGAATGGGTCAAGACCTCTGGGGGTCCAAGCTGCGGAACAAGAACATGACGACGAGGGTGCTTGCTCTCCAGGCCCCACACCATCGCGTCGTGCAAATACTGCAACGGACTGTTTTGCTGCTTGTCGGGGCGGGACCCGCGCCGGGCCCCGGGACTGTCCAAAAACTATGGCAAGACCTCTTGGGATCCACGCTACAACACTTAGAAGGCAAATCCTTGGAGGACTTCGTGGGAACGGGAAGGGGCTACGAAGTCGTGACCATCAGGCCAGATTAGGCCGGACAAGGCCAAGGAGTAAGGCGGATAGCAGGGATTCAGCGGGGTCGTGCCAGATTATGGGCCGGCTGTCGACCACGGACGTAACAACGCCGATGCTGAGTTAAACCTCCCGGGAGTTCCAGATACATCTGATGCCCTGATGTTTCAATACGCGGTCCAAAGACGTCCCGACCCTTTCCCCGGGACCGGATGTTCTTCCCGAGTAGTTTTTGACGGCCCCCGGCCCAGCGAAGGCTCCAGACGCCTAAACAACGAAAACTGCCGCCTTGTGAATCCCACCAGCCCTTTAGGGCGTGAATGGTTTAGAGCGTTTTCTCTTCCAACCCTCCTATTCCATCCTCTTCCAACACAACTGTTTCCCCTTCGGGGGGGGTACCCCTTCCCTACCCTCTCCCCCTGGACCTGGCCGGGGAGAGGTCGCGACCAGTTAGAGCGTCCAACCAGGCCCCGGCCAGAAGGCTGCATCATTGATTTTTTGGGGGGCCCACTTTGGCCACCTCGGGGAGGGGCTCTAAAAAAGTACCCTCCTGCTTTGATCGACCTCCTCCAAGATGGCCCCCACGGCTCCCAAGAGGCGCCCAGGAGGCCCCAAGAGGCCCCAAGAGGCCCCAAAGAGGCTCCCGAGAAACCCCCAAGAGGCACCAAGAGGCTCACCCAAGGAACCCAAGCGGATCCAAGAGGCCCCCGGGACCGCCAAGAGGCCCCCAAGATCCCCCAAGAGGACTCCAAGGAACTCTCGAGAGACATCCGAAGAGGCCCCGAGAGGCATCCAAGAGGCTCTGGCCTTTCTGCTCGCCCTCCTCCACTTCCTCCTCATCCTCCTTCTCCTCTTCTTCCTCATCCGTCTTTTCCTCCTCGTCTGTCCTCCGTCTTTCCCCCCCCCCCCTCCTACCTCCCCCTCGTCCTTCTCCTCCCCCTCCTCCTCCTCCTCCTCCTCCTCCTCCTCCTCCTCCTCCTCCTCCTCCTCCTCCTCCTCCTCCTCCATCATCCCCCTCTTGCGGCTTCACCAAACCCTTCTTCCACGGCACGCTCCTCCACACCCCTGATCTGGGCAGCTCGCCCGGGCATCGTTTCTGGATAGGCTGGCGGGGTCTAGAATTTCCCATACTCAGCACGGGGGAGGCGGGTCCTGAGGGAAACGGGCCCTGGACCCTCAGGAAGAGTTCTTCAGCCTGAGGCGCTTCCTGACAGCCCAGGGGCCCGTGGAGGGCCCGAAGAGTCCGACAACGGCGATACACCTCAGCTTGCCGTCGCTCGGACGTCCATTTCCGGTGCATTTTTCGATTTCGTGCGTGTTTTTTGTTGCTCGATGGTCCAGGATGGCCTCCCAGCAGAGGGAGGCCGGCGCCACCAGCACCGGTAGGGCAAGAGTCTGGGCTCGGGGCAGGGATCGACCTAGATAGCGGTCTCCATTGTCGTTTTGTTTGCGTTTTCCTTCATTGTCTCTTCAATCCGTCTCTGCTGCAAAGCGAAACCGAAACGGAAAAGGCCCACGAAATCGCCAAAACACCGTCAACCCCTGGGTCGGGGAGACGGAAGGACCCGGACTCGGGAGTCTCGGGGTGGCGTGACGGGGCCGTCAGGAACATGACGAGACCCATGCGGGCAAGACTTATGCCCATATCCAGCGCGTCTTGCACTTTCTCGGAACCGGCACCACGAGGCCGAGGCGCACCATCGGGCCTCTGGGGGCCAGATTTTGATCCATATCCAGTGCGCCTCGGATTTCTGGCGAAGACGGCCTGGAGCTCCAAGCTGCAGTTGATATGGGTACAAAACTTGCCCGTAACCCAGTCTGGAATTTGACAGGAGCTCCCGCTGCAAACATCCAAAGACAACCGAACGGTCAGAATTTAGTAAGAGTGGCCCTAGGCAAGAGTGACCTCTGGAGTGCAACTTCCAGGGGCAGCGGGGAGGCCGAATCAGAGCGCGCAAGCCGCCGCTACCAGATCTCGTTCAGTCATCTGGGGACACCAGTGCGACCACACCAGAGGTCACTCTGGTGACTCTCACGTATAGACGAGTCAGAAAGCGGCGAAGGCCAGTCAAAATGCGGGGGCAGCAAGCGACCACAACCACATCCAGGACACACCCTGGGAGATGTCTTGTGAATATCAAGAACACTCGGAACACCGAAACCAGCTTCGCACTGGTCGTAGTCGATGTGGCGCCCAAGGACGGCCAAATCGACCACATCCACAACCAAAGTGCTCATGTCGAGGCCGGTGACATCTCCCCTGAAGGGCCCTTCCCGAAAATCCCTGTTGCTCTGGTCGCGCTTCTTTGCTGTGCCCAGACTCGTAAATATTATAGCCGAGTCAGCAAGCGACCAAGGCCTGTCAAAAGACGGCGGCAAACTCGAGCTCCAGTGAACTCGAGCCCCGCGCTTCCATGAAAGGAGAGCCCTCCCGGAGGTGCGCTCCCCCTGCCCCGCGGCGTCCCGCTCGGGGCATCTCTCCAGTGTTCCGTCTCGGGGAGGGGATCCCAGGTGGCCAAATTCTATGAAATCTTCCTTCTGCTCGCCCCCACGGACTTCTCAAGTTATGCCTTCATACGATTACTGGGATTCGGTGGGCGCCCACGTGGAATTCAGCCGCCGGATTTGAGTGGGGTCGCCTTGGGTTTAGTGGGATCTATGATCTACGTAATGTGTTTTGTGAATCGGGAAGGCACGACATGTGCTGAACTGGGCACACGTGCGACCGCGTGAGGCTCCCGTGCCTGGCCAGGCCTCCTCTCGCCGGGGATCGGCCCGCTGGTGATGCTACGGTGCATCTTCGGGGATACCGACGCACTGCGATCTGCGTCGAAGCCGTGTCGAATCCGGTGTCGAGCGCGCCGAGTCTGTGTCGAATCCGCGTCGAACTAGCGTCGACTCCGCGTCGAACCCACGGAGGAGTACAAGAAAATACGGCAATTTAAGAACACACGAAAAGGTCCCCCGAAGATGCAGAGTAAGTGGTGGTGGCGCTGGCCCACACAGACCTCAAACGTACTGAGAAACGCCAGGAGAAAGTTGTTCTCAGTCTTTCCCAACCATCCTTTGGTGTTGGGTTCACGTTTTTAGGAGACAGCGCCCTGCGTTCCGCTCCCTCCTCCTCCCCTCCTCCCCCTCCTCCCTCCTCCCACCCCTGCCCCAGTGCCACCGCCCGCATGCGTTCCCGACACCCATGTCGACACACCCCTCAAACGTTTCGTGGCCCCATCGGGAGCTTCACCGAAGGCCCCAGTGCCAAAGTTCGCATGCGGTTCCACCCCCATTTTGCCACACCTCCCACACGGTTCGTGGCCTCTTAGGGAGCTCCACCGAAGGCCGCAGTGGCAAAGTTCGCCTGCAGTTCCACCCCCCCATTTCGGCGCGGTTCGTGGCTCCCATCGCGAGATCAGCCGAAGGCCCCAGTGGCATGGTCCACATGGCAGCGCGCCGCCTCATTTTGGCACACCCTTCACACGGTTGGTGCCCCCATAGGGAGCTCCACCGAAGAAACAGTGGCAACGTTCGCATGATGTTCCACCCGCCTTTCGGCGCACCCCTCAAATGTTTCATGGCCCCGTAGCGAGCTCCACCGAAGGCCCCAGTGGCAAAGTTCGCGTGCGGTTCCCCCCCCGTTTGGCCACACACCTCACACGGCTCGTGGCCCCATAGCGAGATCAACCGAAGGCCACAATGGCAGGGTCAACACGGCGGTGCCGCTCCATTTTGGCGCACCCCTCAGACGGTTCGCGGCCCCCTGGGGTGCTCCACCGAAGGCCCCAACGGCACGATCCACGTGGAGGCGCCGACCAATTGTGGCGCACCCGTCCACATGGCGGCGCCGCCCCATTTTGGCGCACCCCTCACACGGTTCGCGGCCCCATGGTGAGCTCCACCGAAGGCCCCAATGGCAAGGTCCACGTGGCGGCACCGACCCATTGTGGCGCACCCGTCCACATGGCGGCGCCGCCCCAGATTGGCGCAGCCGTCACTCGGTTCGTGGCCCCATACGGAGCTCCACCAGAGGCCCCAATGGCAAAATTCGCATGCGGTTCCACCCCACACACCACAAACGGATCGTGGCCTCTTAGGGAGCTCCACCGAAGGCCCCAATGGCAAGGACCACATGGAGGCGCCGTCCCATTTTGGCGCACCCCTCACACGGTTCGCGGCCCCATGGTGAGCTCCACCGAAGGCCCCAATGGCAAGGTCCACATGGCGGCGCCGACCCATTGTGGCGCACCCGTCCACATGGCGGCGCCGCCCCAATTTGGCGCAGCTGTCACTCGGTTCGTGGCCACGTAGGGAGCTCCACACACCTCAAACGGTTCGTGGCGTCTTAGGGAGCTCCACTGGAGGCCCCAATGGCAGGGTCCACATGGCGGCGCCGCCCCATTTTGGCGCACCCCTCAGACGGTTCGTGGCCCCATAGCGAGATCAGCCGAAGGCCACAATGGCAGGGTCCACACGGCCGTGCCGCCCCATGTTGGCGCACCCCTCACATGGTTCGTGGCCTCATAAGGAGCTCCACCGAACGCGGCGACACAGCACGGTACTCACAATTGCACATGGCTGGGTTTTTTTGGCCAGGCTAATCCCAAAGGTCCTATGGTGTTGGGTCCTCAGTTGGGAAGGCAAGGCCCCGCGTCACCTCCCACACGCTGCCCCTCCCCCTCCTCATCCCTCCGTCTCCCTCCTCCCACTCCTTGCCTCTGCCCTCCTTCTCGCCAGACTCATCACCATCATCATCATCATCATCATCATCATCATCATCATCATCATCATCATCAGCATCAGCATCAGCATCAGCATCAGCATCAGCATCATCATCATCATCATCATCATCATCATCACCATCCATTGCCATTTTGGCTCAAGTTCCAAACGCGTCCCTGGCGCTTGGAGCTTGGATGCAGCCGAGGGGGCGGCTCAAAGCCCCCGCGCTTTCTTCAGTTTCAGGCACTTCAAGCGCCCAGCGGCGCCAGGATCCCGCCCTTCGCTCGGAGTCTGAGCCATGGGTGGCAACGGGCGTCGCTCGCAGGATGGGTTCCAGAAGTGCTCTAAGTGCCAGTACAAGTGGACGTGGCGTACACGTTCGGCCTGCTTCAACTGCGGCCACAGCCTCTCGCCCGCGTCCTCGCCCGCCAGGCCGCCCGATGGAGCTTGGTCCGACCGGGCAGCGAGCGCCGACGCAGCCGCTGGCCGAGCTCGGCCTGCCTCTCGGCCACCGTGGCAGGAGGCCAGGCTGAGACCCGACACGCGGCAGGTGCGGGAGGAGTCGCTGCTCGAGACCATCAGGCGCCGCAAGGAGGAGCTCCCCCAGGAGGCGTCCCAGGCCTTGGCGGGCCTCGAGGCGGCGCTCCAGCAGCCCACGGCCACGGCGCCCAAGCCCGAGCTGCCCGACGAGGCCGTCCAGCGGGCATGGGGAGCGGCGCGTCGGGCGACCAAGGCGCTCAACGAGGCCCTCGACGCCACCGAGGCCCGCGCCTGGCTCGCCAAGTGCCAGGCCAAGGAGGACGAGCTCGCGGCGGAGTACGCGCACGCCCTCGAGGAGCAGACGAGGGCCATCGCGCACGCCAAGGGCTGCCTCAAAGGCGGGCAGGCCACTCCAGCGTCGGTCTCGGCCAACCTGTCCTCCGTCCTCGAGGGGAGGGAGGGCCTCAACTTCGAGCTCGGGGCCGCCTTCGACCTCGACGGCATCTCGCTCACGGACCAGGAGCAGGCCGACTGGGAGCGCACGCTGGAGCAGTTCAAGCAGGACTTCACGAAGCAGGTGGAGGCGATGTTCAAGCCCGCGGCTGAGGAGCTCGAGAAGCGGAGAGAGGGCCTCAAGAAGATGCAGGAGTTCCGCGCCAAGGCCAAGAAGCGGCGGGTGGACTCTGTAGCTGCTCGGCCTGCTGGTGGCCCTGACCCTCCTGGTGCCGAGCAGCGAGGCGCTGGGGGCGATGCAGAAGGCCACGCCAGCGGCGCGGCTCCTGGGGCGCCCAGCCAGCCCGAGGCCGCCCCCGCCCCCAGGCAGCCCCAGCAGGTCGGCAGAGCGGCTCTCAGAGCTCAAGAAGGCCGCGAGGGAGGAGCGCGGGCGCAAGTCAGGAGGCGACGCCAAGGAGAGCGCGCCCTCAGCGTCTCCCTAACAGCGGCGGGCGCCGTGGCGGCCGCAGCGCCTTGCAGCCGTTCACGTTCGTCTCCGCTAACGGCTCTGGCTGGGGACCCCTCACGACCATGCGGGGCAGGCCTCAGGAGAGGGCCCAGGAGCTAGCCAGGGAGGCGCATGCGGGTCAGTGCTGGTTGGTCCAGGAGACCCACCTGCACGCGGATGGGGGCAACCCGCGAGGAGCAGTGGCTGCGCAGGCAGGGCCTGCGGGGTGCCTTGACGCCTGGCACCAGCCGCCCAGGCAGCCTGGACACGCAGCAGAGGAGGGCCGCCTCGGGCGGCACAGGAGTTGTGGTTTGGGCGGCGCGAGGCGCCGCCCAGCCTTTGCGAGGCGCCGCCGCTGGGACCAGCTCTCAGCACGTCCACCCTGGGCGGTGCACCTGCCTCCACATCGCGGGGCTCAAGCGAGGAGGAGTGCTGGCGGCCAGCGTCTACCTCGACAACGACCGCCTGGGGCCTGCGTCGTGGGAGGCGCTGCGCGCGCTGGGGCACGCGCTGAGGGCCTCGGGCAAGTCCTTCGTGATCGGGGGGGACTTCAACGTGGAGCCCGCCTTCTTCTCGGACGCGGCGCGGTTCTGGTTGGAGGCGGTGAGGGGCCAGGTCGCATGCAACGACGGGGGCTTCGGCACCTGCCACTTCGCGGCCTACGCGCCGCCGTCCGAGCTCGATTACTTCATCGTGTCGCACGACCTCGTCCACAGGATCGAGAAGTGCTACGTCATCAGCAACCCAGCCTTCTCGCCGCACCGCGCGGTGGCCTTGAGGCTGAGGCAAGGGGGAGAGGAGCAGTGGGAGCGCAGGCTGGTCGCGCCGCGGGCCTTCCCGGTGGCGCGACCCATCGGTCCTGTGCAGGAGCCCCCCGAGGTCGACGTCACCGTTCAGGCCCTGTGCGAGATGGCCGACACGCAGGAGGAGCTAGACCTTGCGTGCACGGGCATCATGGGGCACGTCGAGGAGGAACTGCTCAGGTACTACCACATCGACCCCGCCGACTACGACAAGTGGGCGGGCAGGGGCTGCCAGGCCACGTACAAGTGGACCAAGCCCCCCAAGGGCCCTGGTGGCTGCCTTCAGCCGAAGGCCTGCGGGGAGGCGCGGCCGCTGCTGGCCCTGGCGCTCTGGCTGAGGCGAGGGGCAGGGGGGTTGCTTCCAGCGGCCGTCCGCAGGGGGGCCCCCCCTCGCCTGGCGCGAAGTGGCCAGGAGAGCCCGCCACGAGGGTGCCGACACCCTGGCTGGCTGGGCGGCAGAGCTTGAGGAGGAGGCCGCCGCGCTCACGGACGCCTTCCGAGCCGCGCAGGCGCGGGGCTTCGCCGACTGGATCGCCAGGTCCATGAAGGAGGGCGGAGGAGCGGCCCACGCGCACAGGAGAGGACCACAAGGCTGGCTGCCCGACGAGATTGTTGAAGGAGCACCAGTTGGAGGACAGGACAGGGTCAACGCTGTTGCCAAGTTCTGGTCCACGGAGGTCTGGACGCTCAAGGGCGAGGCCCACCCAGAGGCGCCCACCCTGCGGCCTCAGGTGGGGCCCATGCTGGAGAGGCCCAGCATCCAGAGGGCGAGGCACGCGGCCAAGCAGTTCGCCTGGAGGACTGGAGTTGGCGCCGACCAGTTCAACCCGAGGCTCATCGCAGCGCTCAGCGACGAGTGCGTGGAATGCCTCATCGACTTGTGCATGACGTGCGAGCGCATCGGCGGCTTCCCCACGGCTGCCAGGCTGGTGCACCTCGTCATGTTGCTGAAGCCCAAAGGAGGATTCAGGCCCATCGGCCTCCTCGCTTGGCTCCCGCGGTGGTGGGCCAGGATCAGGCAGCGAGAGAGTCGCGCCTGGGAGGCACAGCTCGCCCCAGCAGACAAGGCCAACTTCTGGGGCGGCCAAGGCAAGGCCTCAGAGGAGGCGGCGTGGTGGCAGGCACTGCGCAACGAGGCGGCCGACGGCAGAGGCGCCTGTGCGGGAGGAGTGCTTCTAGACCTCTGGAAGGCGTACGAGGTGGTCTCCCTCGCCGTGGCCCAGCAGCGCGCCGAGGCCGAGGGGTACCCGCTCGCGCTCACCGCGGCCGCCCTCAGCGTCTACGAAGGCCCGCGGAGGATCGCCATCGACGGCGTGGTCTCCGGGGCCTTCTTCCTGGCCACGGGCTTGGTGGCTGGATGCGGCCACGCAGGGAAGCTTCTCCGGCGCTGCATGATGGTCATCGACTCAGAGCACCGCCGCATGTACAAGGAGGTCTCCCTGGCCATCATGTTCGACGACTGCTCCCTGCGCCAGACTGGCTCGGAGGCGCAGGTGGGCATCCTGCTCGGCAAGGCGGCGGGCGCCGTCATCAGAGGCCTGGAGCGGGACATAGGCGCGGTCGTCTCCAGGGACAAGAGCGAGATCTTGGGGACCACCGAGAAGCTGCGCCGCCTCATCGAGTACTACATGGACGAGGGCTCCTTCGCGCACGCCAAGGAGGCCAGGAACTTGGGAGTGGACTACGCCATGGGCGCCAGAGCTGGGGAGGCGGCTGCAGGCCGACGCCAAGCCGCCGCAGCCCAGCTCGGCCGTGTCCACCAGATACGACGAGTAAGGAAGGAAGCGGCAGTCAAGCTCGTCAATGCTGGACTCAAGCCCGCTACATCATACGGTATCTCTTGTATGGCCTGGTCGTCTTCGGCGCTGGCGAGGTGGGGGTCCAAGCTCGCCGCCATCGCCTTCGGCGCGGGGCCTGGCAGGGGCATCAGCCTCAGCTGCCTGCTGGCCGCGAAGCCGTGGGACGACCCGCTCTTCGACCACATCGCCAAGCCCATGGAGGCGTGGGCGAGGGCGCTGCAGCTGGTCAAGGAGCAGGACAGGCGCGCCCTCGGCTCGGCCTTTGCGGCGGCGCGGGAGCGCCTCGCTGCCATCGGGCCAGAGAGCCTGGCGGGAAGGGGCCCAGCCTCCGCAGCGGCCCTTGCCGCGGTGCGCCTCGGCTGGAGGGCCGACCACATCGGGCGCTGGACGGACGACCTTGGGAGGATCCTCGACCTGGGCGAGATCGACAGGCACGTGATCCACCGCGAGGTCCAGGCCGCCTTCATCAGGAAGCTCTGGAGGGACGCGGCGAGCCACGACCCGCTGCTGGGCCACCTGAAGGGCGGCGCGGCCATCAACAGCCTGAGGAAGCGGCTGGCGAGGCAGTACGCCGACCACGCCCACGCTTCGCGGTGGTCCTCGGCCAGGAACGCCATCGCGGGCTGCCTCTGGCCCGTCCAGCGCCGAGCCTTGGCAGACCCCCCGCTCGCGAGCTCGGGGCGCTGCCCAGCTGGATGCGAGGAGAGGGGGACAGTCAGGCACTTGGTCTGGGCCTGTCCCACGCTGGACGGCCCCCGCAGGCAGTGGAAGTTGGACGACCTCAACATCCGCTACTTCTACGACACGGGCGGCCCGCTGGACTCGGACGCGGAGCACGCCATCTGGTCGCGGCGCCTGGTCCAGGACCCGCGCAGCGACCTCCCCCTGCCGCTCACGGCGCGCATCGTGCGCACGACGGGGCCGAGGGCAGGCGAGCCACTCCATGGCGAGGTCTTCCTGGACGGCTCGGCGTTCCACGTCCAGGAACGAGTTCTGGCTCGAGCGGGCTGGGCAGCTTGCTCGACGGACCACGCGGGCGCCGAGGTCTCGTCGATCCTGGGGCCAGTGCCATGGCCGCTAGCCCAGGAGTCGGGCTCGGGGGAGTTGCTGGCAGCAGTGGAGGCCCTGGCCCACTGCCTCCCGCCCGTGCACCTCTTCAGCGACTCGCAGCTGCTCGTGGACGGCTGGGAGGCAGGCGAGGATTGGTGCCTGTGCTGGTCTAGGCCCAACAGGGCCCTGTGGGCAGTCTTCTGGCAGCGGGTCCACGACATCGGCAGGGACGACATTCAGATCACCAAGGTGAAGGGGCACGCCACGATGTACGACGTCCTGGTCGGGTCCTCCACGGAGTGGAAGCGGCGGGGCAACAAGCTCGCCGACTTGAGGGCCAAGCAGGGCGCCAGCATCCACCCCACGTTCCCCGCGCTGGTCGAGGCTGCGAGCATCACCGACGAGTGGGGCGAGAGCCTGGGCAGGATGCTCGGCCTGGCGCTGCAGGAGGGCAGCAGCTGATTCACGGCGAGTGACGGCTACGCGGCGCCTGGCCTTCAACTAATTAGATGTGCTGCTCCCGGTTGCCGCCTGCGCGCGATCGCACCGTGCGGCCGCTGCTCAGCCCGCGCGTGCGAGAGGCACGGTTCGTCGGCTCTTGCCGGGTCGAGGCGCATCTGGTGCTGCCTCGGATGCGCGGCGAGCGGCCGTCCTCTCCCCGCTTTTTCCAACCCGCCCCCGCCGCCACCGCCCCCGCCCGCCTCGGGAACCGAGGGCTCAGGCGCAGGCGCGGCCGTGCTCCTCGGCATCGTGGCAGGAGCCGCCGCAGCGAGCGGGGGGGAGGCCAGCGGAGGAGGGGACGAGGAGCAGCAGCAGCAGCAGCAGCAGCAGCAGCAGGAGCAGCAGTCTCCAGCTCAGGGTAGTTCGGTCGAGAACCCTCCCAGCGAGGGGGTTCTGCCACCAGGGGGGCCACAGGGGGCGGGGTCGGGCGGGTCGCGGGGACCTCCTGGGCCTGGACCTGGTCTCGGCGAAACGTGCCCCCCCTGGTGGAACGCGAGGTTCCACCCGTCGCACAAGATGTGGCGGGCGAGGGACCTCTTCTTTTGCGTGGTGTGCGGCGGGTTTTGCCGCAGTCGTCGGGTCATGGCACTCGGCGACGAGTGCCCGCTTCGGCCGCTCTCGAGCAGGCAGGCCGAAGGGCTCCGCAGAATGAAGCGCGGCCTCCACCCCACCAAAGGGGGGGTGGAGGCCGACCTCGGCGCCCCGTCCCCCCTCCCGCCGCGCGAGAGGTCGCGCTCGAGGGAGCGAGCGGGGAGCAGGGGCTAATGTAGCAGCAGCGGGGGGAGTGTGCACGTCGGCAGCGGCCCCCCTGGGAGAGCGGGATCATCAGCATCATCATCATCATCATCATCATCATCATCATCATCATCATCATCATCATCATCATCATCATCATCATCATTATCATCATCATCATCATCATCATCATCATCATCATCATCATCATCATCATCATCATTACCATCGGCATCATCATCAGCATCATAATCATCATCACCATCATCATCAACACCACCGTCATCATCATCATCATCATCATCATCATCATCATCATCATCATCATCATCATCATCATCATCGCCATCATCATCATCAGGAGCTGCATCATCATCATCCTCATCTTCATCCTCAGCATCATCTGCAGCAGCAGCATCATCATGAACATTAACATCATAATCACCATCATCATTATCATCATCATCATCATCATCGTCCTCGTCATCATCATCGCCACCGTCATCGTCATCATCATGTTCATCACCATCACCGTCATTATCATCATCATGATCATCATGATCATGATCATCTGCGTCATCATCGACCCATCAGCATCATCAGAATCGTCGTCGTCTTCATCGGCGTCATCGTCTTCACCGTCTTCAGCATCACCATCTGTAGAATCATCATAGTCGTCATCATCATCAGCATCATCGTCACCATCATCACCAGCATCATCATCATTACCACCAGCATCATCATTATCATACTCATCCTCATCCTCATCATCATCATCATCATCGCCATCATCATCATCGTCATCAGCATCGCCATCATCAGCATCATCATCATCATCATCAGCATCATCATCAGCATCATCATTATCAGCATCATCACCATCATCATCATCACCATCATCATCAGCAGCAACAGCAGCAGCATCACCATCATCAGCAACAGCATCATCATCATCATCATCATCATCATCATCATCATCATCATCACCATCAGCATCACCATGGCACACCCTTCACACGTTTCGTGGCCCCACAGAGGGCTTCACCGAAGGCCTCAATGGGAAAGTTCGCATGCAGTTCCAACACAAATTTCGTCGCACCCCTCAGACGGTTCGTGGCCCCATAGGGAGCCCCACCGCAGGCCCCAGTGGGAAAGTTCGCATGCAGTTCCACTTCTCATGCCGGCACACCCCTCACACGGTTCGTGGCCTCGTAGGGAGCCCCACCGAGGGCCCAAGTGGGTAAGTTCGCATGCAGTTCCACTTCTCATGCCGGCGCACCCCTCAAACGGTCCGTGGCCTCTTAGGGAGCCCCACCGAAGGCCTCTGTGGGAAAGTTCGCATACAACTCCATGCATCATTCCGGCGCACCCGTCCGAGACATCGTGCCCCATAGGAAGCTCCACCGCAGGCCCCAGTGGAAAAGTTCGCACGCAGATCCACCCTCCATTTCAGCACACCCCTTACACGGTCGTGGCCCATTAGGGACCCCCCCCGCAGACCACGTTGGGAAAGTTCGCATGCAGTTCCACCCCCATTTCGGCGCACCCCTCACACGGTTCGTGGCCCACAAGGAGCTCGAGGCTCTGCCCTGCTCCTCCTCTACCTCCGTCGCGGGCCGTATCGCCGATCGAAGTATGCTGGCAATTAACTTGGTCACGCCCGCGTTGCTTCGACACGGAGTGTTTGCTTTGCGCACGCGCTTTCGGACGGTCGCACGTAGGTCGGCGTCGTAAAAGGACAGGACCCTCGCGAAATGGTTGAAATGGTGTGTGTGGCGCTCGTTGGAGCGTGCGCTTTGCGCGCGCCTTTTCGGACGGTCGCACGTTGGCTGGTGGGGAGGAGAGCGCGGGAGTGGGTGGAAATTCGTTGAGAGTTTTCAAGTGCGTAGATGGACAAGCATTCCTCACACGCTTTGTGGCCTGATAAAAGGAATCTCTACATCAGGCCCTAGTAGCAGCGCCCGCATGGCGGCCCCGCCCCATTTCGGCACACTCTTCACGCGCTTCGTGGCCACATAAGGAGATCCACCGAAGGCGGTATTAACAAAGACGGTGTTCACAACTACGTATGGTTGGGTCCTTCGCCAGGCTACTTTTCAAACGAGTCTGCGCTCGCGCTCTTGCGAATTCTTAAGAACACGATCGTTGCAGGCCTCTCGTGCCGCATGCTGAAATCATTCGAACGCCCGTTTGCGCGTGCTGGGGGCGCGATCCGTATAAAAAATACCATGCGGGTAAAGTTCGCATGCAGTTCCACCCCCCATTTCGGCGCACCACTCACACGATTCGTGGCCTTATAGGGAGCCCCACCGAAGGCGCCAGTGGGAAAGTTCGCATGCAATTCCACACCCCATTTCGGCGTACACCTCACACGGTTCGTGGCCCCACAGAGGGCTTCACCGAAGGCCTCAATGGGAAAGTTCGCATGCAGGTCCAACACCAATTTCGTCGCACCCCTCAGACGGTTCGTGGCCCCATAGGGATCCCCACCGCAGGCCCCAGTGGGAAAGTTCGCATGCAGGTCAACCCCCAATTCGGCGCACCCCTCCTGGGGCCCCAGTTGCAGGATTCGCATGCAGTTGCACCCCTACTGCGGCTCATCTCTCATATGTTTCGTCCCGTTATCGGGAACTTCACCGAAGGCGATATTCCCAGCTACGGCGCTCACAACTGCATATGGTTGGGTCCTTCGCCAAGCTACTTTGGCCCCGGGACCTCCGACAAAAAAACACAGCGTCGACTGCACCCGCGGGGGGAGGGTTCGCAGGTGGCTGAACCATAGTTTCTGCCCCCTCCGGACTGGGGAGGAGGAGGGGGAGCGAAGAGGATCGAGGATCGAGGATATTGGGTGTGTTTGCAAACGATGTACTTAATAGCCTCGAGAAGCCCTCAAACCCTGCACAAAGAGAGGCACTGGCCCATGTTTTTCTGTTAGCTCGGATTGATCTGTACCTCCAGCAAGGCAACCCGGGTGTCCTCGTGCTCGAACTGCCAAATGAAAACGACGAGCATCGCGGACACCATGATGATCCAAACCGTGGACAGGATCAGCCCTGGGGCAACCTCTGGCCGGTTGATCTCGACCAAATGGGGCATGATCTTGCTGAACTGCTTCGTTACGGACGCCATGCTCTTCTGGGAAGCAAAGCGCGCCCTCTGCGAATGCTGCGTGACAACGCCCGAGGTCACCGAATACATTGACTGGAAGGCGGAATTCCCGCGACGGGCGGCGAACTTCTGCCTCCGCACGTGAGATGGGGAGCTCTCGTTACTCTTCATGCGCGACGGCGACGATCCTGCTGGCCGGAGCATGATAAGCAGGAAGGCAGTGAAAGGCGGTGGGGCTTCGGCCCGCCTTTGGATTCCAAAGACAAGAGGAAGGCGTTTTTTTATCCGATGCTTCAGTGGGGCGGTGCTCGAGGCTCGAAGTGTACAGGATATTCCTCAATCAATGCTTGCACTGAAAACGTATTACTAAAAATAGAAAAACTACGCGAAAATACTAAAAAACATGAAAGTGTGCGGCTGGATTCGAAAGTGCCGCGTTCTGGGATTCAGTGGCAGTACTGGGGCGATTTGCGTAGGCAGCCGAGCTCCCGGGTTCCAGTTCTGGCTGCCGGGCCAATTTCAGTGTGGGTCCGGGCTCCAGGGTTTCCTGGGCTCCAGGGTTTCCAAGTTCCAATTACTGTCAAAGTTACATGCTTTCGATATCTTGGTTGCGGCCAAATGCCCGAGTCCTTACAACAACAATCACTAAAAGAGCATATGAATGAAAGCTTCGGGTACGCATCAAAGATAGGAGAGCAGCATTGAGCAGTCAGAAACAAAGCAGAGATGCAATCAAGAGCGGAGCTAGGTTAAACGATATATAAGACAAGCACATGCAGATGTTAACCAGCGTGGGCGCCAATCAGTGTGTTTCTAGCTATCTTTGTTGTGCGAATTACGTGGTGCAATATGTGCGGTGCAGCCTACGTTGTGCAATCTACGTGGTGCAATATAATCTTGACCGTCTTGAAGCTGTCCTCTCCACTGCTCGTGCAAACATCCCACCCTCCCACCCGCAACTTGGTCGCAAGACCTCTTCAGACAAGACCGTGACGGTAGGTACCACATGGCACTTGGCCACGACACCGATGCCGACGACGACAGCGACATCGACGACGACGGCGCCGCCGACAGCGACTGCGACGACACCGACGACGTCTCCAATGTTTTCGACGGCGACAACGACGACGACGACACCGACGACGACGACAACGACGCCGACGACGACGACGAAGACGACGACGACGTCGCCAACGGAGACGACGACGAGGGAGGAGAAAAAACGACGACGGCGACAACGACGACAACGACGATGGAGGAGGGAAGACGGCGACGACGCCAACGACGAAGAAGGAGGAAGGACGGCGACGCCGACGACGACAACGACGAGGGAGGAGGGAAGACGACGACGATGACAACGACGACGAAGACGACGACGACGGCGACGAAATGAAAGGACGACGACGAGACGCCGACGACGGACGACGACGACGAGGGAGGAGGATAACGACGAGGGAGGAGTGAAGACCACGACGACGACGACGACGACGACGACGACGAAATAGGAGGGACAACGACGAGACGCCGACGAAGACAACGAGGGAGGAAGGACGACCACGGCGACAACGACGACGGAAACGACGACGACGCCAAGACGACGACAACGACGACGAGGAAAGACAGAAGACGACGACGGCGACGACGACGACGACGACGACGAGGGAGGAGGAGAGGACGACGACGACGACGACGCAAGAGCGCGCGCGCACGCTTTTGTTGAAAATCCGTGTTGCGAAACCTTGGGTTCTTGTAGGTTTTTTGGACGCACGATTTTAAAATCCTTCTGAAACCTATGGTTTTTGAAGGATTTCGGCATACGCCCGCGACGACGCGCGCGTGTACACTTCGTCCCATTTTTTGCAGAGGATTCTCGCGACGGCACACGCGCAAGGGCGTTCGACAGATTTCAACATGCGCGCGCGCGAAGCCTTTTTGGTAGCATTTTGTGAAAATATTGGAAAACCTATGGTTTTCTTAAGATTTCGCAAGACCTCACGCGGAAGCTTGTTTAGCAAATCAGTGTTGCGAAACCATGTGTTTTTGTATGTTTTTCGGAAACTCGATTTTGAAATCCTTCTGAAACCGATGGTTTTTGAAGGATTTCGGCATGCGCGCGCGACGACGCGCGCGTGTGCACTTCGTCCCATTATTTGCAGAGGATTCTCGCGACGGCACACGCGCAAGGGCGTTCGACAGATTTCGACATGCGCGCGCGCGATGCCCGTTTGGTAGCATGTTGCGAAAATCTTAGAAAAATTATGGTTTTCTTAAGATTTCGCAAGACCTCACGCGGAAGTTGTTTTAGCAAATCAGTGTTGCAAAACCATGTGTTTTTGCATGTTTTTCGGAAACTCGATTTTTGAAATCCTTCTGAAACCGATGGTTTTTGAAGGATTTCGGCATGCGCGCGCGACGACGCGCGCGTGTGCACTTCGTCCCATGTTTTGCAAGGGATTCGCGAAAAAGTGTTATGTCAGAACAAAAAATGTCACCGCATAGTGTTTTTTACAAGGGAACCGCAGGGGGGGGGATACCGGCTTGGCTGGGATAGTATGAATTCATATGTAATTTACAGCACGCGCGGGGTAACCGATAAGTCCGGGAGGGGGGGGTAGAATCTATTAGTCTTTCAGAAAAGAGAATCTATGGTGCAACTCACTTGCCGAACTTGAAATTGTCAACTCCACTGCTCGCGCAATCATCCCACCCACCAACCCGCAACTTGGTTTGCAAAACCCATGCGGGACCGAGCACAGATATCGCTCCGGGGTCGTCTTGGAGCCCTCGGGGGCGTCTCGAGAGCGCCCCAAGAAGGCCGGAGAAGATAGACGGCCGACGACGACGACGACGACGACGACGGCGGCGACGACGACGACGCCGATGTCGACGACGACGAAGACGCCGACGCCAACGCCGACGACGACGACGAAGACGACGACGACGTCGCCAACGAAGACGACGACGAGGGAGGAGGGAAGACGACGAAGGCGACAACGACGACAACGACGACAACGAGGGAGGAGGGAGGACGGCGACGACGCAAACGACGAAGAAGGAGGAAGGACGGCGACGCCGACGACGACAACGACGAGGGAGGAGGGAAGACGACGACGAGACGACGACGACAACGACGACGACGACGGCGACGAAATAGGGACGACGATGAGACGCCGACGACGGACTACGACGACGACGACGACGAGGAGGAGGAGGAAGGACGACCACGGCGACAACGACGACGGAAACGACCACGACGCCAAAGAGGACGACGACGACGAACACGAGGAAAGACACAGGACGACGTAGGCGACGACGACGACGACGCGGGAGGAGGGAGGACGGCGACGACGACGACGACGACGACAACGCCGCAAGAGCGCGCGCGCAAGCTTTTGTTGAAAATCCGACTTGCGAAACCTTGTGTTTTTGTAGGTTTTTTGGACGCGCGATTTTGAATTCCTTCCGAAACCGATGGGTTTTGAAGGATGTCGGCGTACGCGCGCGACGACGCGCGCGTCTGCACTTCGTCCCATTTTTTGCAGAGGATTCTCGCGACGGCACACGCGCAAGGGCGTTCGACAGATTTCGACACCCGCGCGCGCGACGCCCGTTTGGTAGCATGTTGCGAAAATCTTGAAAACCAATGTTTTTCTTAAGATTTCGCAAGAGCTCGCGCAGAAGCTTTTTTATAGCAAATCAGTGTTACGAAACTCTGTGTTTGAAGGATTTCGGCACCGAAGGCTTTAAAGGATTTCGGCATGCGCGCGCGACGACGCGCGCGTGTGCACTTCGTCCCTTTTTTTGCAATGGATTCGTGAAAAAGTGCCATGTTAGAACAACAAATGTCACCGCATAATGTTTTTTACCAGAGAACCTCAGGGGGGGAACCCAGTTGGCCTGGGACATTGTGATTTCATATTTAGGATGGACATGTAATCATAATCACATGTGATTTACATATCCGAAAGGGGTGCCGATAACGCCGGGGGGGGTAGAGTCCATTCCCTTTTTAGTCACTTTGACAGTCTTGAAGCTGTCCTCTCCACTGCTCGTGCAAACATCCCGCCCTCCCACCCGCAACTTGGTCGCAAGACCTCTTAAGACAAGATCGTGACGGTAGGTACCAGATGGCACTTGGCCAAGACACCGACGCCGACGACGACAGCGACAACGACGACGACGGCGCAGCCGACACCGACGACGACGACACCGACGACGTCTCCAACGACTTCGACGACACCGACGACGACGACGACGCCGACGACGACGACGATGACAACGACGACGACGTCGCCGACGACGACGACGCCGACGACGACGACGACGACGACAACGACGACGACGGCAACGACGTCGCCAACGAAGACGACGACGAGGGAGGAGGGAGGACGACGACGGCGACAACGACGACAACGACGACAACGACGAGGGAGGAGGGAGGACGGCGACGACGCGAACGACGAAGAAGGAGGAAGGACGGCGACGCCGACGACGACAACGACGAGGGAGGAAGGAAGACGACGACGACAACGACGACGACGACGACGACGAGGACGACGGCGACGAAATAGGAGGGACGACGACGAGACGCCGACGACGGACGACGACGACGACGACGAGGGAGGAGGAGGAAGGACGACCACGGCGACAACGACGACGGAAACGACCACGACGCCAACGAGGACGACGACGACGAACACGAGGAAAGACACAGGACGACGTAGGCGACGACGACGACGACGCGGGAGGAGGGAGGACGGCGACGACGACGACGACGACGCAAGAGCGCGCGCACACGCTTTTGTTGAAAATCCGTGTTGCGAAACCTTGTGTTTTTGTAGATTTTTGGACACACGATTTTGAAATCCTTTCGAAACCGATGGGTTTTGAAGGATTTCGGCATACGCGCGCGACGACGCGCGCGTCTGCACTTCGTCGCATTTTTTGCAGAGGATTCTCGCGACGGCACACGCGCAAGGGCGTTCGACAGATTTCGACATGCGCCTGCGAGAAGCCCGTTTCATAGCATTTTGTGAAAATCTTGAAAAACCAATGGTTTTCTTGAGATTTCGCAAGAGCTCGTGCGGAAGCTTTTTTAGCAAATCAGTGTTGCGAAACCATGTGTTTTTGTATGTTTTTCGGAAACTCGATTGCGAAATCCTTCCGGCACCGAAGGTTTTTCAAGGATTTCGGCATGCGCGCGCGACGACGCGCGCGTGCGCACTTCGTCCAATTGTTTGCAAGGGATTCGTGAAGAATTGTTATGTTAGAACAAAAAATGTCACCGCATAATGTTTTTTACAGGGGAACCTCAGGAGGGGGGGAACCCGGCTGGCCTGGGACATTGTGATTTCATGTTTAGGATGGACATGTAGTCATAATCATATGTGATTTACATACCCGAAAGGGGTAGCGATAACGCGGGGGGGGGGTAGAGTCTATTCTCTTTCGAGAAAGGAGAATAAAGGAGAATCAATCAGTTGCTCAACTTAAAACTGTCCTCTCCACTGCTCGTGCAAACATCCCACCCTCCCACCCGCAACTTGGTCGCAAGACCTCTTTAGACCGTGACGGTAGGCACCACATGGGACTTGGCAACGACACCGACGCCGACGACGGCAGCAACAATGATGACGACGACGACGATGACAACGCCGACGACGACGATGACAACGCCGACAGCGACCACGACGCCGACTAAGACGCCGACGACGCCGACGACGACGACGCCGACGACGCCGACGCCGACGCCGACGACGACGTCGCCAACGAAGACGACGACGACGAGAGGAGGGAGAACGACGACGGCGACAATAACGACAACGACGAGGGAGGAAGGAGGACGGCGACGACGCGAACGACGAAGAAGGAGGGAGGACGGCGACGCCGACGACGACAACGACGAGGGAGAGGGGAAGACGAAAACGACGACGACGACGAAGACGACGGCGACGAAATAGGGGGGACGACGACGAGACGCCGACGACGGACGACGACGACCAGGAAGGACGACCACGGCGACAACGACGACGGAAACGACGACGACGCCAAAGAGGACGGCGACGACGACGACGACGAGGAGGAAAGACAGACGACGACGACGGCGACGACGAGGACGACGACGACGGGAGGAGGGACGGCGACGACGACGACGACGACGCAAGAACGCGTGCGCACGTTTTTGTTGAAATTACGTGTTGCGAAAGCTTGTTTTTGTAAGCTTTTTGGACACTTGATTTTGAAATTTTTCGGGAAACGCAGTTTTTTGAAGGAGTCTGGCATGCGCGCGCGACGACGCGCGCGCGTGCACTTCGTCCGATTTGTTGCAGAGGATTCTCGCGACGGCACGCGCGCAAGGGCGTTCGAACGATTTCGACATGCGCGCGCGAAACCCGTTTGGTAGTATTGTTTAAAACTCATAAAAAACTGTAATTTTGAGATTTCGCAAGGTCGCACGCGTAAGCGTGCTTCGAACATCCGTATTGCGCAACCATGTGTTTTTGTAGACTGGAAACTCGACTATAACATCTTTCCGACACCGAAGGTTTTTGAGAGATTTCGGCATGCACGCGCGCCGACGCGCGCGTGCACTCATTTTTTTGTTTTGGCGCGATCGACTATTGAAAACGAATGACGTTTGATGCACGAATGTGCGGCATAGTATTTGTTGCAGAGGATGGGCGGGGGGGGGCTTTTGGAAATGGCAATTGTCAACTCCACTGCTCGCGCAATCATCCCACCCACCTACCCGCAACTTCCCTTGCGCAACACGATCGGCGGCGATTGCCATGAGTATTTGGTGTTAGCTGGTGCATATTTGCGGCTGCGCCAGCCGGCGCATGTTCGTGCACGCGGCGACCAGCAAGTTTGGCGCGACCGACGCGGCCGCGGTGGCGCTGACCGCTGGGCTCATCCCAACGGGCACGTCAATGCCAGTCGGCGCATTGGGCGGGCGCGGGGTCATGGCAACTTCGGCAACAGTATACACGGGGATGATGATAGCGATGTTGGCGACGATGTTGACGACGACGACGGCACGGTCAGTGACGGCGCCGATGCTTGTCACGCCGACGACGCTGACGGCGTCCTCGCGTCGGTGATGAAGGTGTTGGATGGAGTTCGACATGCGCGCGCGTCCGACGCGAAACATTGGCCCGCATGGTATTAGTTGACACGGATAGTGCCCCCAGCACGCGCAAACGCGCGTTCGAATGATTTCGGCATGCGCCGATGGTGTTCTCAAGAATTTGCAGTCGCGCGAGCGTAGGCCTGTTTGAAAATTAGCCTGGCGAAGGAACCGACCACTAGCAGTTGTGAATACCGTCGTTGTTAATACCGCCTTCGGTGAATCTCCTTATGGGGCCACGAAGCGCGTGAACAGTGTGCCGACATGGGGCGGGGCCGACATGCGGGCGCTGCTAATAGGGTATGATGCAGAACTTCCTTTTACTGGGCCAAAAAACGTGTGAGGAATGCTTGTCCTTCTACGCACTCGAAAACTCTCAACGAATGTCCACCCATTCCCGCGCTCTCCTTCCCACCGGCCAACGTGCGACCGTCCGAAAAAGCGCGCGCAAAACGAACGCTCCAACGAACGCCAAACACCATTTCAAACACTTCGCAAGGGCCCTGCCCTTTAACGCCGCCGACCTGCGTGCGACCGTCCGAAAGCGCCTGCGCAAAGCGAGCACTCCGTGTCGAAGCAACGCGGGCGTGACTAAGTCCATTGCATCGCCATGCGGACTGCGTTTCTGAGAGCTTAGGTGGAGCTCCGCATGGGGCCACGAAGCGCGTGAGGGGTGTGCCACAATGGGGCGGCGCCGACACGCGGACTGCGCCAGCGGAACCTGAGGTGAAACCCCCTATGGGGCCACGAAACGTGTGAAGGGTGTGCCAAGATGGGGCGGCACCGCCATGCGGACTGCGCCTGTAAGACTTTAGGTGGAGCTCCCTATGGGGCCACGAGAAGTGTGACGGGTGTGCCAAAATGGGGCGACGCCGCCATGCGGAATGCGCCAGTGGGACCTTGTGTGGAGTTCCCTATCATTAAGGGGCCACGAGACGTGTAAGGGGTGTGCCACAATGAGGCGACGCCGCCATGCGGACTGCGCCAGCGGAACCTGAAGTGGAGCTCCCCAAGGGGCCACGAAGCGTGTGAAGGGTGTGCCAAGATGGGGCGGCACCGCCATGCGGACTGCGCCACTGGGACCGGAGGCGGAGCTTCCTATGGGGCCACGAAACGTGCCAGGGGTGTGCCACAATGGGGCGGCGCCGCCATGCGGACTGCGCCAGCGGATGAGGTGGAGCTCCCGATGGGGCCACGACGCGTGTGAATGGTGTGCCAAGATGGGGCGTCGTCATCATCCGGATTGCGCCATTGGGACCTTAGGTGGAGCTCCCTATGGGGCCACGAAACGGGCGAGGGTGTGCCAAAATGGGGCGGCGCCGCCATGCGGACTGCGCCAGTGAGACCTTGTGTGGAACTCCCGATGGAACCACGAAGCGTGTGAGGGGTGTGACGAAGACGATGACGATGATGGTGATGATGGAAAAGGGTCATGGTGATGGTGATAATGATGATGCTGATAGGGAGGGAAGGAGGAGGAGAGTGACGCGCGGCTGTCTTTTCAAAACGAGGACCCAACACCACAGGACGATTGGGAACTGTTGTTGCGAAGCCATACGTTTTGTTATATGGTTTCGCGATAGTTGGTGTTGAAACCCATACGCAACCAAGCGGTTTCGATGGATGTCGGCATACGCCCGCGATGACGCGCGCGCGTGCACTTCGTTCCATGTGTTGTAAAGGATTCTGGCGGCAACACGCGCGCAAAGGGCGTCCGATCAACTTTCGACATGCCCGCACGCGAAGCCCGTTTGGTAGGATTTCTGATCGTGTTGAAAAACGTGTGGTTTTCTGCAACAAATCCAAAGCACGCGCGGGCAAGTTGTTATGACAATCCGCGTTGCAGAACCATTTGCTTGTATATGTTGTTTGACACTCGGCTTAAAAATCCTTATGGCACCTAAAATTTCTGGAAGAATGCGGCATGCGCACGCGACGACGCGCGCGTGTGCACTTCGCCGTGCCTCTTTTCTGATACAAGGGTCTTGCACACTGATAACTTCTGATAAACGGGTGCGCGCGCATAGTACCTGTTTCAACGAATGACGGGTGGAAGTCTATACCGGCTCCCTTAGGATGGTACAAATTCACACTTCAGTTGGACGGTGGGGCATCTTTTTTTGCACATTGCGGGGTACGCATACTCCCGGGGCCAACCAACCTGTGTTGTTGGGTCCTCGTTTTGAAGAGACAGCGCCCCGCGTTCCTTCCTTCCTTCCTTCCTTCCTCCTCCCGCTGCCTCCTCCCTCCTCCCCCTCCTTGCTTCTGCATCATGACACACCCCTCACACGTTTCGTGGCCCCATAGGGAGGGAACTCCATCTAGGGTCCCAGTGGCGCCGCTCGCATGGCGGCCTCGGGTCATTTCGGCACACCCCTCACACGCTTCGTGGCCCCATAGGGAGCTCCACCTAAGGTCCCAGTGGCGCCGCTCGCATGGCGGCCTCGGGTCATTTCTGCACACCCCTCACACGTTTCGTAGCCCCATAAGGAGCTCCACCTAAGGTCCCGGCGGCGCCGCTCGCATGGCGGCCTCGGGTCATTTCGGCACACCCCTCACACGTTTCGTGGCCCCATAGGAAGCTCCGCCTAAGGTCCCAGTGGCGCCGCTCGCATGGCGGCCTCGGATCATTTCTGCACACCCCTCACACGTTTCGTGGCCCCATAAGGAGCTCCATCTAAGGTCCCAGTGGCGCCGCTCGCATGGCGGCCTCGGGTCATTTCGGCACGCCCCTCACACGCTTCGTGGCCCCATAGGGAGCTCCACCTAAGGTCCCAATGGCGCCGCTCGCATGGCGGCCTCGGGTCATTTCGGCACACCCCTCACACGTTTCGTGGCCCCATAGGAAGCTCCGCCTAAGGTCCCAGTGGCGCCGCTCGCATGGCGGCCTCGGATCATTTCTGCACACCCCTCACACGTTTCGTGGCCCCATAAGGAGCTCCATCTAAGGTCCCAGTGGCGCCGCTCGCATGGCGGCCTCGGGTCATTTCGGCACGCCCCTCACACGCTTCGTGGCCCCATAGGGAGCTCCACCTAAGGTCCCAGCGGCGCAGCTCGCATGGCGGCCTCGTTTCATTTTGGCACACCTCACACATGTTTTGGCCCCATAGGGAGCTCCACCTAAGGTCCCAGTGGCGCAGCTCGCATGGCGGCCCCGCCATGGGATTCCACAATTGCGGTATTCACAACCGCATATGGTTGGGTCCTTCGTCAGGCTAATACACATTGCGGGGTACGCATAATCCCGGCGGGGTACAACATATTCTTTCAAGAAAGGAAAACTCACCAATGCTCGCGGTGAGTTGTCAACCCCACAGCTCGCGCAATCATCCCGTCCACTCACCCGCAAATGGGTTTGCAGAACCCATGCGGCGGCGATCGCGAAAGCTTGGCGTTGGCTGGTGCATCTCTGGGGCCGCGCTGGCCCGCGCATGCTCGCGCGCGCAGCGGCCAGCTGGTGCGGCGCGACCGACGCGGCCGCGGTGACGCTGACCGCTAGGCACTTCCCAGCGGGCACTTCACTGTGAATCGGTGACTTGGGCGGGCGCGGTATCATGGCGACGCCGATAACGGTAAACCCGATTATGAGAGTAGCGATGATGGTGGCGATGGTGGCGATGACGATAGCAAGGCCAATGGTTCCGCCGATGTTTGATCACGCCCGCCGATAACGATGACGATGTCCTCGAGTCGGCGATGTATATTTTGAACGAGTTCGACACGCGCGCGGCCGACGCGCGCGATTGGCCCGCGTGGTATTATTGACACGGATCGCGCCCCCACCCCCCCAAAGCACGCATGCAAGGGCGTCCGAATCAGTTCGGCATGCGGCGTCAGGGGTCCGTTTGGCAAAACTTGATGAACATGCTGAAAGAAAGCGACGGTTGCCTTAAGAATCTGCAAGAGCGCGCCCGCAAGCTTCTTTTCAATACTGATGTCGGCAAACCCTTAGTTTTCTATGTGTTCGGAATACTCGTTGTTGAAATCCTTACGAAACCTGCGATGCTTGAGAGATTTCGGCATGCGCGCGACGACGCGCGCGTGCGCGCAGTTCGTCCAACTTGTTGCCAGGGATGCTTAAACATTGTTGATTTTTGAGAAACGAATGCGCGCGCGTGTGTTTTGCAGAGGATGGGTGACTCCGGCCTGGCTGGGATGGTACGAACTCATTTGTAGGATGGACGATGGGGCAGAATCGAGCATAAGTAGTTCTGCGAAAAAGTGCCCCGTTAACCCCAGGGGGGGAGGAGGGTAGATCCTGATACCCTTTCAAAGAAGGAGAATCCAATGGCGGGGCGGCGGCGAGGGTGGCGACATGGTGGCCAGAGCGCCAGACAGGCCCAGACGACGGGCGGCGGTGAGTCGAGGACGGGGCGGCGACGGCTACGACATAGTCAGCCGCCGAACTGCCACACAGGACCAGGCCGAGAGAACGGGCGGCCAGCATCAAAGCGGCGACGAGGCGGCGACGGCGACGACATAGCCGCTGGAACGCCACACAGGCCCCATGCCCTTTCCAGAAGTAAGAAACCCTGAGTGCAAGCATTGTTTGGGGAACAGGGTGCGAGAAAGAGAGAGAGAGAGTGCATCAAGAGAGAGAGAGAGAGAGAGAGTGGGAGAGATAGAGAGAGAGAGAGAGAGATAGCGCAAGAGAATAAGAGAGAACCTGCCCAAAAGGTCATGATGAACGAGTATAGTAGGTATAGTAGGTGATCACGCCTCAGGAAGGATTAACCAGAGTTGAAGTTATATCGATACACACATACATATGCGTATATATGTGTATATACATGTGTATACGAAGCCACGCCGCGAGGCGCGAGGGGAGCTTTTCACAGGCTCTCATGTGTTCTCTATCCTGAGTCCTGTACTCTAGTATTTTAGGGGATGGGGCCCTATCTTCTCAGACTGTTCGGGTTCCAATTAGCAGAGCGGCGCTCTGCTGATTCGCTCAAAGCATACGCACTCGTTGCTCCTTCCCTCGTTAGCAGAGCGCTGACCTGCTAATGGGCCTCAGAAGCAGGGGTCCCCATCCTGATTAGGCTCTGCTTAGCAAAGCGCCGCTCTGCTAATTGGCCTCAGGACATGTACGCGTTCACTGCTCCTCCTCTCATTCGCAGAGCGCCTCTCTGCTCATCTGACTCAGAGCACGCGCACTCGCTGCTCATGCTTCATTCACCCGAAGGCCCCAAAAGTCCAAGGGTGCCCTAAGAAGAGCCCAAGAGGGTCCAAGAGGCCCCCAAGACAGCCCATGAGCGCTCCAAGACGCCCAGGATGGCCCCAAGACGGCCCAAAAGGCCCCACAGAGGCCCCAAGATCGCTCCATGAGGACCTCCAACAGGCCTCAAGATGCAAACATTACTCATGTCCCTTGATGGTTTGATTATTCGGGGATCTTCTGACCCGGGTCAATCCAGACCCGGGTCAGCAGGAAACCAAAAACTGTAATGCAGGAAAAAAAAACTGCAACGCAGGTCTTCGCAAACCTGGGTCAGCCAATAGGCGCGGCCGCCTCGCGGCCACGAGCGGCTCGCTAACCCGGATCAGCCAGAGGGGGTCTTCGCAGGATCCTGCAGGATCTGGTGCCCTGGCTGACCCCCGTTTGCATTGACCCCCGTCTCTTGAGCCCCGAAATTTGTTGCGTTCTCGCGCTTTCTGGTTTCCATCGCTCCAAGATTGCCCCAGAGGCGCCCAAGACCGCCCCAAGAGGCTCCCAAGAGGCCCCCCACGACGGCCAAAGAGGGCCCCAAAACGGCCCAAGAGGCGTCCAAGACGGCCCAGGAGAGCCCCCAAACTGCCCCAAAGAGGCCCCAACAGGGGGAACAGGAACCGACAATTTGAGCCTTCCGCCCAAAGAAGCCCCCAGGAGGCCTCCAAGATGCCCTAAGAGGCGCCCAAGAGGCCCCCCAAGAGGCCCCCAAGAGGCCCCACGAGGCCTCCAAGAGGCCCAAAGAAGAGGCCCCAAGAGGCCCCCAAACGGCCCTCCGGAGGCTTCAAAACTGCCTCCAAGAGACTCCCGAGAGGCCTCCCACGATATCCCAACGAACATCCAAGAGGCCTCGAGCCCACAACCCAGGCACGGTAGCGGGATGGGCAGAAGGCCACGATTAGATCCGCCGCCCCCTGTCGAATCATAGCAGGGGTGCCTGGCGTGCCGAATCCTATCGGTTTTGGTTTGGTTCTTTTCCAAAAGAACTCCCCCTGGGGCTCCGGCCCGTCCCGCCGGCCACGTCGAAACTGCACAAGTCAATGCCTGTTCCTCCACAAGATGGCCCAAGATGGTCCCAAGACGGCCAAGATGCCCCAGGATGGACTCCAAGATGCCTCCAAAGCAGCCAAAATGGCCTCCAAGACGTCCAAGATGGCCCCAAGATGCATCCAAGACGGCCCAAGATGGCCTCACTATGGTCTAAGACGGCCCAAAAGGCCCGCAAGAGGCCTCCAAGACGGCCCAAGAGGCCTCCAAGAGGTCCTCCAGGAAGGCCCGACGAGGCAAAAAGCGCCTTTTCGGCTTTCCGACGGCCCAAGACGGCCCAAGAGGCTCCCAAGATCGCCCAAGAGGCCTCCAAGATGGCCCCATGACGGCCCAAGAGGCCCCCAAGACCGCCCCAAGAGGGCTCGAAGACGGCCCAGGAGGCCGTTAAGACGCCCAAGATGGCCTCCAAGACGGCCCTGGAACATTCCAAAAGGGCCCCACGTCGGCCCAGGGAGGCCCCCCAAACGGCTTCCGACGGCATCAGACGGGCCAGGAGCCCAACAAGACGGCCGAAGATGGCCCTAAGATGACCCAAGACGGCCCAATAGGCCTCCAAAAGGGCCTCCAGGAAGGCCCGAAAGGCAAACAACACTGATTTTCCGTAGTTGTTCGACGGATGTTTACATTTGCTTCTTTTCGGCCTTCCGACGGCCCGAGATAGCCCAAGAGCCCCCAAAGATCGCCCAAGAGGTCTCCAGTATGGCCCCAAAACTGCCCAAGAGGCCTCCAAGACGCTCAAGATGGCCTCCAAGACGGCCCTGGAACACCCCAAGAAAGACCCAAGTCGGCCCAGCCTCGCCCACCGTGTTCCCCGAACGATTTCCAAACCGAGTCGGGGAGATAGCTTGGCAGGCCTCTGGCCACAACGTTCGGCCACATAGGCGTTTCCAAAAAGGCAGGGGGCGGCGGTGATTCGCCGTAGGCGTCTTCGATCAAAAGAGATGGAGAGAAACAAAAGGGAGTCAGAGGGAGAGAGCGAGAGTGAGAGAGAGCGTCTGTTCGAGCATCGCGGACGTTCTCGTGAAGCACTTCGAGAGCCCACACGGGGCCGCTCCGCGGTGGCTGGAGGGCGAGGCTCCGCCGACAGGGCAGGCTGAGCTCGGCGAGCCAATCACGGCGGTCCGGCGCGAGGCACCTGCGAACACCTTCGGTCACCCACAGTGTTGGTTCTGACCCGCTGTGCAGCCAGGCTGTTCGAAAGAGGAACGATACAAAACGGACTTCGGAAAACCCTGAACCCAAAAACGTTTTCATCTCTCGGGGCGCATGTTTTGCTTCAGCCACCTTCCGCCGGCCTTCCGCCGGCTTCCGCCGGCACAGGCGACCTCGTTATATTTCCGCCGACCTTGCGCCGCCCTGCCGCCGCCTTCCGCCGCGGAAGAGATGACAACTCCTTCTATCCTAGAAGACAATGCCCTTCTTTGGAACGCCACACATAAGGAACGAAGCCCCATTGTTGCCCCAAAAGCGTCTGCGTGCACGAGGTGGGCTAGAGAAACAGCCATGGAAGGACGTAAGGAACATCGAGCGCCTTCCGAACCCAAACTGCTCCTTATCTCAGCGCCTTGGCTGTAGTATCAAGCACGTGGGGGTCCCAATTGACCTGCTTTCAACGAGCGGCCTCTGACAAGAAGATTCCAAGCTTGGACTTCATCTGGTGCAGGAGCAAATACGTGGGGCCCCAACAAGATGCCGATTCCGCCCTGGGCTCCTCCAAAGACGCATTCGGGCCAGAACTGCGGGCGAGCCAGGCTGCGTGGCGACGAGGGCCCCAAACCCAAAAAGGCCCCCAAGGGAGGCCCAGAGAGGAGAGAGCGAGGGCAGGGCATCGCCCCCCCTTCTCCGACCTCGTGCTTTTTTGCACCACGTGAGCGACGAAAAGAAAGGGGTCCTCCGCGAGATGACATAGCAATCTTGCGCAGTGACTCACGCGGGCCACCAGCACGGCAAGCCAAAATGGAGACGAGGGCGCTTACGCGCGACCTTGCGCGGACAGCTTGCGCGCCTATGTCTGTACAGACCTCCCCGTTTGTTTGTGCCGATCACGCGGCCCCTCCCGAACATTGGCTCTTCGTCCTGAGTCGTTTCTGACGGTCCTGCGGTCTAGCGAAGCAACCCCCCCAGGCACGAGTCGACCGCGCCAGCGGCTCGCGCTCGGTCGTTTTCGGTGGAGGTCGTCTTCACCTGTCACGAGCGGATCGTGCGGGCGGGGCGTCGACGTGGGCGGGCGGGCTAGCAAACCAGCCAGCGTGTGGACCCTAACGGGCGGGTCGGACCGGCGAATATGACGCCTGGCGGCGATGGGGCGGAGACGACCACCAGCGAAGACGACCGCTGCAGACGACGATATTCCCGCACCCCCCACCCACTCCAAAGACCAACAATGGTATGACATGATTCGAGACTTGCGTTACGACGCGATTCCCAGGCAGCCGATTAAGCTGTCTATTCAAACGCGCGGCCCCAAATGCCCCGACCCCTCCACCGGGGCAGAATTGTCGTCCTGGACAAATTCTTGATGGGCCCGGCGACAACGGGCCCCAGAGACCGCAATCGAGGAATATGCCATGAAAACATCATAACGTCGGCGATCTGGGAACCTTACGTCGTGATGTTGTCACTGCGCGAAGCGTGTTTTCATCCTCTGAGCTCCGCCGCGGTCAGAGCTCGTCATGGTGTACGCCGACGCCTTGGACTGCGTGGCCATCTCTGCCAGCTCGCTCCATCGCGAGGGCGCCGACCCGGTCGCCGACCCCTTACCAGGAGACCGGGCCGCGTCGCGCAAGCCCTGGCCGACGAGCTCGTCCTCTGGCTGCCAAAGACAAGACGAGAATGACGTCATGGAACGATAAGCCCAGGATTCGATTTGGGAACTCCAGAGTTTCTGGCGGCCTTTGGCCTCCCGTACTCGAACATGCGCCCCGGAATGCGCGAGGCGACAAGAAAACCAAGATTATCCCGGCAAAGCAACCTAACATCGATGTGTAGGAGCACATCTGGAAGCATTCCCCTTAAGATTCGGATGAGAATCCAGTTGTAGAATTCTGCTGTTCTCGCAGTCGTAGTCGTATTCGCGATGACAGTCGCAGTGGCAACGGCAGTCGCAGTCACAGCCTCAGCCTCAGCCTGCCTCAGCCTCAGCCTCAGCCTGCCTCAGCCTCAGCCTGCCTCAGCCTCAGCCTCAGCCTGCTTCAGCCTCAGCATCAGTCTGCCTTCAGCCTCGGCCTCAGCCTCAGCCTGCCTCAGCCTCAGCCTGCATCAGCCTCAGCCTCAGCCAGCCTGCAGCCTCAGCCTCAGCCTCAGCCTCAGCCTCAGCCTCAGCCTCAGCCTCAGCCTCAGCCCTCATCAGCCTCCTCAGCCTCAGCCTCAGCCTCAGCTCTCAGCCTCAGCCTGCTTCAGCCTCAGCCTCAGTCTGCCTCGCTCGGCCTCAGCCTCAGCCTGCCTCAGCCTCAGCCTCAGCCTGCCTCAGCCTCAGCCTGCCTCAGCCTCAGCCTCAGCCTGCTTCAGCCTCAGCCTCAGCTGCCTTCAGCCTCGGCGTCAGCCTCAGCCTCTGCCTCAGCCTGCATCAGCCTCAGCCTCAGCCTCAGCCTGCCTCAGCATCAGCCTGCCTCAGCCTCAGCCTCAGCCTGCCTCAGCCTCAGCCTCAGCCTGCTTCAGCCTCAGCCTCAGTCTGCCTTCAGCCTCGGCCTCAGCCTTCCGCCAGCCGGCGCCTCAGCTGCTCAGCCTCAGCCTCAGCCTCAGCCTGCCTCAGCCTCAGCCTCAGCCTGCCTCAGCCTCAGCCTGCCTCAGCCTCAGCCTCAGCCTGCCTTCAGCCTCAGCCTCAGCCTCTCAGCCTTCAGCCTCGGCCTCAGCCTCAGCCTGCCTTCAGCCTCAGCCTGCATCAGCCTCAGCCTCAGCCTCAGCCTGCCTCAGCATCAGCCTGCCACAGCCTCAGCCTCAGCCTGCCTCAGCCTCAGCCTCAGCCTGCCTCAGCCTCAGCCTCAGCCTGCTTCAGCCTCAGCCTCAGTCTGCCTTCAGCCTCGGCCTCAGCCTCAGCCTGCCTCAGCCTCAGCCTGCATCAGCCTCAGCCTCAGCCTCAGCCTGCCTCAGCATCAGCCTGCCTCAGCCTCAGCCTCAGCCTGCCTCAGCCTCAGCCTCAGCCTCAGCCTGCTTCAGCCTCAGCCTCAGTCTGCCTTCAGCCTCGGCCTCAGCCTCGGCCTGCCTCAGCCTCAGCCTGCATCAGCCTCAGCCTCAGCTTCAGCCTCAGCCTCAGCTTCAGCATCAGCCCTGCTCAGCCTGCCTCGCCTCAGCTCAGCCTGCCTCAGCCTCAGCCTCTGCCTCAGCCTGCTTCAGCCCAAAGCCTCAGTCTGCCTTGAGCCTTGGCACAGCCTCAGCCTCAGCCTCAGCCTGCCTCAGCATCAGCCTCAGCCTCAGCCTCAGCCTCAGCCTCAGCCTCAGCCTAAGCCTGCCTCGGCCTGCCTCGGCCTCAGCCTCAGCCCGCCTCGGCCTCAGCCTCAGCCTCAGCCTGCCTCAGCCTCAGCCTCAGCCTCAAGCTGCTCAGGCTCAGCCTTGCCTCAGCATTCAAAATGTGGCCCTGGAATGGAGTTCTGGGAACTAGAAGAGCACGAAGTGGCCTACAGTTGGCTCCGGGCATCCAAAATGTGGCCCGGGAATGGAGTTCTGGGAAGTCGAAGAGCACGAAGTGGCCTACAGTTGGCTCCGGGCATCCAAATGTGGCCCGGGAATGGAGTTCTGGGAAGCGAAGAACACGAGAGTGGCCTACCGTTGGTCCGGGCATCCAAAATGTGGCCAGGAATGAGTTCTGGAAGATGAGCCGAAGGCCTACAGTTGCTCTCCGGGCATCCAAACTTGGCCCGGGAATGGAGTTCTGGGAACTCGAAGAGCACGAAGTGGCCTACAGTTGGCTCCGGGCATTCAGAATGTGGCCCGGGAATGGAGTTCTGGGAAATCGAAGAGCACGAAGTGTGTGACTGTATGCGAAAAACGATCCCCCCCGGCAAACCCCAACGGCCCCCCAACTGCCACCCAACTGCCCCCAACGGCTGCCCAGACCCCCCTGTGGAGTAATGTTGAAGTAATGTTGAAGTAATGTGCTGCTCTCTTTTTACCCCACTAGAAACCTATCAGTCTTCGATGTTAGGTAAAAACCGTCGAACTCAGCATTGTCATGACTTCTTGCTCCTCGGAGACGAACCCAAGCCTCCGACGTTTTCAACTCACTTACCATGAGCAAGACGGCGGATCCCCTTTGTTTGCCTTCTGGAGGGGCCAGTTAAGGGCTAGGGGTAGAAAGCAAGCATCGGGCCCACGTCACGACGATGAGGTCGACTGGCCAGGTGTCCAAATAAGAAGTCCAAGCGCAGCGTGGTCGGAAGGCCTGGATCAGGGTGAGCTGGAAGAGAGCATGCTAGCCAGCGTGAGCCCCAAACAATGTGCCTATACGGTTCTAGAAATCTATGTGGTGCAACCCACGAGGTGCTATCTACGTGGTGCAATCTATGTTGTGCAATTAATCACTTGCCGAACTTGACGTTGTCAACTCCACTGCTCGCGCAATCATCCCACCCACCCACCCGCAACTTGGTTTTCAAAACCCATGCGGGACCGAGCACAGATATCGCTCCGGGGTCGTCTTGGAGCCCTCGAGGGCGTCTCAAGAGCGCCCCAAGAAGGCCAGAGAAGCAAGACGGCCGTCGACGACAACGACGACGACGACGACGGCGGCGACGACGACGACGCCGATGTCGACGACGACGAAGACGACGACGCCGACGCCGACGACGAAGACGACGACGACGTCGCCAACGAAGGCGACGACGAGGGAGGAGGGAGGACGACGACGGCGACAACGACGACAACAACGACAACGACGACAGCGAGGGAGGAGGGAGGACGGCGACGACGCGAACGACGAAGAAGGAGGAAGGACGGCGACGCCGACGACGACAACGACGAGGGAGGAAGGAAGACGACGAAGAGACGACGACGACAACGACGACGACGACGGCGACGAAATAAGGGACGACGACGAGACGCCGACGACGGACGACGACGACGAGGGAGGAGGAGGAAGGACGACCACGGCGACAACGACGACGCAAACGACCACGACGCCAAAGAGGACGACGACGACGAACACGAGGAAAGACACAGGACGACGTAGGCGACGACGACGACGCGGGAGGAGGGAGGACGGCGACGACGACGACGACGACGACGACGACGACGACGACGACGCCGCAAGAGCGCGCGCGCACGCTGTTGTTGAAAATCCGTGTTGCGAGACCTTGTGTTTTTGTAGGTTTTTTGGACACACGATTTTGAAATCCTTTCGA
>CAUYUJ010011614.1:75745-250745 GCA_963575745.1 Prorocentrum cordatum | reverse complement strand
CCCCCTCCCCCCCTTTGGCCACCAAATTCGAGCCCCCCGCCCTCCCCCCCAGGCGACCGGAAGCCAACCCAAGTCCATGCGGGCCCCCCCCACCATCCCTGGTAAGAACAATACAAAACACACTCTGTCCCCACCATCCCTTCAAAACAAAGCAATACAAAACACACTTTGTCTCCAGATTCGGAGCACGCGCAGCGAACCCGATGCGGCCTCTCCGCACACCCCTGCCAACAGCAAATACAGAGTACACTTGGCGGCGGCGGCGGCTGCGGCGGCTGCGGCGGGGGCAGCGGCTGCGGCGGCTGCGGCGGTGGCGGCGGCGGGGGCGGGGGCGGCGGCGGCGGGGGCGGCGGCGGCGGCAGCGGGCGGCGGCGGCGGCGGCGGAGCGACTGCGGCAGCGACTTGCGGCGGCACCGTCTGCGGCGGCGGCGATTTGGCAGCGGGGGCTGCGGCGGCGGCGGCGGCGGCGGGCAGCGCGGTGGCGGCGGCAGCGGCGGACAGCGGCGGCGGCGGCGGCGGCGGCGCGGCGCCGGCGGCGGCGGCGGCGGGCAGCGGCGGCGGCGGAGACGGCGGCGGCGGCGGCGGATTGGCCCCAGTAGCTGGCCATCCAAAGAGGACTGCTGCATATGCTGCGGCTCGGGCCAGGCTCAGGTGCTACGTATGTGCTGGGAGGGCGGGTGGGAGTGAGCGAGACGTCTTGAGGGCGGGGATGGAGACTCTTGTCCTCGCCCTTACCCTAACCCCTAACCCTAACCCCCAAACCAACCCCGAGCCCCAAACAACACGCACTACTTACTACGCACTGCGCATTAGCACGATTCACTCCCAGTACGCACTACGCACTACTCCCTACTTCCAACTCACTAGTCAATTGTCGCAAGTCGCTACTCACTACCAATGATTCACTACTCATTATTCATGACTCACTACTTACGAAATTCTACTCGCTAGTCCCTACTCACTACCCACTACTCAATACCCACTTCCCGCTGCTCACTACTCACTACTCTCTACTCGCTATTCTCTACTCATTTCTCACTATTCACTACTCACTACTCGCTACTCCCTACTCGCTACGCACTACTCCCTACTCACTACTGACTCCTGACTACTCCGTCCTCAGTACTCACTACTCTCAACGCCCTACTCGCTACTCAGTACTCACTACTAGGTAATACCTACTCGCTACTCGCTACTCGCTACTCATCACCCACGACTCTCTACTCACTGCGCACTACTCACTACTCACTACTCACTCCTCGCTAGTCGCTACTGTCTACTCCCTCATCCCCACTCCCTGCTTACTACTCACTATGGACTACTCACTACACACTACTCACTCCTCACTACTCACAATTCCTTACTCACTACTTCCTTCCCGCTACTCACTACCCACTACTCACTAATCTCTATGCGCTACTCACTACTACCACTACCCATTACCACTACTCACTACTCACTGCGCACTACTCACTGGCAAATACCCACTGCTCACCAAGCGCTACTCAAAGCACTTTACTCTCTACTCACTACGCACTACACAGCACCCGCTACTAAATTCTCCCTAGTCTCTACTATCCTCTCCCCACGCCTCGCCATCCACTACTCACTACCCAATACTCTCTACGAACTACCCACTACTCACTCCACGGTCCCCGCTGCTCGTTACTCACTACTTCCCCACTCCCTACTCCGTACTCACTTCTCACTACCCATCAATCACCACTCCCTAGTCGCTACTCCATATTTGCTACTCCCTATTCTTACTCGATACTCACTACTCATTACCGACTACTCACTGCTCACTACCGACTACCCACGACCCACGAGACATTACCCACTACTCACTACCCACTACCCACCACTCACTACCCAATACTCACTACTCACTACTCAGTACTCACTCCTCACTACGCACCACTCACTAATCACTAATCACAACTCACTACTCACTACGCACTGCTCACTAATCACAACTCACGAATGACTGCTCCCTGCGCACTACTCACTACTCATTACAAACTACTCACTACTACCGACACACTACTCGGTACTCGCTACCGAATACCCACTACTCACTACTCACTACCCACTACTCACCACTCACTCCCCTCTGCGCACCCCCCTGTTCGGCGCAAAGGGGGGGAGGGGGGGGGGTCCCGAACCCGGACCCCCCCCTTCAAGGGGAGGGGGGAAGGTCGGACCCCCCCCCTCCCTTAAGGGGGGGAGGGGGGGGGGGGTCGAAAATCTCCCCCCCCCCCTGAAGGGGTGGAGGGGAGGGGTTCTGCGAGCCCCCCCCCCCTTTTGTGTATTCAGGGTCATCCACTGGCGCGCTTTCGAACGTCAGAGACCCTCCCCTGACCGACCTCGATCTTACACCTCGGTCCGACTGCATGCTGGGAGGAGGAGGGGAGGAGGAGGAGGAGGGGAGGAGGAGGAGGAGGAGGAGGAGGAGGAGGAGGCGGGGGAGGAAGAGGAGGAGGAGCCCCTGGGATCCTGGGCCCGCGCCGATCCCCCCTTCGTCGGCCTCCCCCCCCGTGGGTCTCCCCCCCGTGGGCCTCCCCCTCGTCGACCTCCCCCTCGTCGGTGTCCGCCTCGTCGACCTCTCCCTCGTCGGCCTCCCCCTCGTCGACCTCCCCCTCCCTCGTCGACGACGCCTTCCCCGTGGCCCCAAGAAGGGCCCCGAAAGTTTGCGAAGACAGGGGAAATCCCACTCCTCCCGCTCCACTCCTCCTCCTCCTCCCCTGGCAGGAGCAGTCAGCATCGTCCAGCTAAACCGCACCGGATCGGAGATTACATCGGATCGGGTTGCATCGGCACGGACCCGAAAACGAGTCGAATCGGCCGCGCTAAAACACACGACTCAGCCGTGCAGGCACCAGGCCGCAGAGGGTCACACGAAGACCGAAATCGGACCTGACAGAGCCTGGTAAGATCAATACCAAATCGGCTCGATGGAATCGAGATGGGTCCTGCATTGTCGGCCTCCCGTTTGAGAAACAACTGGGTCCTGAAGGAGACGGGTCCCAGGGGCCTTCCCCTGGGCACCTCTCCGTCCTGAGCTGGTCTCGGGCAGTCCCCGGGCCCAGGAGGCCAACAACGGCGAACCATCTCGAGGACCTCTTCCCCTCAGGACCACATCGCTCCCTGGCGCGTGGCGCAACCCCAGGGCCCGGCCAGCCTGGCCCGTGCGCTGAGAGGGGGTGGCCGAGGAGCGCCATGCGAGACCGGGGCCCCCGCAGAGCTGCTCGGGGGGGGCGGCTCGCATCACCGCGGGGCCTGCTGCGGTCGGGAGCTGTTGCTTGGCGTGTCGCGGCGGTGGCCCCGGCGACACGCTGCGCCCTGCGAGCTGACAGCGCGTCGCTCCGCTCCGTGGGGCAAGAGGCCTTGCGCCGACGAGCGGTAGGCCAGAAACTCGGCTGCGTGGCACGCTGAGCCAAAGTTGCTGACCGTGCGCGGATAGGGGAGGGGGTCTAAACGATTGCGAAGGTGGGTTGTATCTGGACGGGTTCTGAGTGGGCTGCGAGTGCCCTAAGAGGTGGGCAGGGCCCACTTAGCCCAGATCTTCACCCCCCGAAGCCGCTCAGGGCACGTGTAACCCACTTTTCTAAGCTAGCTTAGGCCGGCTAGGACCCGCCTTAGCATCCGCATACATCCCCCCGTCCACTCAGCACCCCCCGATGGGGGATCCAGGTGGGATCTGACCAATTCCGCCCGATGGGGACCCATTCCGCCGGTGATCCAGGTGGGTTCGGATCGATCGAATCGCAGCGGGCCCTACCCGACGCACTCCCCATCCGGCCTGAGAAAGCGGGTCCCTGAGGAAAACGGGCCCTGACCCTGGGGCGCGCGCGCACGTCGGCACGCTGGCGTCGTCGCCGCCGTCACCGCCGCCGCCGCCGCCGCCGCAGCCGTCGTCGTCGTCGTCGTCGTCGTCGTCGTCGTCGTCGTCGTCGTCGTCGTCGTCGTCGTCGTCGTCGTCGTCGGCTCTCGTCGCCGTCGTCGCCGCCGCCGTCGGCGCCGTCGTCGCCGACGTCGCCGGCGCCGCCGGCGGGGCCCGGCGAGTCGGTGCCGCCGGGCGGAGGCTGTCCAGGTGGGGGTGATCGAGCCTTTCGAGCGCACGCTGGCCCGTCCCAGCCGCGCGGCTGGACTGAACCACAGAGGGACGGGGGCCGAACTGGGCAGCCGAACAGATCTCTGCAGAGGGCAAACATTGAAGGGGAACTGGGACACACAAATAAATGCACACAAATAAAACCACTCCCCCATATTTTTTCATATTTTCTGGATTTCTGTCTTCCCCCCCAATTCCCATATTTTCCCATATTTTCTGGGAATCGCCGATTCATCGTGTCTGTGTGTTTATTTCCCCTCCTCAAACATACACAGCTTTGAGATTGTGGCCGAGCCGGTTTTGCTGTCTTTGCCTGCCTGGCCCATGCCCCCTCAGTGGGTGGTGCCACGGCTCCGGCCGACCAGTAATCGTCCCCAGTCTGACGCTGCTGCTGATGGGCCAGTTGTCGACCACCACGACCACAGGTAGGACGGGGGAGCAGGGAGGATGGGGAGGTCCTCCTCCTCCTCCTCCTGCTGCTCCTCCTCCTCCTCCTGTTTATCATCCTCATCTTCATCCTTCTTCTCCTCCTCCTCCTCCTCCTCCTCCTCCTCCTATTTATCATCCTCATCTTCATCCTTCTTCTCCTCCTCCTCCTCCTCCTCCTCCTCATCCCTCTCCTACTTCTATGGTAGTGGTGGAAAATCGGCCCGTCCGCTGCTGCTCCTGAGCATTTTCGTAGGGTGGAGGGCTCAGGGTGAAATCCACATGGGCTTTTGCACCTCGAAAACCAATCCGTCCTGTGATTCACTTTTTGCAGATTCAAACCTCGTAAATCAATCGAAACGGCATTTCAGATTTCACCCTTTCCCCTCCACCCAAAGAAAATGCTCGGATCACCATCCTCTTCCTCCAAATTGCGCCTCATTGCCCGTTCTGGGCCCCGTCCTCATCCCAGCTCACCGCTCCTTCCTCCTCGCGGTCCCCTCCTCCCCCGCGCCCGGGCCACAACTTTCGCCTCCGGTGGCGCTCCAGCACCCCTGGGGCGCCCTCACTGGACCGGGCGCAGCTGATGGAGACCACCCGGGGCCTCGGAAACTTCCAAGGCCCCTCGAAAGCCCCCAGAACCTAACCCCGCCCCCTCCCCGCCCAGGCTCCCCTCCTCCCCGCCGCCCCGCGCTCCCTTCCTCCCATCCCGATGCTTTCTCCGCCTTCCTCTCCTGCAATCGCCTCCTCCTCCTCCTCCTCAAACTCCTCCTTCTCCTCCTCTTCCTCCTCCTCCTCCTCCTCCTCCTCCTCGGTCGTCTTCCAACGGAGCACCTCCCGCAGTGAAAATACATATTTGTAGGGACCTATGAAAAGGGAACTCGGAGGGAGGGCTTATTGAAACATCTTTGGGTTTGCTCTGGTCCTCCTCCTCCTCGTCCCCCTCCTCCTGCCACATTGGCTTGTTGCCAACCCCCTTGTCCTGGGTGTCGCCCAGGCTCAGCGGCAGGAGCCGGGTGTCGCTGGAGTCGCTGCGGCTGAGCCTGGGCTGGGGCCGCAGCGGAGAGCATCACCGTGGGAGAACAATTACCGTGGAGGGACAGCCCAAACCTTATGAGGAACATCCTGGAAGCCTCGCGCGGCAACTAGAGACCCAATTTACGTCGGATCCACGTCGGAGTCACGTAGGATTTATGTCGGAAAATCGCTGCGAAAACGGTGTCATATATCTGACGGGGCGGACGCGTGGTCTAGATAATACAATTATTGCGGACCGCACGAGGCCTCCAGGCTTTTCCCTCATAGCACACACCCTCGCGTTGCGAGAAAAAACACAACGGATGTTCTCCCCTGGGGCCTTTACCAGACCCCGGGGACATACAAAAACAACTCAGAATGAAAAACTGGTCCCAGGGCATGGGTCAAGACACCCGGGGGTCTACGGCAAGAACAAAGCATGACGTCGGGGGTCTGGAAACGTTGGGGGGCATCGGCTCAGGGGGGGAAACATCGACCCCAGATCGGCGATAGGCCCCCGATGGCGAACTCCGGTGGCCGTTCGGGACGATCCCAAACACCCCTGGAACGCTTTCGGCGAGACGCAGCTGCTGAAGGCACCCCGAGGCTGGAAAACCGCCGAGAAGTGGCGAAAGCGTCCGAACATCTCGAACCTCGAACTTGTCGTGCCCCCTGAGCCTACCCCTGAAGGATCGGGCAGACGTATGCCTCAAAGTTGGAACATTCGAGTTGGCCTGATGGGGCCATCAGAAAACTAACGAGACTCAATCAGAAAATGGCGCGATCTCCCGCCGTTGCAAACCATCGAGCCAAGACCGCACCGTCAACATCCAGGCGGGGCGTGTGATTAAACATACGTTGGCGAGCCCGAACCTCTGGCGACCTGGCGCCTTGCGTGGCCCCGAGAAGAGCAGGCCGTTCCCCAAGCAGTGCTCTGGCCATCGCTCGGACGTCCACTCCCTGTGTTTTTTTTGTTCGGTCTCGTGCGTGGCTTTTTTTTCGCCAAAGGATCCAGGATGCTCCTCGAGGGTCCTCGCCGAGGGAAACATGCACACGTCCGAGCGATGCCAAGGGCGGGGTCCGAGGGGGAGGCGGAGGAGGAGGAGGAGGAGGAGGAGGAGGAGGAGGAGGAGGAGGGGGAGGAGAAAGAGGGGGAGGAGGAGGGGGAGGCGGGGGGGAGGGCACGTCCGAGCGATAGCCGAGTGCTTGCGCTTACTTAGGGGTTCCTGGGCCCGCCCGCGGGCCCCGGCGGCCCCGTCGCCCCCGCCCGCCGCGGGCACGTAGCCAACACCACGGATCGTGGACCGCGGAGCTCAACTCGGGGGAAAACCTACCTCGCTTTTGACCACCCTCGCTTCCAAGAGATACCAAACAATGCCAAATTGCGGCCTGTACTGGTCAGGACGCTTGACGAGGAGGCGCGTGGTATGGCTTGGTTTTGCCTGGAAGCGAAAGCGGGGGAGGTAATTCACGCTCTGATCAACTGCACCGCACAGCTTGCACAGCCTATAGATTACACACCACAGCTTCCACCACACAGCCTTCAGGAGGAGAAGAAACACACAGACGCAATGAATCGTCGATGCCCCAGAACATAAGGGGAAAACATGGGAGTTGGGGGGGCAGACACAAACCCATAAAATATGGGAAAATATGGGGAATCTGTTTATTTGTGTGTATTTATTTGTGTGTCCTGGGGCCCCTTCAAGCCTGCACAACACAGCTTGCACCACGCGTACTGACCCACGTAGCATATACCGCACTCTTTGCACCACCCAGGTGGCACCCATAGCGTACACCACATGGCTTACACCGCATGGCTGGTACCACATAGCTAGGACCACACAGCTTGCACCACGTAGATTGCACCGTACCACACGGCTTGCGCCACATAGCTTGCACCACCCAGCTTACACCACGTAAGTTGCACCATCTAACTTTCACCGAGCAGCTGATTCTACATAGCGGCCTACACCACATAGCTTACACATCCACGGTGAAAGGACTTACTGTTTGGAGCCCACGCTGGCCAACATCCCTCCCCCCCACCCTCCCCGCTCCCCGCCCCCTGGTCGCGTCACGATTCGCGCTGGCGCCGTGTGGGAATGAATAAGCATGCCCAAACGGCGCCGGCGGCGTGAATCGTAACGTGAACCAGCCCCCTCCCCCCCTCCCCCCCGTCACGCCCGCTATTGCCAGGGAATCGCACAACTGTCTCAAAGAGGAACCGTCCCTGGGAAACCAAAAGGTATCTACACCCCTACTCCCCGCACCTCTCCCGGGGTGCGTTCTGACCAAGACTTCGGGGCGAATCCACCGGTGGCGACGAGGGCCTCCCGGGAGACCCAGAGAGGGCAAAACATAAAACATCCTCCGAGTCCCCAGTCCCCCTTCCCTGAAATCCGGCGTGGCAGCAAAAAAAAACATGCGACATCGCAACAAGTCACGACACGAGCCCCGGACCCCATGTGCCCTGACCTTCCAGAGTGCTAAAAAATAACCCTCCAGACCTATAGACCTATCTGGGCTGCCTAAAAACCTCGACAGAACTTAAGATATCGAGGTCCTGGTGCTATTTTTTAGCCCTCCTGGAAGGTCAGGGTGCCTGCGCACCACTTCTCGACCCGGCTCGACCCGTGAGGGCTCCCCGTTGCCCAAACTGGAGCGCCGCGGCGCCCGCTGTGACGGGGGTGGCACCGCCAGGACCTCGGGCTGGGTGCCCTCGCCTCCTCCGAGCCCCCGGCCCCTCTCTCCTCGGGGGCTGCGAAAGGCGCCCCCGGCTTTCCGCTCCACTTTGGAGCTCCTGGGGCCCTCTGGACCTCGTGAGGGGTGCCCTGGAGGCCGTATGTAGTGGCCTCCTTGAGAATCCTGGGGGCTCCTGGGGCCAGGGGCACCTCTAGCAACACCCGATCTCTGGGCCCCGGCCGAGGAGCCGGCCGCGGACTCCCGGCAGGGCGACGCTGCTGCCCCCGGGCGCGGGGCTCCCCTCGCCCTCCTCCGGGGCCACGGCCGCGGAGGCCAGCGCCCGCAGCGGCGGCGGGGCCGCCTCGTCCGCGGGCGACGGCGGCTCCTGGAGAGGCAGCCGCTCTGTGGGCTTCGGCAGCGTGCACCGGCACCTCCCTCCGTTGCCAGTGCGTGTGTTGACCTGATGCCAGGCTCTGGAGGTGCTGGGAGTGGAGCTCGGACAAGCGGGCTCCGGCAGGTTAGCTGCCCTCGTCCTCGCCTGTTTGTCGGCGGCGAGCGGGGTGGGAAGTGAGAATGAGAAGGCCTTCTCAGAAGGCGGCGGGGCTTCTGTCTCAGAAGGCCTCCGCCCTTCTGAGAGGTTTTCTGCGTCTTCGGCGAAGGCCTAGAAAACTTCGCAGAAGGTCAGGGGCTTCCGAGCCTTCTGAGAAGGCCCGCCCCTTCTCACTTCTCCCCTGGGCTCGCCGCCGAGCTTTGGGCCTGCTGGGAGGACATCGTCGCCACGGCTGGCTTCGCCTCGGAATGCCAGCCAGATCGCACCCTGAGAGAGGTCTGGGGGATAGCGGGATCGGTATCGATAAGTCAGCGCCGAAACGGTCAATCAAATCGAACCGAAATGTGTGCCTCGGCACAAGATCATAATCGAATCCGATCGGCTGCGCCAAGATGCAGACCAATTCCGGTCAAACATCGGGCCGCATCGGGCCGTCGGAATTTCTGAATCGGGGGAGTCCTCCCTGGCGTTATTCGTACTTTGTGGGCCTCGCCACGGCTGGATCTGCTTTGGAAAACGGGTCAAGCTGGAACCCGCGAGGGTTCTGGAGACCGCTTTTTGAAGGCAGTTGTTCCCAACCATGCTGTGGTGCTGGGTCCTCGTTTTGACGAGACAGCGCCCCGCGTCACTCACCTCACCTACTTCCTCACTCTCTCCTCCCATCCCATCCCTGTCTTTACCCTCCGCATGTCACGGTTTCGGCACACCCCTTGCACGTTTCGTGGCCCCCTGGGAACTCCACTGAAGGCCCCAGTGGCAGGGTTCTTATTCGGTTCCCCGCCCATTCTGGCACACCCCGCACACGTTTCGTGGTCCTCTAGGGCGCTCCACGAAGGCCCCAGTGGCAGGGTTTGCATGCGGTTCTCCGCCCACGTCGGCCCCCTCACCTGTTTCGTGGCCCCATAGGGAGCTCCACTGAAGGCCTCAGCGGCAGGAGCATGCGGCCCCCCCTCCATTCTGGCACACCCCTCTCACGCCTCGTGGCCCCACAGGGAACTCTGCGGTTCCCCGCCCATTCTGGCACACCCCGCACACGTTTCGTGGCCCTCGAGGGCGCTCCACGGAAGGCCCCATTAACAGGGTTTGCATGCGGTTCCCCGCCCACTTCGGCACACCCCTCACACGCAGGAGGCGAAAGGAAGGCCTCGCGCCACCTCTTCAGTCGACTACACGAGATGGACGACGGGCCTGCTGGTGCAGAGGCGCATCAACTCGCTACCCCACGTACTCCTGCAGATGCTCACCCACCTGCTCCACCACCACCAGCTCAACCATCAGCGCCCCACGAGATTGCCAGGCTTTCAGGGAGCAGCCGCTGCGGACCGCAATGACCAACCTCGAGAACCAGTTCACACAGCTGAGCGGTGCAATTGGGACGAGGATGAACTCAGTGGAGGAGCGTGTTGGGAGTTCGGAGGAGAGGATTGAGGAGGTGGAGGTACACTTCACGAATCTGGAGAATAGCTTTGACCTGAACGACCCGCCCAGCTCCAATGCGAGCGCAAATGACGACGTAATGAAGAAGATCCGAGAGTTAGAGGCGCAAATTTCCATGCTCCAGGTCGCCAGTCCGAACACCACAACGAGCCTGGACAAGGACAATACCATGGTGCTCGGACGTTTGCAATCGATCCAGGACCTGGAGTCCGCGAAGGTGTGGGTCAACAACGAGCTTTGCGAGGTGTATGGACCAAGGCCGGAGGAAATCTACTCAAAACGGGACTTCCGAGGCATAACATTCGCAATCTCAACAGCAGGGATCGGAATTCCAGAAGGGCTCTTTCAACGAGGGGGGCAACCCTATATAGGCAAAGCAGGACCAACCACTCCCAAAACATACTATTACTTCCACGGTGTTCGGAAAAAAATACTTGCTGAAACAATGGGGTTACAATGCCAAGGCTGTTTGGGCAGATCCGGAGGAATGCAAGGTCTGGGTAGGCCAGGAGCTCGCAAGGCACGTCGCCATCGACAATAGCAGCCTCAAGGTAGCGTTGGGGATGGACCGGGAGGCCTGGTTCCCAGACGCAAACTATCCAGACTTCTCTCAGCCCATTGCGAAAATGAAAAGGAAGTTGGAGAATGCCCCAGCAGAAGGGGTTTGGAAAAGCTCGACGAAGGGTCAGAAAGGAGATGGAAAGGGAAAGGGTACACATTGGGGACTCGGACGGCACATCGGCGTTTCACGTCCTTGAGAGTTTTGCGCGGAACCTGTTTCCCAACACCGTGAGAGAGGTCATTCTGCGATCGCCCATGGGGATACCATTTGACCGTATCCTTGCCACGCATTGCCATCGCAGCACACTTTCAGGAAAGACGGGGCTGCCCAAGGCAATTCCGATGCACTACGACCCCGAAGCCAGTATGCATGGGGCGGCTGGCTTCGTGGAATGTGGAGGGGCTCTCGGAGAAGACGAGCATGAATGAGACCAAATTAGAGCAATTGATATTGGCCATGGAAAATGCATCGATATTCTGCGTTTACAAGAAAGACACTTGCCTGGTTCAGTTTCTTATGTGCACAACGACTTCTTTGCGAGCCTGTCAGGGGGCACCGACGATGGGATGAAGCTCGCTGGAGTGAGTTTCTTGGTGTTTCCGCGGGTCCGCCACTCCATCATGAGAGCTTTTCGCAGCAGAGCTCGCGCATTGCCAAATACGTTTAAGTCGGGCGTGTCCCCCTACAAGGGGATTTTCGACGACAAACTAAAAAATGCTTGAAAAATACTCCAGAATGGTCAAAAATACTCGGAAAATGGTCCCCATACTATTTTTTTACTTTTTTGAATATCCCTCCAGTAGAGGGACGGGCCCGACTTAATGCTGCGTCGAAAATCAGAGTCGAAGGGGGCCAGATGAGCATCAGTACGGGACATGCCCCCCACAATGGCCGCCCGCTGGAGGAGCGGCAGGACTTCTTTGCCGAGCTCCACGGGGCAGTCCAGGAAGCGAAAGCACATGGACCTGCCACTGCTCTCGGTGATAGGACTAGCACGTTACTATGCCCAGGAGAGGCAGGCAAACTCGGAGCGCACGTGTTCGGCAATCCAACCGCAGAGCTCGATGCAGCGAGCAACCGGGAGCTGCTGATAGAAGGGTGCAGGTATGTGCAAGTGGTGGTGGCGGACACTTTCTTCGAACAACCTGTGCACGAACAAGTTACCTACTACGACCTCGCCGCCCGCCCGCACTATGAGATCAGTGCGAACAAGTTTGCCGAAATCGATCACATGATGGTGCAGAGAAACTGGCAGGGAATAGCGCGCCGCGTACGGGGCAGAAAAGACATCGCATTACAATATCATCCTCTTCTCGTTCCCGTGGACACCGTTGTGGAGATCAAAAAGCAAACGCCCAAGACGCGAAGCTGCATTCCATCGCCGAGCGCTTCTGCAAGTGTTTCTCTGAGGGTGCTCAGGACCTTCTGCACTGCCGTGAAGACCAACATGTTGATGCGATGGCGGCGACTGCGAAATCTGCCGTGGAGGCCGCTGCAGGAAGTGCCCTTCCAATAAGATATGTTATCGCGAAACGGCCGTGGTTTCGAGCAACCACCCTTGTCCTCATTGAGTTGCGGAACGCTGCCTGGGTTGAGGGGCAATTCATGCTTGAAGCCTCTCTGAACAATCAGATCAAATCCGCAGCCAAACGAGACCGAGCAGAATGGCTAGAGAACGTCCTCGCCGATAATGGTTGGTCTGCTATACAGCACCTGCGGCGTGGGACTTCGCATCGACAACAGGACCGGCTCCAGGGTCTGGATGGCAGCCTCGTGAGCTCCAGCGACAGGGCTGAGACAATGGCGACGTATTTCCAGGATGCGCAATGGAAACAAATCCTGGTGCAGGGGAGGGAATGCCATTCAAACCTCGATTGGGCCTGGTGATAGACATTCCGACTGGAGAGTTCTGTCTGCAAGACATGAAGAATGTGCTGTCGCGATTTGCGAAGGGGGAGCGCAAGTGGGCCAGATAATGTGCCCCCGGATTTCTGGGCCACCCTTGGTCGCAATGACACTTCTCTCCAACTCTTGCTTCAATTGTTGAACTCATGCTGGGAGGCACGGGCGATTCCGCAATCCTGGGCATGCTTTTTCTGGCATCTGCGATATTCAAAACAGGCAATCCGGCGCTGCCATCAAATTACCGTCGTATTTCACTCTTGGCGGTGGGCTACAAAGTTCTCGCGGCTTTGATTTGGGGACGGCTTCGAAGTGAAGGCGTGGGGAGTCGCCTCCCAGACAATCAATTTGATTTTCGCCCTGGCAGAGGCGGGGACTTGGCCATCCTCACTGTGCAACGCATTATAGACGCAGCGCAGGACCTCAGAGACAGCGCGCTGTCCGTTCTGCTTCTGGATTGGCCGAAGGCTTTCGACGGCATCGATCCAGGAGCGATGCAAGTGGCTCTGCGCAGGTATGATCTTACGAAGCATAAATCGGCATGGTGGCTTCTGTTCACAGATGCAGATCGTTCACAGTGCGAGACGCAAGCAAAAAATCCGGCGCTCCTCAACAAGCAGCCAGCATAGCTCAAGGCTGCCTGCTATCCCCGTATCTGTGCATCATCGTATTGACCGTCATCATGGCAGATGCGCGTTGGGAATCAGATGGCTGCAAGACTGAGAATGTTTAGTACGCCGACGACACACCGTTGATTCGAGCATCATCAACTTGTCTACAAACAACTTTGAACAGCCTGCTGGCTCGAGCTGCTCCGTACGGCCTGCTTCCGAATTGGGGCAAAACCGTCGTCCTGCACATCGGCAACCCGTCGCCGATCCTGGATCCGAGCGGCCGACCTATTATTCCTGGTGCGGAACAGCACGTATACCTTGGCGGCCTGCTGACGACCGGTGGATCCGCCAAATTTGCGACCTCTCGAATATTAGGCGAAGCGAGGGCGGGGGTACGTTCACAATATTGAAGAATGTATGGAGTCATTCTTCTTCATTCTTCTCTGAGCAGGAATAGGAAGCAGAGGATTCATGCGTCGTCAGTCTAGAGACAGAACGGTTTAACAGAGCTGAGTATTATTGGACAACTCTTTCCACGTTTCTTGCTCAAGGGACATCTGGGGGATACCAGACCCCATGAGTTCGAGTGTCCGGCGAAACAGTTCTAGACGTTGCTTCGCCACGCCCGCTGGCAGACCAGCTGATTGCCAAGCAGTTGTGCCCTGTTGTAGAAGTCGCACTTCTTCCAGACACCCGTATTGTTCGCAGACCTTCGTCAACGCAGCTGTCCTGGCCGGTCGGCGTGAGGAAGCTGGGGCGTCCCGGAGCTTCCTGGGGGCACAGGGCCCGAATGCGTGCGCTCAGGGCCGTGGGAGGCGACGAAGGTCGTCTGTCTGCCGCCCTGGACAGAGACAGTGGCTGTCTCAATACGTGGAGAGCAGTGGTGGTTCGACAATATGATGTTTCACTCCGACTGTTCGCGCTGCTGCCGATGTGCCGTCATGGCACGGCTTCTGCCCTGACCTGACCTCGCACGTTTCGTGGCCCCATACCGGGGCTCCACTGAAGGCCTCAGTGGCGGGGCTCGCATGCGGTTCCCTGCCCATTTCGGCACACCCCTCGCGCGCTTCGTGGCCCCAAAAGACGCTCCACCGAAGGACCTGCGTAATGGCAAGCTTCGCGTGCGGTTCCCCGCCCATTCCGACTTCCCCCCCCCCCCGCGTTTCGTGTGTCTCGTGGCCCCATAGGAAGCTCCACCGAAGGCATCAGTGGCAAGGTTCGCATGATGGAGTTCCTCGCCCATTCTGGTATACCCCTCAAGCGCTTCGTGGCCTCATAGGGAGCTCAACAGACGGTCTCAGGGGCAGGCTTCGCGTGCGGTTCCCCGCCAATTTCGGCACACCCATCACGCGTGTCGTGTCCCATGGGGAGCTCCACCGAAAGCGGTGCCATAACGCTGCAGTCTACTAAACTGTATATGGCTGGTTCCTGCGCCAGGATACTTATTCTTGACCCCCGTAAGATTACTTGCATTGAACATTGAAGGGCACGGGGGGCGGGGCGAAGCCCAAAGGAAATCTGGACTTCGTTTCGGCCCAGCGCTGTTTGAAGAGGCCTCGGAGAGGGGACGAAACGCCACGCAAGTAGACTCCCCTGAGTCTGAAGAGAAGCCCTTCTGCTGCGGCGTGGGTCCGAACCTCCGAGGAACCGCTCCTTCCTGCCAGCGGCCGACGTGCAGACACGAAGACACACACACACACACACATACACGACTCGTGCAAGCGAGGAGCCCACCAAAATACCAGAATGTCACCCTAAAATTTGGACGCCCGAAATGGGTACGGAAAAAACTGGTACAATGCCCAACAAGAAATGTTACCCCAAACCAACAGCGGCCGCTGTTGGGCAGGCGGCCTTCTGCCTCGAACTGATGCAGACCGCGGCGGCGTGGACAGCGAGTCCGGTCCAAAATGAGCAAGAACTGCTGTTGGGCATTGTGCCCATTCTTTCCGTACCCATTTCGGGCGTCAAGACATGAGTGGTGGTCAGGAAGTCTCGAGCGACACGCCCGGCCCGCCCTGCTGACGCCTCTGGGTGTGCGACAAGGAAGACATCTCCCTGGGGAAGCCCAACAGAAGTGCCGATGCCGCTGCTCCCACGGACCCCTCCCGAGGTGCGTGTCCGACCAGGCTTTCTGACGACGAGGGCCCCCTCAGGAGAGCACGAGAAAGGCGAAAACGATCCCGGTCCCGAGGGCCGGCAAGGTCCCGAGGGCCGGCAAGGGCCCCGAGAGGCCGAACACAGCGCAGAAAACCTCACGCCGTGATGCCTTCACAGCGCGAGGGGGTCTGGGATTCGGGGATCCCTGAGAGCCGAGGGCTCGTGGATGCCGGGCGCGGAATTAAAACAGGGCTAGGATCGGGATAAATCGCTTCAGAGCGTTCCGGAGCGCTCTCAGAGCGTTCCGGAACGCTCTGGCGCGGCCACGGCGCCCAATACATCCTCCAAACCCGCCGATTCTCAGAGATTTCGAGTTATCCCGATCCGATTTTGTCCCGATCTTCGCGTCGTTTTAGGAATGCCCAACATCATTTCCCAGCAGCACCCGCCGCGCAGGCTCCATTAATGACGGGTCCACAGCTACGCGGGCGCCGTGCGCCCGGCACGAGGCGCGCCGGCGGACGCAGAAAAACCGGGGCGCGGCGGGGCTCTTTTTTTGTGTCGGGCGTGTCCCCCTACAGGGGGACACGCCCGACATAAAAAAACAAAAAAATACATACCCCAAAAATGACCCAAAAAGGCAAACAAATATTCCAAAACATAAGATACCCCAAAAATGACCCAAAAGTACCCCAAAAATGACCCCACAGGGGGATTGTCGACGAAAAATAAAAAAGATATCCCCAAACATACCCCCAAAAAGGCAAACAAATATTCCAAACATGGTCCCCAGACTATTTTTGGACTATTTCTTGATTATATTGGGGGTACTCTTCATTTTTCGTCGAAAATACCCCTGTAGGGGGACAGGCCCGCCTTAAGGCTCTTATCTTTACGCACGGGCGCGCGTGGAAAAGACGGGGGGGCGGCAACTCGCCATGGGGGAAGCGGGTTCTGATGGCAATGGGTCCTCATTTTTGTTCGCCGCGTTCGGGCTCTCGGAACCCTCCACGGGCCCTGGGTGACTGTTGTTTTTCTTTCCCGGGGGACGGTCGTTAGCTGGGGGGGGGGGTCGGGCAGGAAAGTGACGGTAACGGCGGCCGTTGCGTGCACCCGCCAGGGTGCGTCCGCGCCACCGGCGCATCCATCGCCTCTGTGCACCACAGCATGTGGGGGGTAACGAGACTTACCCTGGGGAGGGAGAAAGGAACGCCCACCGGAACTGTCGAACAACAACTCAGGATGAAGATCTCGTCCATGGAGGCGGCCCCACTCGCCGTCGTTCTGGCGTTCATTCCACGTGCATGTGTCGTTGTTTGTCCTTGTCTTTTTTCTATCATATTTATATATATAGATATATGCACATATAGTAATAATAATACCAACAGTAATAATAATAATAACAATAATAATAATACTAGTAATACTGATAATGATAATGATAATAATAGTAATAATAATATTAGTAGTAATAATACGAATGCGGATGCTAAAAATAATTATACTGATGATAATAGTAATAATAATAATGATAATCCAAGCGGGATGATCAAATATGTTCCTCAATGATTCCCGCCGGGGATCAAGAACACGTCTGAGCGATGCCGAGCCCAGGGTCCAGGACCCGTTTCCCTCAGGACCCGTTTTCTCCGTGCCAAAGCAAGGAGGAGGAAAGAGGAGGGAACCGCGGCCAGAGCATGGCGCTCAACGTCCGGCGCTGGCGGCCTCACGCTCCAGCAGGGGTCGGAGCAAACACGCGGCTGGAATACATAACCAACGTTAACTTCGAAACCTCCATCGCGAAAACCAACTGCACCACTTGCATATTGGATACTACAATAGTGAAGATCACGAGTCCAGATTCGCGAGGCATTGCTAACGTCGACAAACAATGGCCGGCCACTAAAACGCGCAGTTTGTAAATTGAACAATTCGAATCGCAAGCGTCCGATCCAACGCCCCAGAACTCCGTTTATAGTCAAGCGATTCCGCGTCTCCGTCGGAAAGGTTCTGTGCGATTCCACTGGTTGCGTGCAAATCCCTTGCGCTGATGATTGCGCGCGCGAAGTCAGAGCCACACTTTAGTCGCGTCAGTGTGCGTGCGTGTGGTTGTAGTGTGCTTGTTATGCGTTGTTTTATGTTCCGTCCGGCATTTTTGGTTGCGCGCGTGCGCGCGCGTGTTTTTTTTTCGCGCGCGCGCGCCGCAACGGTCTGGCCAGTCGCGCAAGGGGGGGGGGGGGGAAGACGAGAAGGGAGGGATCTGACACCAAAGCATCGAGGGCCACCTCCGGGGCCGACCGAGTGACGGATAACGGGGACAGGGAGCGGCTAAGGAAAGAAAAGGGAGCGAAGGATGCGAGCGAGCGGGGAGCGCGAGCGGCGCGCCGATGAGCAGCAGCGGAAAGAAAAGAAGTTCCTCAGTTTATCCTGCCAAAAAATAAGGCGAGGCGCTGACTTTGCGCGCGCAATGATTCCGCGCAATGCGACGTTTTCCGCGCGCCCGTCGGAACCATTCCGCGGAACCCCGTAGATTCTGTCTGTTCCCCAGCGAAGATTCCGCGGGGTTGCGCGGCATCCGCGCCCCCGCCAAATGGATGCCGCCAGGTTTCGCGCGACCCCCTAAAAAAAAAACATCCGGATTCCGCGCGCGCCGCGCATCCGTCGGACTGGGCCCGCGGACTAGTCGGGGCCTCTTGAGGGGCTTCCGCGACATCTGGCGGGCCCGTGCGTCCGTCGGACAGACGCCGCGGGATTCCGCGCGGCTCCACGGCGCCGCCATTGTTGACTGCAGCGGGTTCAGCGCGTCCGCCGGGGAGAATGCATGAGATTCCGCGGATTCCGCGGGGGGGCCCGGCGCGAATTCCGCGGGGCCCTGCAGGTTCCGCGCGTCCGTCTGCAAGATGCCGGGAGCATTCGTTGATTCTGAGCGGGCCCCGAGCAGCCCTAGCAGATTCCGCGCTGCTCCGCGCGACTCCGCCGCGTCCGCGCATCCGCCGTGAGAGATCCGCGTGATTCAATGCGGATGCCTGGCGGAATCAATGAGATTCCGTGGGTTCCACGGGCGGAGGCCAGCGCCGATTCCGCGAGATTCTGCCAGCGCCGCGCGCCCGTCGGCGCGACCCCGCGGGGCCGCGCGGATTCCGCGCGGCCCCCTAACAGATATTTCGCGGCGCCCCGTGGACTCCGCGCGTCCGTCGGACAGATTCCGCGAGAGCCCGTGGAATCTTTGGCCCCCCAGGCAGAGATTCCGTGGATTTCGCGCATCCGCCGGGGGGGGCCCGCGGGATGCTGCGGATTTGTTTGATTCCATTGCGAAATTCAATGGCGTTCCGCGGGCCGCGCGCATCTCTCGGGAAGGGTGGCTGAAACCACCAGGCCCCGCGCAAGGGCCCGGCGCAAATTCCGCGGTGTTCCGCGCCGAGGGGTCCAGCGGGATTCCGCGGAATCGGCGCGATTCCCTTGCGACGACCCCCCGGGGTCCCGCGCGCCCGCCAGATAGGTTCATGCGGCGCTGACCCCCGTTGCGCGAGCTCCGAAACTCTCGCGCCCCGCGCCCGCCGGCCTCCCCCCCGTCGCCCGCCGGCCTCCGCCGGGGGCGCTCGCGACAGGAGCAGCGGCGGCGGCGGGGACATCGGCGACGGGGCGGGGGGGGGGGCGGCGCGAGGAGACGGGCCACCGGCGGCGCCAGCAAAAGGGCGGCGCGAGGAGAATCGGCGTTCACGCAGGCGCTGAGGTTTCAAAGAAGGCAGGGGGCTCCGTAGAAGCCCGCCCAGCCTCTCCGGTGCTCGAGGTCCTCTCGCAGGGTCGACCCCGCCGACCGGTTCGCCGCCTTCCCCCCTCGCGCGCCGCGCAAACATTCCTTTCCAAGACTGGGCGCGCGCCCTCGAAACAAAGGCCCCTGGAAGATTCATGGGGGAGCCTGCTTGCTCGCGGGGGCCTCCATCTTTCATGTCGGCCCTGCGTAAATGCCGGCTTTCCCATTGTGAAAGACGGAAATGCCCCATCCGCGCGCGCCGAGCGAGCAATCGAAATTTGGCGCTTGCGGTCCTCCATCCAAACGGGCGTCGCAACGTTGCGCCCCCCGCAATCGCACGCGGAGATGCATCAGGCGAGAAGCTCGCCATCAAAGAAACAAGCGCCCGTCGCCCGCGCGACCGAAAACGCCCCAAACGAAGCGCGCAGACAACGCGCAACAGTTCGAGCGCTAGCTGCCACGGCAGAGGGCTACAACTAATCTGGAACGCATCTGGGGATGCGAAACACGGGGAACAGTTGGTTGCCAAAACAGCAGGAACAATCCGCATACTGCAAACTGGGAATGGAAGACAACTTGGAACACGCTATATCCATCTCGTATAAAACAACTACAAGCGTGGTCACTATGGTTCATATGTTGTTCGCATGTGCCATGTGTTGCCTACGTCTCGCATGCGATTTCGTCTTGGTTTCATCCCTTTTGCAGGCTTCACCCCCCTGCACTTTCGGGCTTTGTTTGATTGTTGTTCATGTTTCCACTCGCGTCCACACTGGTCTCAAACTTTCACCGTGCGCCCATTTCCCCCCGCCGTTCCAAATCTGTCCACGCCTTTGTTCGGCCTTGTTCTGCGCTGCCAATTTCCGGGGAACTCGCGCTCGTACAACTGTTTTTCCATGGAACCACACTTTTGCCATGCTTCGAATTTCCCCCGCCCAGCGAACGGCCCACCTTCCCGGGGCGTCGCAAACGGAGAGCGCCCGAACCCACGCGCGACGCCCACCGTCGCAGTGGCCGACGAGATGCCCGGCGCGCGCAGCCGCCGCAGCAGCGTCTCCTGGAATGTCAACGCACCCTCTCGGGCCCGTCCACCGCGAGGCCCATGCCCCCGATCTGGCGACAGATCCGCGGGCCCACGCCGACGGCGAGCTTTGCGCCGCAACGCCCCCGTGCGACGCGCGCCGCGGATGCATCTGCGGACCGCAGAGCCACGCTTCCAATTGCGCTTGTCCAGCCCCGTCGCCCCGGAGTGGCGCCGCCGCCGGCGCGTGTTGAACTCCCCGAATGCTGTGTAATCTTCTGAAGCGCCTTCAAGCTGGCCTCGGCTGCGATCGCAACAGACTCCGCGCGCAGCCCCCTCCAGTTCCAGCCGGGCGACGCCGCGGCGCGAACTCTGCGCGCTCGAACTGCTGCTCGTCAACCTCGTCGTCCACGTCGACGTTTCTCCTCCTCCGGGGGCGTCGGCGGCCGCCGTCGAACCGGCGCGGCGGGCCCATCGCAGGTGTGATCAGCCCCGACGGGGTGGGGCGCAAAGGCGCCGCCTTGCGACGAGGGGCCACGCCGCCAGCTTGCCTCCCGCCCTGGTCGCCGACCAGGCTCGACGCGCGAAGTTGTCGCGGGCGGGCGACGGCGGCGCTGGCAGGACCTCCATCGGGCCCCCCATCAGGCGCCAACCTACGCGCCGGGCCCATCGCGAGCGCTGTCGGTTCCGGCGGCGCGGAGTGCAGCGGCGCCGCCTTGCGACGCGGGGCCTTCTCCGTCAGCTTGCCCCGCGCGCATTGGTCGCCCCGATCAATGTCGACGCGCGCGAAGTTGTTGTGGCCGAGCGGCGGCGGCAGAGGCAGTTCCTCCATCGGCGGCCGCTGGTGATCGCCGAAATCCACGGGCACGGCTGCCGCCGACGTGACTGGGCCGCTGGAAGTCCTTCCTGATCTCCCCCGTCCTCGCCACATGCGACGCAGCAACAGTGGAGCGCCCTCGTCGAGGGCCACTGCGCTGCCCAGCCACCGCGCGCGCAAGCCGCCAAACTTCCGAATGCTTCTGCGGTCGCCAGGCCTCGCCGATTTCCGCCGCCAGCTGCTCCGCATCCTCGGCTAGGTGCTCGCGCCGCGAATGGCGAAGCCTGCGAGAGCACCTGGACAACGCCATGCTGAAAGCTAGATCGCCCCAGACCTCCTCTCGCGCAAGTCGCCGCTGTCGGAGAAGCGTGCTCCGTATCTGCTGATAGTGCCGCACGAGAGAAACAGCATCGCGATTCTTGGCAAAGCGCCGCACCGCCGTCGAATGCGCAGTAGTCGCCCACAGAGCTCACACTGCACCAGACGCTCTCATGAAGAGCGGTGGGCGCCCTCGGGGCGCCAAGGTCGACGACGTAGTAGAGCTTAAGAAGCACCGGAACATGGTCCTGCAGGCCAGCCTTGCCGACCAGCTTCAGCGCCAATTCGACGTCCGAGATGCAACACATTTGCCAACCGCCTTGGTCTTCGAAGACCACGATGTGATCGATCTCGATCCTCGAAGACCACGATGTGACCTACGCAGTTGGCGGGGTGAGCGCCGAAGTACGTTGGCCGAACCTGTGGGCCGAGATCGCCACCACCCCCGCGTGTCTCTCCATGAGCTCCAGCACCTGGTCCGGCGCATAGTTCGGGTCGTCTCTGGCGCAGGGGCCGAACGACGGAGATCGCACCCGCTCAACAGCGCCCCCAGGCTGCACCCTCCACCCGGGCGAATTGCTCAAATCAGGGCCCCATGGTGGAGACGACCGCCGCCACGACTACGTGAGCACCTTCTCTGGCCACCGGCGCATCTCCGCCACCGCCACTCGATATCATGCGCGCGCCGTCTGTGCATGAGACTATCGCCCTTCCCTCGTGCCACCCGAACTTGGCGGGAAATACGTCACAGGAGCCAACGCATCAAATCGACCCGATCGAAGCCTGAGCGCCGCCACTCTCCCTTGCAGGGTCGCTGGGACTGTCCGGACATCCACCACAGTACGCCTCTTGAGGACACGCTTGCGCGGCAGATGTGCGGTGCCACACGACATGGTCACATGGCTGCCAGCGAGGTAACCGCACCTCAACACGAAAGGACACTTCAAGTCTGGTGCACTTGCTGAACGATCAGGTGTCGCTTTCTCTCCTGTACTTCTGACCGCAACGATGTCCGTATTCATAAGCTCCTCAAGAATATGATGGGGGCGCTCGAGGTCGAGATCAAATGTTAACTCGTGCGCGCGCGGGGGAAGCGCCTGGGAGGGGCACTTGCAGCGAACGGAGTTTGCGGTAGTGTCCAAGCTCCCCAACCCCGAGCGCAAGAACTCCTGCATACGGGGGGCGAAGAGGAAAAAGGAGGAGGAGGAGGTGGAGGAGGAAGAGTCGTACAAGGATGAGAGGGGAGGAGGAGGAGGAGGAGGAGGAGGAGGAAAAGGAGGAGGAAAAGGAGGAGGAGGAGGAGGAGGAAGAGACGTACAAGGACGAGGGGGGAGGAGGAGGAGGAAAAGGAGGAGGAGGAGGAGGGGAGGCGGAGGAGGAAAAGGGAGGAGGGCATCCCACTCTTCCCGCCTGCCGCAGGAGGAGGGGGAAAAAGCAGCGGCAGCAGGAGCCCGCCCCGGCCTCCGAGCCGCCGCGCCGCTGCGCCGCCGGCGTGTTGACCTGGTCTCGGGCGCCCTCCGCCCCGCCAGGAACCCGACGCTTTTACTCGGGGGTAACCAGGGCTCGAGTTAAACAGTGTTTTCCGTTTCCGTTTTGTGTTCGTCATCCCTAGTTTTGTCTTCGTTCCACATTTGCTGCAAAACGAAGTCAAAACGAAAACAGTCCACGAAATTGCCAAAACACCGCTTAGCTCGAGCCCTTGGGGTAACCAAGAAGGGGGCGTCCGAGAGAGGGTTCGCAAACCAAGGCCCGAGGCATGTGCGCGGACGAAGGGGGGACACCGCGGAACGCATGGAAAGAGGAAGAGGGGGGGGCCATATCCGGGGCGATGTCACGGCCTTCGCCATGATACCCACCTCCCTTAGTAATCCCCCCCGTCTTTGCCGTCCCCGCTATACAGAAGGAGGCAGCTTCTGGGAGGTCGACGCAAGAAGGATGAATGGCGATGAGCCCCGATGAAAGGCCATTGTCCATTGTAGTGGCCCCTTGATCTGGGCAACCTGGCTTATAATAGGGCGACGAATTCTATACAGATCCACTGCTCCCTGGCCGGGTCCATCCTGAACCCAGCAGCGGTGTATACGCCATGCGTTACTGGCTTGGCCAGGGGGGCGGATACTGCTAGTCGGCCCAGCAAGGGCTCGGCCAGGAGGCATTGAATACGTGTAGATTTCGTCGCCCGATATAAGCTGGATTAGCGCCCAAATTGAGCCAAGGATGCAAACTGGATGAGGCCAGAGCAGGCGGGACTAAGAGGAATTAGTCGGGATTGTGCTAGACTCGGCGGGTGTTCGCCCAAGGATGCGGAATGTGACCTCCCAGGAGATTCATCCTGGTATGCAGGTCCCTCTCCTTTTTCCTCAGTTCTCCCAGGACGGGGGGGAAAGCGGCCACGGAGCGAGGTGGAACTGTATGGTTACATCCACATCGCCGTCTTACATCGACAAATCTTGATTAGTCTCTGGGAGTGGCTGTCCACATGGGCCACTGGAGAATCACTTTGCTGACCGTGCGCTCAACCAAACCCAGATCATTCCAAGAAGATCGATGGCCACAAGTGCAAATCTTGAACGGACAATGTCACATGGTCCTGGACAGCTAACCCCCCAGCGTAAAACACGCGGTGGCATCTCGCGCCCGAAGCGACGGCTTATGTGAACAAGTTGCGGGCGCTCATCGAAGAGAAACTGGCTGCCCAGACTGCGCGTGGTTTTCTGGAGTTCTATCTGGTGGGCATGAGTTACAGGCGTTGACAGCGGCCTCGACTGCATCAGTGCTCCTTCGGTTGCGGCTGCCAGTGCCGCAGTCCATCACTGTCCTTCGGAACTTGCAGCAAGACCCAACGACAGGCGCAAAGCTGATGTCTGCATGCCGTGCCTCTTGCCTCGCAAAACATCTGGACTTCTGCAAATTGTTTGCTACCACAAGCGGATGGACTCCGATCAAGACTTCGCAGCAGGTGGAGTGCCGCGATGAACTCGAGTTCGCACAAACGGTGCACCGTCTTGCAGATTCCCGCCTCCAACCCGCAGCCAATCATAACGTCGAAAGGCTTCTGCTTCGGCCTAAGCACAGAATGGACGAACACCTTCGGTGCGATGTCAAAGTCTGGTTGCTCATTGTGCATCATTGGCTACTGTTGGCTTCTTTCCTTGCCGTGCAAGGGCCAGCGTATGACACTGTAGATTTCGAAGTCGTTTCTACAAGAAAGGCACAAGTGAAGGCGTCCGCTTTCAATGGTATCGGGGCGGTCCTGCGAGAGGACCAGTGCAACATCAACTTACAGACGCGAAACATCTCCAATATTGTCCACGAACGTCCCGAGGCCTGCAGTCGAACATGCCGTTAGGCAGACTATGTACGCATTAGTGTGGGGACTGGTTGGAGGTGAGCCGTCATACCAAACCACTGTACCTACGCACCCCTATTGAAGTGGGTAGTTTCTCGTCATCGTGGGGGCGTGATGTGGCCCACGGTCGTGCAGGGAGAACAGATAGTTGCTTTTAGACACTCGGCAGTCCAACATGGCAGAGACTCGCGCTGTTTGCAACGTATGACCAGATCCAAATTGTTATGTTTGACCAGAGGGGCGATTCCAATTTCCAAAGGGAGCGTGCGCGCCGGAGCAGAGCAGGATTCGCCATGGAACACGGGCGGTAGATAGATGTCGAAGGTGGATCGGCAGAGCAACTCTCATGTTCTGTTCAGCGTCCCGCGGCAGAGCTGGTATCAATTGGATCGCAACCGTGTGTAACTCAAAGGGCCCTCTGCAGTATCTCTCGGAGCATGCCTTGTCTCGGACTGAACAGACTCTGGAGGTCTACTGATGGATTCGCGGGTGTGTCGACGCCGGTTTTCGCAACAACTGCTGCCAAAGGTTAACCACCCGCTGTAATCCCTATTCCCACGCCGAACCGTCCGACACTAAAGGCACCCCAGATTAGCTCTGGTTGCAGGCTGTATATATTCACATGTTTACTCTTCTCTGCGTCCCTCCTGTCTGTCGCTCCTGTCCTCCTCACTGCCCGACGTGCTCCTCCAGGGAAAAGCGAGGCTCTGCATCCCTCATGTCTGTTTCGCTTCTGTCCTCCTCTTACCTTGCCATCGTTCGGGCGTCCATTCCGTAAGGTTTTTTCGTTTCGAGCGTGATTTCTCAAGATGGTACAAGATGCTCCAAGGTCTAGATTTTGTGGCGCTGGCCTTGCCGAGACAAATGATCACGTCCGAGCGATGCCAAGTTACTGCCCCACCCGCTCCTCCAGGGAAGGCAAGGGCGTGCGGGTATGAATTGGACCGACGCCAGTGCAGGGCCCGGGATGCTGGAATACCAGGCTGTGAGAGCACATGCGCCGACATGCACGTACGACCCTCTCTTGTGGGATACCGCCGATACCACTGCGCCCTGGACCTCTCCCAGGGTGCGTTCTGACTAGAATCTCTGAGCGGATCTGGCCGTGGCGGCGAGAGCCCTCAAGGCAGCGGTGTCGGTACCTGTTTCTCCTCTGACGTATCCCCTGCAGCGCCCCCGAACGCTTCCCTGAGGCTGGGGGCGGTTCTGCGTTCCAGGCCCATTTTGAATGGTCCCAGGGCTCGATAACGGTCTCCGCGAGGCCGAAATCGAGGAACACCGATCGGGATTGAAAAAACATATCGTCGGAGATTTGGGTGCGGTCGGGGACTTTTGGATAGCGTGCCACCACGGCGGCCCCGGCCACCCGCTATTCCTTGCGAGCGGATAGGCGTGCGGTTCTCCACTCCACAAGGCGCGAGGCTCGGGAGAGCTCGGGACGCAGACGCTTAGGACGTGGGACCGCGACGTGGACACAGTCGGGGCGTTGACCTAAGGAACCCTAAATAAGGAACGAGGCCCCTTTCTTCCATAAGTTAAACTTCGATCTCCGATCGAAATCAGAAGGAAAACCTGAGGCAAGCTGTGAAGCACTTAAGGAACGCGGAGCCCCTCCCCAACGAAAAGCGTTCCTTCTTCAGGGCCCCGACTGTAGCGGTGTCGCTCCAAAGCGTGGCTGGCCAGAACCAGAGGAGCATCACGCCGAGCCAGAGCTCCTGACCGTGTGTCGGCGGCGTGCGCCACGGGGGAAGGCGAGGGGGGGAGCCGTCTTAGAAGAAGGCTGCCTTTCAGAAGGCGCCGGCCCTGAGTCTACAGACAGGACTCGCGACTTCTGAGAAGCAGGAGTGCTTCCAAGAAGCCTTCCCCCCCTCCACCTAACCCCCTTCTGCGCGTGCCCGAACCATCCCGCACAGGATGGCCCTGCCCAGAGCACGACGCATGCAGGAGCAACAACGCGGCATAGAATCCCGAAACCTGTGGACCTCCGCGCGGGCCTCTGGAATCCGCGCCGGGCCCCCCTCCCGTGCAGTGGCCGGCCCTCCCTGGGGCGACCTGGCTCTGCACCTCCTCGGGGATCACCACCAGGTCTAGCTCGCGGGTGCCGCCCCCCGACCACCTTTCGGGGAGACGCAAGACTCGGATACGGGGGACGCGGGTTGGCCTGACGGGGTCCATCCTAAAAATGACGAGACGCCATCTGAAATTTGACGCGAGCTCCCACTGCAAATATCCCACGAAAACTGGACAGTCAAAATCCAGGACGCGCTCGTCAAAAAACGTCGGCAGAAACGGGGAAGCCGAAGTTGGGATTTTTGGGGCGGCGGACGACGAAAACCTCAAGGACGCAAGAGCAAGGAAGAGCAAGGACGCAAGAGTACCCTGAGCAAAGTCGCGCGCCCTTATTTGGGCTTTTGACTGTAGACAAGGATGCCTTCGACAAGGAGCCCAGGGCCTCGCGACCGATGGGCGGCCAGGCGTGGGCCACCCACTTCGCCCTCAAAACAGAATGCGCCAGGGCCTGGGCTCCAGGAAGACGCTCCCTGTCAGGCATCGCCTCGCCTTCGGCGATCGAGGACCCCCGTGGGCCCGCACCAAGCGGCCACATTTGGCGAAAGGCCACTCCTTACGTGCAGTCGACACCTGCTGGGGGAGAGCAAAAGGTACCGATACTGCTACTCCCCGGACCTCTCCCGGGGTGCGTTCTGACCAGGACTTCGAGGCGAATCCGATGGTGGCGACGAGGGCCGCCCAGGAGGCCCCCAGAGAGGGGAAGACCAGGGAAGGGCAGAGACATGGGTACCCTCTCCCCCCCTGGCCAGAAGGCCACTTCGGAGGAAGGCCACTCTTCCCAGACATCCGACGTCTCGATTTTTTCGAGACGCGGGCCCCCGACCTCCCGACCACTTCCCTGGGACCGGTTTTTCATCCCGAGTCGTTTTTTGACCGTCCCGAGGCCCGGCGAGGGCCCCGAAATGCCAAAAACTATGAAAAACCTCCGTCTCGATTTTTTCGAGACGCCCGATGTCTGGGTTTGCGCCCAGTCGACGCCTGCGGGGCCGCCCCAGCGTCTCCCGGACCTCGGCCTCCGCGCTCCGGGCGGAGCCCCGCGAGCCCGGGCGCCCCAGGGCCGAGCCCAGCGAGTCCTGGCGGGGGGCGGGCCGAGGCCGCCGCCGCGCCGGGTTCGCCCCGGGGCGTGCCCAAAGGGTGGGCGGCGCCGACGCCACGGGAGACGCACGGCAAGCCCTGCGCCCCGCACCCCAAGTCTGAGATAAAAGGCAGGTGTGCTAAAAAGAGAATGTGCTTTTTGTACCACGCCTGTTTTTTGGTGGCACACTTGTTATTTTTCATCACACTCGTTCGGGGCAAGCCCCGCGCCCCGCACCCCAAGCAGACGAGGCCGCCGCGCGGCAAAGCCACGGCACACCCGCCGCGCCCGAGGAGGCGTTTGCCCTGGCGGCCGAAGCGCCCTCCCTACCAAGACGAAGGCCGCGCGTCGGGACAAACGGCGCGGGCAAATACGAGCAACAGCGACTCGGCCTCAGCGCGACTCAACCTCAACGAACTCGGATTGCGAGCTAAGCGGTCGCCGCCTGCGCGGTGGCGGGGCTACCCGCGACAACAACTGCCCCAGCGAGCGTGAGAAGCGTGCAGCCACATTCACGGGCTGTCCTGCGAGAGTTGGTTGTACAGGACCGCGGAGGGGCCACAGGACCAAACGCCCACCATCATCAGCCGCCTCATTGCGAGCAGGTGCGAAGCTGGCACACGTGCCACCTTCGCGGGCGACGTGCAAATGAAGCGGCAGGTAACCCCTGATACACGCGAGTGCCAAGCAGCAGAGAAGGAGGAAGGAGAAAGGAGGGAGGGAGCGAGGGTACAGAGAGGGATCGTGCCCTTGGAGAAAGGCCTACGCCTACAGCTCCTCCTCCCCCGGCCTGCGGGCCGCAGCCCCTGACCCAGACCGCAATCGAAACGAGCCGCTGGTGGCAGCTCCCGGCCACTTTCGCGGGCCGTCGCGTGCAAGGCTACGATGCAGCAGTGCAGAGAGAGGAGGAGTGGAGGAGAGGAGGAGGATGAGGAGAATGAGGACGGATGATGAGGAGGAGGAGGATGAGGAGGAGAAGGAGGAAGAGGAAGAGGAGGATGAGGAGGAGGAGGAGCAAGAGGAGGAGGAGGAGGAGGAGGAGGAGGAGGAGGAGGAGGAGGAGGAGGGGAGGAGGAGGAGGAGGAGGAGGAGGAAGGAGGAGGAGGAGGAGGAGGAGGAGGGGGAGAAGGATGAGGAGGAGGAGGGAGGAGGAGGGGGAGGAGGAGGAGGAGGAGGAGGAGGAGGAGGAGGAGGAGGAGGAGGAGGAGGAGAAAGAGGAGGAGGATGAGGAGGGGCACGTTGAGCGGTCCCCGCAACGGCCAGGCGTAGCAATGGACAGTCTCAACAAGTCCACTCCTGGGTATGCTACGATAAATTCTAGACTCCCCTCGGAGTATCCGGCTCATACTCAAGATCACGATGTCCACCCGAAATCGGTCCCTGGACCCCTCCTAGGACGTGGCTGTCGGTTCTTCTCCATCCTGGGTTGATTTTCGACAGCCCCGGAGTATGAAACGGGCCCCAATATCAAATGGAGAAACAACATCTGACGGGTGTTGGTTCCATCCCCCTCCGTGTTCCCCCTTCTCCTCCTCGCAGGGGAGGTCAGGGAACAGGAAGCACGACCGCGACAGACATCGTATGACAAGACGACAGAATGTATTCAAGGGCCGCGTATGCGACCAGCTAGTCATTTGCCAGGCAACAGTGTGTATATATCTATACATATATATATATAGATATATATACATATATATATATATATATCCACCGCCTGGGGAACCAATCTCCCAGATCCCCAGGGGAAGGTGGACATGGACAGATGTTGGCCATTAAGCCCTGCAGGGCTCGACGGTAACCATATCCACCGCCTCGGGAAGTCCAGCAAGATCGGCTCCCCGGGCAGCCTCGAGGGATTGAGAGGACACGCCGGCAACCCTGACGTTCGGGTCGATGCACTCATCGGTCGCGGCCGCTTCGCCTTCAGCCAACATACGCTCAAGATGCCAACGTCTCGAATCCAACCAAGACGGGCATGTGTCGCCACTCTCGGCGTGCAAGACCAACTCTGGACCCCTGGACCGCCAACGAATAACACAGAATGGAAAACCAACCTGCTGGGAAGGGGTCGGGACTTCCAGGGACCCGTCACTGTGAGAGCAAAGAGAATAAGGAAAACTACATCGAAGGTCTGAGTGCATGGCCAGAAGTGCACCCCGCTCCGCCGCGCAAAAGACTTCCATTGGGCACACGCTGCTGGGACTGCGCTGCGCTGGCTTCCAACTCCCAGCGGACGCTAACCGCCCTGAGGCCCACAACCACCAATCACCCTCCTCTTCCTCCCCCCCCCCCCCCACTCCTCCTCCTCCTCCTCCTCCTCCTCCTCCTCCTCCTCCTCCTCCTCCTCCTCCTCCTCCTCCTCCTCCTCCTCCTCCTCCTCCTCCTCGTGATCATCGATGAGCTAGCTTTGTCTTGCAAGCACGAAAAGGGTATGATCGGGAGGGCGGGCTTCGGGGGCGCGCCGACCACGCTGCGGCGAGGGCGCGCCGCGCGCCCGCCATGAAGTGTTCCTGCGAGCACCGCACTGCGCCTGCGAACACCACCAACATATGCGACAACATCATCGCGTCGTGCCTGACAGCGCCTCAGCTTGTGCCACAGTAGGCCTCGAGCGTCACATGATGCTTGCGAGCACCATCGAGGCGCATGTGAGCACAAGTGTTGCCTGCGGGCATCGCCGCGGGTCGAGGAGCACCACGGTGTGTTTGCGATGAAGCCCCAACAAGCTGCGCGCAACACAACGTCCCTGGAAACAAACGGAGGTGTTTCTGACCGCTGCGCGGCGAAGGAAGCCCGGCCCTGCCTTCACAGCTCATGCTTGCGAGCGCCACACGTTTGCACAGCAGTGCAATCCCCCCTCGTCCTCCTCCTCCTCCTCCTCCTCCTCTGGGACACACAGAGACATACTAGTACTATATGTCCTCCTTGGAGGCGCGCGTCCGACCCGAACATTTAGTATACCCATCTTGTAGTATATCGTTTCCCGAGCGGTGTGGCCAGAAAGCGCCCGCCACGACGCATATACTATAAGATTTCTCGGTGCGCGCGTCGCCCCTGGGGGGGCGACGCACATATAGTAGAAGTATGTTGGGGTGTTGCCGATCCTCCTCCTCCTCCTCCTCCTGACCATCGCTCGGAAGTTCCCGCTGGGAAGGGCCCACAACTCCCGAGCAATGACCCGCCCGGAAGCGCAGGGCGCCCGAGAAGGCGCCTCGGAGGCACCCGGACGGCGCGGCGCAGCAGGCGGACGGCACACCGGGAAGACCCCCGCAGAGGACCAAAAGGCGTCGCTGGCAGGCGGAGACACCTGCAAAGCTCCTGGGCGGCTCCAGACAGCGCCCGCAAGGCACCAGAAGGCACCCTGAACTGGAGATGGACGGTCGGCGCCCGAACATGCGAGACTCGATAATTGTGTGAAGTACCTGTGGTTGTCGCTTCCCTCTGGCCCCTGCGTCCACAAAGGGGCGCTTCCTGAAACCCAAACCTGGCATGCACGCGCGCCGGGCACGCGCCCGCGAGGCACCCCAAGACACCCGCACATTGAAGTCCACGACCAGCGCCCGAACGCATCGGCATCAGACTCCACCCGCGAGTCCACCGTGCGTTGCGTCTTCTTCTTTTTTTGAGCGCAGCGGGGGCCGCACAAAGGGTGGGATGCTGCAGCCCTGCCCGCGCCCTCCAGGGGGACGAGGGCTGGGACAAAAATCGACGGAGGTCGGCGCCGTCACGCCCGGGTTATCCAAGCGGCCCCCCTCCCATCCCCCCCCCCCCTGCCTTATGCTGTTCCTATCCTGCTCAAGGACCGCATCCCAGAAATAATGTCGAGCACCCGGCAAAGTGTCAAAAGAGTGTCGAAAGAGTGTCGAAACAGTGTCGGGCGAGTGTCTCCCAGGGCCCTTGAGTTTCGGTACTTGTTATGGCGCTCGAAATTCTTTCTGGTGATCAAGGCTAAAGTAGGTTAGAGCATCATAACCCCTGCCCGCTCCGATGGCCCCAAGGACGAGCGTCAAGGCTGGGGTGCGACTGTCCACCAAGAGCCCTGCAGCAGTCGGGGCACGCCGCTTAAAGGGGGCAGGGAGCGGCTCCAGCGTTCGCGGTGGAGCTTCTCGAGGTCGGCCTTCGCTACGCCATCCTACGGTTAAGTCGGGCCTGTCCCCCTACAGGGAGATTTTGGAGGAAAAATAAAAGATACCCCCAACATACTCCCAAATTCTCAGAAAATAGTTAAAAATAGTCCCCAGACTATTTTTTGTATTTTTGAATATTCCCCCTGTCGAGGGACAGGCCCGACTTAACGCTACGCCATCCTACGATCCATGGGTTCAAATCGGCCCATCCTCTCGACTCTCCCGAGTGTCCCTCGCTGCCCGTGCCGCGAGGACGAGGAAGGGGCGGGGCACCCTCGTGCCGTGGGGAAGTCAGTCCAAATCTGGGCGGCGCAAGCAACCGCTGCGCGGCAGCCCGAGCACGTGTTAAGAGGCCACGAGGTCATCTTCACAACCCCGTGACGGGAAAATTAACTTTCAAACGAACACCTAAGAGGTAGGCGGCCCCCCCACGTGTGCAACGAACGCGTGGCAAGGCCCTGCAGCTGTGCTGCTGAGGCCCGGGAAGCAGCGCCCCGCTCAGAGGCGGGGAGGCACCCCTGGCAGATGCGGGGCGTCGTAGAGGCCCACATGACCCAGTGAGATCCCGTCACAAACAACGGGGGCGCCCAAGCGGAAGCGCGCATTCGCGTCCACACCCCGGCCCATCCAGCCTGAACGGCGGTGCTGGAAAATGCCGCGGGCGTGTCCTCGAAAAGAAGGCGCGCAGAGGGCAGAAGTCGCAGGGCCTATGGAAGAGAAATATGGCTCAATGGAATCCCGTCACAACAACGGGAAATACGCATTCGCGCCCTCCAAACCGCACCCTGGCCCAACCGGCCCGGGCGGCGGTGTCAGGAACGACGCGTGCTTGGCCTCGAAACGGAGAAGACGCACACAGGCCAAAAATCGCAACAGTCTATAGAGGAGTGGGGATCCTCCCCGCAAAAGCGACCCGGCAGAGGCAGGGCGAAGGGGCACTCGGACCAGAAGACGCCCGAGCATTCAGTGCGAAGGCTTCTGGCCTTCCGAGAAGCTTCCGAATCCTTTTCCGTAACCACGCCGCCTTCTGAGAAGGCCTGCCCCCTCGTACCAGGGTGCAACGAGGTACCGATACCGCGACGCTCTCGACCTCTCCCAGGGTGCAATCTTCGGGCTGGGCGAAAGGGGGGGATAGCAAAGGGGGGGGGGTGAGAACCAGCTCGCGTAGCTGATTTTCCTGGCGCCTCCTGGCGCCGGAGGCGGCCATGTATCGAGGACTGGGCCCCTCGGTGGGGCCGAAGCCAGCTGCATGCAGCAGATTTCGTAGCCCCCCCTTTCCCTATCCCCCCCCTTTCGTCTGGCCCGAAACCTGACCTGATCCTCGAGAAGAATCCAACGAGAGCTACCCAGGATGAGCAGCGGTATACCGGCATCTCTTCCTCCCCCGCCTCTGAAGGGGCCCTGGGACACACAAATAAATACACACAAATAAACAGATCCCCCTATGTTTTCCCATATTTTCTGGGTTTCTGTCCTCCCCCCCACTTCCCATATTTGCCCATATTTTCTGGGGAATCGCCGATTAATCGTGTCTGTGTGTTTTTTCCCTCCTGAGCCTCACTTCCCCCCTCGGCGCGCCGCGCAGAACACGGCCGAGGTACCGGCCACGTCGGCGCCGCACGCCCGCAGCCCCGCACATCACTGGCCCAGGCCGCCCAGCGCGCACGCCAAGGCTGCCGCGAGGGCGCACACCGTCGAGAGCCCGTGCGGGGTGGCCCCGTCGAGGACGCCGTCGCCGGGGGCCGGCGTTGGCGTGATAGGCGGCGGAGGAACGGGCGTGGGAGCCGCGGGTGCCTGAGCATCGCCTACTCCGGATTCCACAATCAAGTGGTGGGGGTCACATTTGGGGGGGGGGGTCTGATCTGAGGTGTCTTGGAGGGTTTGGGGGGGGATCTGGGCAGTGGGCCGCCCTTTCATGGATGGTCTGGGGGGGTCTACAGCTTCTCGTCTGGGAGGGTTGTGACCCCCTCCCTTTTATTGTAGGGGCCTCCTAGATGGGGTCGGAGTAGATGGGGTCGGAGGATCTCGCCGCATCGACGATACATCGACGATGCATCGGCGATGCATTGGCCATGCACTGGCGACGTCGGCGACGCATCGGCGACGTCGGCGTGGAGAAAATCGGGCTCCGCATCGAGATGCATCGCCGATGCATCGGCGATGCGGCACGATCCTCCGAACCCATCTGCTCCGACCCCATCTGGGAGGCCTAGATATTATGAAATCTGGAGTAGCCGATCCCTGCGGCCGAGAACGTTGGCTCCGAGCGCCGCGGCGACGGCCCCCGCGGCACGCCGTGGCCCCTGCGAGCGGGCAGCGCGTCGCTCCGCTCCGCGGGGCGGGAGGCCTCGCCATCGCTCGGACGTCCATTCCCTGTGCTTTTGTTCGATTTCATGCGTGGTTTTTTCGCCAGATGATCGAGGATGCGCCTCGATGGTCCTCGCCGAAGGAAAAAATGCACACGTCCGAGCGATGCCGAGAGGCTGGGGAAAGCCTGGGAAGCTGGTGCTCGGGGGCCGAGGCTTGCCGAGCGTGTCGCGCCGAGGCGCGGTGGGCCAGCGCCGGCGGGGCGACGGGCTGAGCCAAGGTTCCTGGCCGTGCTCCCGCCTGTGGAACCCTGGCCCCACTGGCCGACACCCCCCATGGGCAGGTGATATACTTTGATAGGGGAACAAACAGTGGCATAGACAAATTATCCCAGTGCGACCCTACCTAGGAGTTGGAGCATCTAGGAAAGCAACATCTACATCTACACCGACAGCTACATTAACATCGACGCCTGCATTTACATCTACATCCACATCAACAGCGAGACTCACATCTACATCTACATCTACACCTACATCTACACCTACATCTACATCTACATCTACATCTACATCTACACCTACATCCACATCTACACCTACACCTACATCTACATATACAAGTTCGCAGTGGTGTTGTTGTTGCTTTGCATTGCCTTGTGTTTGCTGTTGCTGTTGCTTGTGCTGTTGCTTTTGCTTGTGCTTTTGCTACAGCTACACCTACATCTACATCGACATCCACAGATACAGCTAAGCTAAGCTATGCTAAGCTATGCTGTGCTATGCTATGCTATGCTGCGCTGTGCTATGCTAAGCTAAGCTATGCTGCGCTTTGCTTTGTCTTGCTCTGCTGTGCACCCAGCGACAGCAGGCTGTTCAGCACTGCTCGCGGCTCCTGCAAGTGCTGCATGCTATGTTATGCTAGGTTATGATATGCTGCGCTATGCTATGCTGCGCTATGCTATGCTATGATATGATATGTTCTGATATGTTATGCAATGATATGCCAATGTTTTGCTGCGCTAAGTTAAGCTAAGCTTAGCTATCATAAGCTAAGCTAAGCTAGGCTAGGCTAGGCTAGGCTAGGCTAGGCTAAGCTAAGCTAAGCTAAGCTAAGCTAGGCTAGGCTAGGCTGGGCTAAGCTAAGCTAAGCTAAACTAAGCTTAGTTAAGATAAACTAGGCTAAGCTAAGATGAGATAAGCAACGCTAAGCTAATGGGACGTAATTGGGGGAACCGCGGGGCGGATACTGGGGGAACCGCCCGGGGCGAGTTGCACTGCCCGGCCCTTTAAGTTTACCGAGTACGAACCCTTCTAGGCAGAGCATAGGTAGGGAAAAAACTCGGAGGTCCGCGCGGATTTCGTCGGATCGGAGCTGGACCGCCCTCCCTGGCGCGCGGAGCGCGCCAGGGGCGGCGCTGGAGGCGCTGCCAGGGGGGCCCAGCGCCGATCCGAGAAATCCGCGCGGACCTCCGAGCTTTTATGTTTATGTCACTTTTTGTTCCCCTATTCGAGATCCTGGCGTCGCATTTCTGCCTGCGCCAAGCGATGTCGCGATTCCTCGGGCCCGTGGGCATCACGGATCGATCCGGTCCGGAACACGCAGCGAGAGATGGTGTCTCGGGCTCCAGCGACGTCAGATCTCAGGGTATACTACTCGCTTCGGGTTTCGCAAGGTCTATCCCCGTCTAGGGGGGGAGGACCTGTGGGGCTGAGCGACCATGGCCCCGCGGGGATGGGGATCGGTTGAGCGACGCGGGGTGCCGCAGTTGGGCTGGGGGCCGCCGGGGTCGGAGAGGCGTACGGGTGGCAGGCGCAACACATCGCCATGGAGCCGGTGGAAGAAGAAAGAACAGCATTCGCATAGTCTGTCGGAGGTCCGCGGGCTCCTGTGATCTGCGCTGGGCCCTCCTCCATGGCGTTCAGGGTGCGCCAGCGGCGGCGCCAAAGGCGTCGGGGGGGGGGGGGCCAGCGCAAATTCAAGAAATCTGGCGGACATCCGAAAGCATAAGCTTATGATGCTGTTTCTCCTTCGAGCTGAAGTCGTCGTCGTCAAATTCGCCGCAGAAGTGCACTGGGTCCATGGCGTAGACCGAGCAACCGTCTCCGGTGCTGTCCTTCTTGGTGAGGTCAGTGTCGACGCATCCAGGCTCGGGTGGCAGTATGGGCTCCTCAGTGGCGGCCGTCCAGTCTGGCTCCCTGTCGCTGCCACCTCCGCAGGCACAACACAAATCGTGAGAACTGAAATCGACGTCGTCGTATATTCCGCAAAACCCTGGATTGCGGCGATACGTGTCGCAGCCGTCTTCGAACGGGTCCTTCAGGCCAACATCTGTGCTGTAGCAAGACTGGTACACCTGCACCTCTGATGGGGAACGCTTGGGGGGGCCGACTTAGGGGGGGAAACGTAGACCTAGAATCGGCGATGCATCGCCAATGAATCGGCGATAGGCCCCCGATGTCTAATCAGGACGTTCCCAGGCGGGGTAGGCTTTCTGCCTCCTGCACCTATCCCTCCCGAACGTCGCCCCCTGGCTTGCTCTCAAGCGGCCGTTCGGGACGATCTGGGCACCCCCAGAACTCGCACAGCGAGCCGCAACTGCTGGAAAACATCCGGAGACTGGAGAACTGCCGAAAGGCGACGAACATGTCACAACGACACGAGCTTGAGCACCTCCTCTGGCGCGGAGATTGTAAAGCCTGCTGCGTCCATCGTCAGCCCCGAGTCGTTGAAGCTCTGGGCGAGGTGGGCGCGGGTGCCCTCCGCGTGTGCAGCGAGCTGCTGGGCAATCACCAGGTGGTACGACGCGTCCGACTCGGTGACCAGAAGGATGTCGTAATCTACATGCCACCGGGTCAGGGCGGCAGCGTTGCTCCGGCCGGCAGCAGCAGTTGCGGTGACGCTGTCGGGGGCGACGCCGTGCTTGCTGGTCGCGAAGGAAGCGACAGAGGACTCCACGTCATCTGAAGTGCCGGTGCTGGATAGAGACATGTCCACCCGCACCAGGTACTTTTGCGTCGTTGTGGTCGCTGTGAGCGTAGTCCATACCGCTGGCGGTGACGGCGTCGGTGCCAGCGTAGAGGTCTGCCCTGCGGTTGGTGCAGCAGTCGGTACGGCGGTCGGTGCAGCTGTCGGCGCGGTTGGTGCAGCAGTCGGCACGGCGGTCGGCGCGGCCGTCGGCGAACTGGTCGGCGCACGAGTCGGGGAGCTGGTCGGCGTAGCAGTCGGTGCGCTGGTCTGCACGGCTGTCGGCACCGGAGTTGGCGAACTGGTCGGCGCGCGAGTCGGCGAGCTGGTCGGTAGGGCAGTCGGTGCGCTGGCCGGCGCGGCAGTGGGCGCGGATGTTGGCGAACTGGTCGGCGCGCGAGTCGGGGAGCTGGTCGGCAGGGCAGTCGGTGCGCTGGTCGGCGCGGCCGTCGGCGCGGATGTTGGCGAACTGGTCGGCGCACGAGTCGGGGAGCTGGTCGGCAGGGCAGTCGGTGCGCTGGTCGGCGCGGCCGTCGGCGCGGATGTTGGCGAACTGGTCGGCGCACGAGTCGGGGAGCTGGTCGGCGCAACGGTCGGCACGGCAGTCGAGACTGGCGGGGCGGGAGTCGACGGGCAGAAGCTGGACAGCCGGCGCTTCGGAGAGTCGGCGCAGGCTCCATCGTAGCAGTACTTGTTGATGCCGCACTCGTTCTCGAAGGGGTTGGCGGCCGCGTCGCACTGGCACGGCACGCGGATCTTCCAGGTGCCATCTGGATCGTCTCGGCATGGGCAGTTCTTGCCCCGGCCGTGGCAGGGCAGGGTGTAGGTGCTGTAGCCTTCGCTGGGGTCCTTGTACACCACGTCGGTCCCGGAGATCTCAGAGGAATAGAGTTGGCAGCTGCCAGCCCCCTCGACGAAGACGAACGTGTGGCAGCCGGGGTCCGTCTTGCACGTCTTGTAGCAAGTGCTGCGGGTGAACCCACTGTCCCCGCTGCGCTCCCGAGCAGGGACACTCAGCCCATGGAAGCCCACGTCGGCGTCCGGATAGTACTCGGCGTCAAGGAAATCGAAGCCGGCAGCGTAAGCATCGCAGATGTAAGTATCGTAGCCTGGGACAACTGCCAAATCCTCAACGAAGTTCTTGTTCGACCAGAGCTCGCAGAACCCCACGTCCGCCCTGTGAATGAAGCTGTGGCACTGCCAATTGTTCGCGCACTCCATGTTGCACTGAATCAGAGTTTTCCCCGTGAGGAACACTTGCACGTCTGCGTGGCCAAGGAAGCCGCGGCTGGCGAACCCCACGCACCCGCTGAATTCTGTTTCAGTCGAATGAGGGTTGGGATCCGCTGGAGCGGCCGTCACTACATTACCAGTGATGGTCACCTCGTCAGGGTGTTTGCATTCGCCGGCGCTACACGTGCCATCAAAACCGATCCCATGGCAAGGCGTTCCGTCGGGAACATTATTGATGGGATGGCCGTTCACTTCCCAGCTGCTGAGACTCAAGCACGTGCCGTCTCCTGCCTGGGTGCACTTGATCTTACAACCGTTCGCCTCGAGCCCGCAGTAGCTGTCGAAAAAACTGTTGTCTTGGCAGACGTGCTGGGTGACGCACGCGCCCTCGTTGCAGTAGCCGTCTGCGCCCGCAAGCGTGCACGCGAAGCCAACCGGCTGGAACATGCCCGCAGGGCTGCAGCAGCCACCGTGGCCGATGGCGCCGTACGAGCACTGCATCGGCGTCGCGAGCGCACCGACTTGCATCTGCACCTGGCAGCCGCAGCACCCTGAGCAAGCCTGCGACCCATCACTGCACTCGCAGCCCTCACCTGGCTCTGTAATTCGGTTGCCGCACTCGGCTTCGAAAACCGAGAACCCCGAGCAACTGTTGACTTGGGCAGTGAGCTGACCGCAGATCTCAGATTTGCGGAGGTCGTTGAACCGATACACGCCGTTTAGACTGCCGTCGCCATAATCCATGATGCCCCCTGTCTTGCCCTGGCCTTGCTCGAACGAATGTTGGGCTCCGAAGTTGTGTCCCAGCTCATGTGCCATGATGTGCCAAGTGGGATATGCATAATTTCCTCTGCTCAACCAGGTGACTCCTGTGTTGTACCCCCAATCGTAGCACAACACCCCTATCCACGCCAGGCCGATGAAGCCGGAATTCGCGTAGCAATTATCGAAAAGATGCCACACGCCCATCGTGGAGTCTGGATTAGCTGCAGAATTCTCCCAAGCGACCAGCGCCCACAACTGATCATTAATTGTCATCGGGCATGTGCTACCTTGGTCCCAGCTTGGAGCGCCGTCGTGGGTCTGCTGAACGACAAGACTGCCCATCTGGAGGTGGATATTGAGCTGGGGTTCGTACGCCATGTTCGCGTTGGCGACCATAGCGTGGACCCAGTCCTCTGCCTCTTGGTCAGTCTGGAAATTCTCGTCTCGCCACACGTTGGACGTGATGACTGCGCCGAACTTGAAAGTGCGCATCGTCTCCTCGCCAGGATAGCAGTTGGTCCACTGGTCGATCGCGTCGGGATTAAGGATCGACAAGCGCCTGTCCACGGCGGGCTCCTCCAGCGAGCCGTTCGGGCGAAGGCCGCCCACGCCGAAGTCGGTGGGCGCCTTGGCCTCGCTGGGGTCGAAGCGCGTCACCTCGAGAGCGGCGCTCCTGTGCTGGTGCCGGATGTCGAATACCGTGGCTCCCACGAACACGGTGCCCGTGAAGCTCTGCCCCACGGCGGTCAGCACCGCGTCGCGGGCGGGGCTCCTGAAGACGACGGGCTGGCCCAGGGCGCGCTCCGTCCTCTGCCCGCCCGCGCCGTGCACCACGACCCTGCCGCCAGAGGACGGCGTGGCCTGGCGCTTAGTGGGCCCTGGAAACGACAAGGCCGTTTTTTTACCGGTTCCGTTTTGCCGTTTTTGTTGCCGGTTCCGACGCCGTTTGTTTACCCGTTCCGTCGCCGTGTTTTGACCGGTTCCGGCTCTGGTTCCAATCCTGGAGCCGTTTTTCTGCCGTTTCCGGTCGCCGTCTTTCTGCCGTTCCAATTTTCAAAGGAAACGTTTTGGGAAGCGGTGAAAAAACGGCCCTGCCGTTTCCGGGGCCCACTAAGGCCTGGCGGTACAGCTTGTACCTGAAGGTCCGGTTGTGCGCCTGGAAGCCGAGCACCAGCACGCTGCCCGACGGCCGGTACCCCTCGGTCGGCACGTCGTGGGCCGCCGCCTTTTGGGGAGGCAAAATGGTACCGATACCGTCGGGGCGTTGCCCTAAGGAACCAAAAATAAGGAACGGGGCCCCTTGTTTCCATGAGTTAAACTTCGATGTCCCATCGGAAACCTAAGGAAAACCCGAGGCAAGCTGTGAAACACTTCAGGAACACGGAGCCCCTCCCCAACGAAAAGGGTTCCTTCTTCAGCGCCCCGGCTGTACTCCCCGGAACTCTCTCGGGTTGCATTTGGACATGACTTCCCAGGGGGCGACGAGGGCTCTCCAAGGCGAGCGACGGTATCGGTAGTTTTGTTGCACCTCCGAGCCTCCGAGAGGACGTCCCGCCCGCCCTCGTCCACGAGGCTGAAGCTCGTTGCGACCTCGGAGCGCCCCGCTGCACGCGCTGCCATGCAGAGCCACGCCACCAGCCGCAGGAGGAATCGGGCCATCATCGGCGGCAGCGCGCGATCTGGTCACCGCAGGCTAATAACGCTGGCGGGGCAGCGCTGAGGTCTGCGGCTGCTCTTTTGCCGAGCCGGAGCCTCACTCGAAAAATTGGCTGCGAGGTTGAACTGCTGACGATGATCCACATGTTCGGGCTCGTGCGCTCCCAGGCGCTCAGGGGACCCGAAGCCCAGCATCCACGAGGCTCCAGGCAGTGACCGCACGGCACCGCAGGGCCCACGAGAATGGAGAGGGGCAGTCGGCGCCCGAACGTATCAGCTTCGACATGCGAGTTGCGTGTAGTGGCCACCTTGTCCTGGAGGAGGAGGTGGAGGCGGAGGAGGAGGAGGAGGAGGAGGAGGAGAATAGGAGGAGGAGGAGGAGGAGGAGGAGGAAGAGGAGGAGGAGGAGGAGGAGGAGGAGGAAAAAGAGTTCTCGTCCTCTTTCTCCTCCTCCTCCTCCTCCTCCTCCTCCTCCTCCTCCACCTCCTTCCCCTGATCACTGATCGCTGCGGGCATGTGTGCCCATGGGAGGCGCTGCCCTACTCTCCCCTCCTCCTCATCCAACAATTGGGAGGAACACCATGCGAGTGCGGCAGTTTGCCTGTGAGTTTCACAGCTCGCCAATAAGCATGACTAAATAATTACCCCTTCGGAGCCTCCACGTTACCAACACCGCAACACCACGCGAGACCCACACTGCGGCTGCGAGCAGAGGCAGTATGCATGCGACCACCACAAGACATCGCGAGTGCTGCACTTTGCTCCATGCGAATGGGATGACCACGCGGGGAAGATAACCACACCTTGCCAATAGCGCAGCGGCCTGCGATCACCACGCGCGTGCATACCAGCATGCGGGTCCTTGTCACTAGCGCACGCAAAAGCGCGTGAGCGCCACTGGATGGCTGGAAACACCAGCAGTATGCCTGTGAGCACCGCAGTTGCCTGCGAACGCCACATTGGTCTGCGAGCGTCACGCTATACCCGAGAACACTCTGGCGTGCCTGCGAGCACCTCAAACATGTGAGCGCCACCACACAACTCCGAGTGCCACGCGGCGGCTAGCGTGAAGAGATCTGGGGGATCGACGGGGTCGATCGCGTGGGCGTTACCGCCCAGTGAGAGGAAACTGGCCCGTCCTCCTCTGTTCCTCCTCCCTCTCTCGTGAGCCAACCTTGTTTCCTGGAGGTGCCAGTGGCTATTGCCCAAGTGCTGGCTCCCGGGTCTGGCCGCCAGAGAACGCGCCAGGCACGATGCGAAGGATTGATTGCAAAAAAACCCTTGAACGAAGGATTGCAAAAAAACCTAGGTTTTGCAAACAAACCCTAGGATTGCAAAAAAACCTAGGTTTTTTGCAATCCTAGGTTTTTTTGCAATCCTTGGTTTTTTTGCAATCCTTCGAAAAGTCTCCAACACTCCTGCTTCATGGTCGGCGCCGGCCCTCTCGAACCAACATCGACTTGTTGTATCGCAGTGCTCTGCAGTGTTCCTCCTCCTCATCCCTCCCTTCCCTCCTCCCTGCCCATCATTCTCTCCATGTTCCTCTTCATCCTCCTCCTCCTCCACTTCCCCCGTCCTCTCCCCTCCTCTTCTTGCCCCGCCCCTCTCCCCCCTCCCCTTGGGCGGAAAGAGGGACGCCGACACCGCTACTCCCTGGACCTCTCCCGGGCCGCATTCCAAACAGGAGGTCGAGGGGAATCCGGCCGCGGCGACGAGAAATCTCCAGGACGAGCAGCGGTATCAGAAAATTGTTGCTTCCACCTCTGGTCCCTGCACCCCCTTCCCCAATCTGTCCCGTTCATCCCTCTCTCGTCCATTGCCTCCCCCGCACCGCGCCTCTTCATTACCTAGAAGACAGGATCCACAGACAAATCGCTTGACAAATTACTCTGACGAAGGACGCAACAATATGCAGTTGTGAACTCCACAATTGTGAAACATCCTTTCGCCGGAGCTCACTACGGGGCCACGAAACGCGTGAAAGCAGTGCCGAGATCAGGCGGGACCCCCATGCGGGCGCTGCCGCTGGGGCCGCCCGCAAGGGTCGGGCATGGACAGACCCCCCTTTAGTAAAACGTGGTTTAGTGAAAACGACCTGAGGCCCAAACCTGGCGGGCGCACGCCTGGAAAATAACGGCCACGGCGCCATCTCGAGAACCGAAAACGGACAATTCACTAATCGACGTGTCACTGTTGGGGCCTCTGTCCACCCCCGAAAAGGGAGCGGAGGTCAAACGAAACGGGTGACGTGCTGATGTAACCCGTTCCGGCTGCCGGGCAGAGGGAGAGGCGGGAGGAAAAAAGTGCGGGCGCGGCGCGCGAACGCAGCCACCGGGGACTGCGTCCTCCCAGGGGGACTGCAGGTCGTACCCCCAGGGGGCTGCAGGTCGTCGTCGGTCGTCGTCGTACTCCCAGGGGGCTGCAAGTCACCTGCACAGCATCCCCCCCTCCTTAAATGCCAACCGCAGAGGGCCGTCGTCGTCGTCTTCGTCTTCGTCTTCGTCTTCGTCGTCGTCGTCGTCGTCGTCGTCGTCGGCGTCGTCGTCGTCGTCGTCGTCGTCGTCGTCGTCGTCGTCGTCGTCGTGGTGGTCTTCGTCCCCCCGGACTGCAAACCGCCTACGCAGCCCGCCCCCCACATGCCATCCACAAAGGACGGTTGTCGTCACCGTTGTAGTCTTGGTCGTGGTCGTGGTCGTGACCGTGGTCGTCGTCGCCCCCCAAGACTGCAAGCCGCCTATGCGGGCTCCCCACCCCACAGATGCCGTCCGCAAAGGCTCGTCGTCTTCTCCGTCCCCAGGGACTGCAGGATGCCTACGCAGCCCCAGCACCCCCCGCCATGCCATCCGCACCAGGCCGTCGTCGTCGTCGTCATCGTCGTTGTCTCATCGCCCACCCCGTACCATCCGCAATGGCAGTCGTCGTCGTCGTCGTCGTCGTCGTCGTCGTCGCTGTCTCGTCCGTCAGGACTGCAAGACGCAGGACGCCCATGCAACACCCCGCACCCCCTTTTGCCATCCGCAGTCCGCCTTCGTCGCCGCCGTCGTCCGCCGTCGCCGCGGGACCGCAGGATGTGGACTCGCCGCCCCCCCTCCCCCCTCCTCCTCTCCTCCCTCCTCCTCCTCCTCCTCCTCCCTCCTCCTCCTCCTCCCTCCTCCCTCCTCCCTCCTCCCTCCTCCTCCCTCCTCCTCCTCCTCCTCCTCCCTCCTCCTCCTCCTCCTCCTCCTCCTCCTCCTCCTCCTCCTCCTCCTCCTCCTCCTCCTCCATCTTCTCCTCCCCTCCTCCTCCTCCTACTCCCCTCCTCCTCCCCTCGGGGGCGGCGAAGAGGGGAGCGTCCAGGAGCGGGGGGGGTGCAGATCATGACCAGCGGCAGGTGCGCGGCCCAGCGGGGGGGCCAGGGACGCCATGGAACAAGAAGAGGCGCCAGGAGATCTGGGGAGATCTCAGGGCCCCGGCCATGATCTCCCCCGCCCCCCCTAGCCACCCCCCCCCTCTTTGCCGCCCCCGGGAACCCTGTTCTTGATCGTTGACCCCCATTACGGATGTGTTCGCCGCTCGTGAAGGGGGGGCTGGACGACGCCAGGGGGAGCCCATCATGCTGCTGTTTGTTGCTCTCGCTATTACCGTCGGAGGGGGGGGCGGGGGCGGTTCATCTCTGGTCCACTCCTGCAGTCCGAGGTCCCGCGGGCGTAGACCGAAGTCGGAGAAAACGCCGGGATCGAATGCACTCGGGGCCGAGTGGCGAGGACACGGAGAGGACACGAGACCACTCCGAGTGCCGCATCGCCACAGGAATGCAGAAGGCATGGGCCGCGAAACACACAGGGCACAGGGGGGCACCCTTGATCTGGCAGGGGCGATCTACTAATCGGCCTCGACGGTACATCGTCCCGCCGCGGCTCCGCGGTGCTCTCGCCTTCCTCGACTCCCCCCAGGGGCCCCACAGGTCGAGCTTCCTCGGGATGCCGAGCCGCAGACGGCCAACAGACACGTCTGTCGTCGTGATTGTGTCCCCGACTCTCAGGGGGCCCTCGACGATTCGCCCCTGCACCTCTCCAGGAGAGCGTGCTGCTCACCGCCGGCCCAGGACCGGCGACACCGGAGCGCCGACTCAAGTCGCCGTGTGCCCTCGAGGGAGGGATCCGTCCGCGGCGGCGGAGGCACACGCCTCTGCATGCCGAGAAAGGACAACACAGCAAGGTCACCACAGATGTCGACGTCCTCAAACCCGTATCCTCGATCCTCGGACATCAACGTCGCAGGAGGGCCAAGTGAGGCATCAGCCGTCCTCCCGCCAGGGGAGGATGAGGATTCGGTCATGATGTGCGTGCTCACGAGCGTGAGATTGGCCCGAGCAGGAGAAGGAGAAGGAGAAGGACAAGGATGAAGAAAAGGAGGCGGATGGTAAATGACGGATCCTCCCCGGGGGTGAGGAGAACGAAGAGGAGAAGGGGGCGAGAGAAGGCATCTCGGTGCAAACGAGCGTCTGCCAGGAGGAAGGAGAAACGGAAGAGGGCGAAGAGGGGACGGAGGGAGCGAAGAGGAGCGAACGAGAAGGGGGAGAAAGGGGGGCGGGTAGGGGGTGGGATTGAGGGAGGGGGAGTGGGAGGGAGAGGGGTTTGGCGAGCAGGAGGAGGGCGAGGGGGGCGAGGGAGGAGGACTGGGGAGAGGGGGTGGGGCCAGAAGGCACCGCTCTACAGCTAACCTCCCCGGACCTCTCCAGGGGCGCGCTCGGGCCCCGAGAAGCCAGAGCAAACCCGGCCGCAGCGACGAGGGGAGGGCCGCGGCATGCTCCTCCTCCTCCTCCTCCTCCTTCTCCTCCTCCTCCTTCTCCTCCTCCTACTCCTCCTCCTCCTCCTCCCTCCCTCCCTCCCTCCCTCCCTCCCCCTCCCCCTCCCCCTCCCCCTCCTCCTCCTCCTCCTCCTCCTCCTCCTCCTCCTCCTCCTCCTCCTCTTACTCCTATGTCGGGGTGAGCAGTAGAGGAGAGGCGACGCCTCAGAAGGGCCCTCCCCCGGCAAAGATTGCAAATGCGTCCGTCGTCGTCGACCACCCCGCGCAGCGCTCGGAGGGGCGCAGCTGCGGAAAGCCTGGGAAATCTCCGAACACTGACGAAAGAACTTCGAACCTCGAATGTAGAGGTCAAGTGTCTAGAGAAAGAGCAAACTGAATAAACATCCGCTTTCGGAGGTCCGCGCGAATGTCTAGGATCTGCGCTGGACCCCCCTTTGGCGGCGCACCTTGCGCACCCCTGCTCTGCGCGCCAGGGGCAGCGCCAGAGGCGCCGATCCAAGAGATCCGCGCGGAACTCTGAAAGCTTATGTTTATATCGATGATTATTCCTCGACTGGCTCAGAGAGGCCCCCGCAGAACTCTGAAAGTTTATGATTATACAAATGGTTTTTCCTCGACTTTCTCAGCAGGCCCCCCCATTGCCGACGCCGGTATCGGGAGGAGGCGAGAGCAGGACGGATGAAGGTGGTGCTCCCGAAGGATCTGTAATACACCCCAAGGCAATACTGGGAAACCATTGAATTTTCCAGCGGGTTTATTGACGGATTGGGGCCCCAACAATAATGGGAGAATGATTATTCCCCCCGCAGAGGCCTCACATGCTTCTGCTGTGGACGACGAAGACAGGCTTCTGAGGAGGAGGTGGAGGAGGTGGAGGAGGAGGGAGGGCAAGGAGGAGGAGGAGGAGTAGAAGGAGGCACGAGTTCATATTCCCCGCCGAGAGCTGATGGGGGGGGGTCCTCAACAGTAAAGCCCCTTCGCGATTATCGGGAGGAGGCGGGCGCAGGACAGAGGAGAGCGGTGGAGGTCCTCCAAGGTCCTACTCCCCGACCCTCTCCCTGCCCCTCCTGCTCGCTTCTCCTCGCTCCCCCTCCTTCTCCTACCTCTCCCCCTCCCATCCCACTCCTCCTCCACCTCCTCCTCCTCCCCCATTCCTCTTCCTAAAAAAAAACTTCTTCCTGTCGCACCCCCGGGGCCGGTCGAAAGGGCGGGCCGGGCGTTTCGCCTGAGACGTCCTCACCATTTATGACCCTGGATCTATACCATTGGATGCAGCTTCACAGATAGAGTGCGGGGTCGTTTTTACAATGTAGCTCTCGCCTTAGCGCCGCGCACATTCTTCTTGAACACTTGCAAGAGCTTCACGGATTGAGGGCGGTTCCTTGTCAAAATGCGGGTCTCGCCTTAAACAATTACAAGAGTTTCACGGACTCCCACGATCAACGTACCAGAAATGGCGTTTTGGAAAGATTCAGGACTGTGAGGGTGCAACAATTACGTTGGTTCGTGTTGGAGTCCCAAGGATGTCGTTCTGGCACGGTTCAGGATCGTCAAGACGCAACAGTCGGGTTGATCCGTGGCGTTAGGGTCCCGAGAATAATGTTTTGGCATGCTTCAGGGTCTTCAAGCGGTTGTCTTCCAACGAAGCAGATCCCACAATGGCAATGAATCCTTGTAGGGGCCTATGAACAGGGAGCTTGGAGGGAGGGTTAATTCCAACATCGTTGATGACTCTTGGGTTTACAATGGTCCTCCTCCTCCTCCTCCAACTCCTCCTCTTCTTCCGCCTCCATTCCTTTTCCTCATAGATACCTTCCTCCTGTCGCACCCCGAGGCCATTTTTTAGGGCGGGCCGGGCGTTTCGCCTGAGACTTCCTCACAACTTATGACTCTGAAGCTTGAAAACTGGCAGCAGTTTCACAGATGGAGGGCGGGGGGGGGTCAAAATGTGGCTCTCGCCTTAGAGCCACGCAGACTCGTTCTGAACATTCGCAAAAGTTTCACGGATGGAGGATCACCCGTTTTCAAAATGTGGCTCTCGCCTTAGCGCCGCGCACATTCGTTTTACATATTAGCAAGAGCTTCATGGATTGAGGATAGCCCGTTTTCAAAATATGGCTCTCGCTTTAGCGCCGCGCACATTCGTTCATAACGTTTGCAAGAGTCTCACGGATTCCCACGATCAACGTACTAGAAAAGGTGTTTTGGAAGGATTCTTGATTTTTCGTGTGCAACAACTACTTTGCTTCGCGGTGTTTAGATCCCAAGAATGGCGTTCTGGCACGATCCGAATTCGTCAACACGCGACAGTCACGTTGATCCGCGGCGCTGGAATCCCGAAAACAATGTTTTGACATGCTTACGGGTCTTCAAACGGTTGTATTCCAACGAAGCAGATCCCTCAATGGAAATGAGCCGTTATAGGAGACTAGGAAGAGAGAGCTCGGAGGGAGGGTGTACTGTATTCCAACATCGTTGATGGCTCTTGGGTTTGCACTGGTCATCCTCCTCCTCCTCCTCCTCCTCCTCCTCCTCCTCCTTACCGCTCCACCTTCTCCTCTCCGGGAGGAGGAGGAGGCGAGGGCCGATGCCTCAGAAGGGCCCTCCCCCGCGGCGAGGCCGGTCTCGTCGACCCCCTTCGCCGCCGCCGCGTCGTCGTCGTCGTCGTCGTCGTCGCCGCCGCCGCGTCGTCGTCGTGGTCGTCGTCGTGGTCGTCGTCGTCGTCGTGGTCGTCGTCGTCGTCGTCGTGGCGTCGTAGTCGTCATCGTCGTCATCGTCGTCGTCGTTGTCTTCGTCGTCGCTCCACAGCGCGGCGGCCGAGGGCGCTCCTGCGAGCCCGACGCCCGCGGCAGCGCGCGGCGGGACGGCGAGGAACTGCCCGAGGAGCCGCCCGAGGAGCGCGGCGGCGGCGGCGGCGAGTCGGGCTGGCCGGGCAGGGCGGGCTCCTCGCCGAGTGCCCAGGCCCAGATCTCTCCAGCGTTCGTCGTCGTCGTCGCCATCGTAGCCGACGCCATCGCTGTCGCCATCGCCGTCGTCGCCGTCGTCGTCGCCAGGATAATGACGAGGCCCCCCGATAGCAGGACGAGAATGACGTCCACTACTTTCATCTTCACCATCAAGCTGTCCCATTGCATATTCGGCTCTGCATCTTGCCGCGCGGAGAGCGCTGAGCATCCGAGGTGTCCTCTGACCAGAATTTCGGGGCGAATCCAGCGGAAGCGACGGGGGCTTCGCAGAAGGCCCAAAACGAGGGAGAAGACGGGCGAAGGGTAGCAGTATGGGTACGCTTTCCTCCTCCGAGGGGGGAGGATCAGGAGGAGGAGCCGCCCTGCGAAGTGGGGCGGGGCGGGGCCGCCCTGCGAAGTGGGGCGGGGCGGGGCCGCCCTGCGAAGTGCGGGCGTCGGGGCCTCTGGCGGATCTCCTGGGGGTGCGGGCGCAGTCCAGTTCGGGCGGGCGCCTGGCCGGGGGACCCCAAGGGGGCGGCGAGAACGCAGCAGCAGGACCAGGCTCTTAGTGCGGCTGCAGAAGGCCGCAGAAGAATCGCCAACCACCCAGCGTTGAGATCCATCGAGCGAAGAGCAAAAAACGGGTCTCGCGCGACATGACGCGAGGACCTTCCGCGGTGGCTTATAGCGGGCTACTGGCGTGGCACGCCACGTTGGAAACGAGGGTGCTTGCGCGCAAACTTACGCGGGCAACTTACGCGCCAATGTCGGTAAAACACGGCACCGTGTGTCTGCGTCGCTCAATGAACGGCGCGCACAGGGGGGCAGGGGGAGGGGGGAAGGCTTCTTAGAGGGAGGCCGCTTCTAAGAAATCACCGGCCCTCCATCTACAGACAAGGCCCGCGCCTGCTAGGGAGCAGGGGTGCTTCCGTGAAGCCTTTGCCCCCTCACCCTAACCCCCTCTGCGCATGGCCGAACCAACGGTTCACAAACTGATCCGCTGATGCAGTCAAGCGCTGTAGAAGCTTGTTACAAGCGACTCCAAGCTCAGCGCTGCGTGCCCGAGGGTAGTGCAGGTGGCGACATCCGGACCTTACCCCCACCGACCATCGATTCTCCTGAATCGATGGGAGGCGGGGATACAGTCAAAAGCCCTAACAAGGACGCGCGGTAAGGACGCAAGACCCTTGGAAATCGAAGTTGGGATTTTTGGGGGGCGGCGGACGACGAACACCTCAAGGACGCAAGAGCAAGGAAGAGCAAGGACGCAAGGGTACCCTGAGCAGAGTCGCGGGGCCTTATTTTGGGGGGCGGAAAGATACGGATACGTGTTGTCCCCGGACCTCTCTTGGGGTGCGTTCTGACCAGAATTTCGAGGCGAATCCAGCGGTGACAACGAGGATTCCCCAGGAGGACCAGGAAAGGCCGAAAACGAAGGGGGACAACACGTATCTGTATCGCTTTCTCCCCCGATTATTAGGGTTTTTGACTGCAGGGCTCGGACTTCGCCACGTGCTCCACGAATGACGAGCCCCAACCCCGCGCCGCCCCTCGACCTGCCCGACGCGTGGACTCGGCGGCGGCAGGCCTCGGACTCCGCCGCCGAGCCGAGGCCCCGGGCACGGATCTCTCCAGCGTTTCGCTCGCCATCGCTCGGACGTCCATTCCCTGTGCTTTTTTTCGATTCCGTGCGTGGTTTTTTCGCCAAGTGATCAAGGATGCTCCTCGATGGTCCTCGCCGAGGAAAAAATGCACACGTCCGAGCGATGCCAAGTTCGAGGCGTTCGGGCGCCTCCGCCTGTCCTCGGCGGCGATTTCTGGCCCACGGGTGCGTTCCATCAGCTGCGCCTCGTCGAGGGCGTTCCAGGGGTGCCCGGAGATCGTCCCTGGCAGCCGCCGGAGAGCCGAGCGACGGCCCGAAGACCCGGCTCTCCAGCGCACTGGCAAACTCAGGGCGCACATGTTTCAGTGTTCGGCCTCCTGGGGGCCCTCGCAGGGCACCAGAACCCTCAAGAAGAGTCCGTCTGTGAATCTGACTCTCGAGATGTTCAAGAGCCTCTTCCCCTTGGTCACATCACGACTCGCGCCGTCGCCGTCTTGGAACGAGCCAGTATCAGGCATTCCCAAAGGCATTCCCAGACGGCGGGATCCTTGCCGAGGTCCAAAGCCCAGATCTCCAACCGACCTGCCCGTCGAAAGAAGTGGGCAGAAGCATGAAGCAGGAAGGCGCTTGAGGTAGACCGGATCTCCGACCGCCCCGGAAGACGAAGGAAGAGGGAAGCCGCTCGACCCGCGAAGTAGGAAGGCACCCTGGAGTAGAGTGGAACTGGGTAGTCCGAAACTGCCTTTTTTCAACTCCAAGTGGGTACTGAAAAAAACCGGAGAGAAACTTTCCGATGTTCGGGCTCTGGGGGCCCTCGCCGGGCGCCGGGACCGTGAGTAAACGACTCAGGGCGAAAAGGCGGTCCTGAGAAATGGGTCGAGACGTCCTGGGGTTGACGGTGTCACAACATGACGTCGGAAGTCGCAGAGGTTGAGAACCAAATCTCCGACGAGCCTACTTCTCATCCAGGCGTTTCTTAAATGTGTTCGTGGTAAGACAGGGAGAGAGAGAGAGAGGGAGGGATAGGGAGAGAGAGAGAGAGAGAAACAAAAAAAGAGAGACACGGATTAGAGACAGGGGGAGAGAGATAGGGGGAGAGAGAGAGAGAGAGAGAGAGAAAGAGAGAGAGAGAGAGGGAACGAGAGAGAGAGAGAGAGACAGAGAACTTGCGACACCGATCAACCATGTATAAAGACATGTAAGGACAGACGCTGGGATCGATGTATATATATATATATATATATATATATATAGATCCCAGTGTCATGGAGGAGACAGAGCGGCGAAACAAATAACATTCTGGGTGTCGGGCAGAGTTGAGTGAAGTCGAGTAGAGAGAGAGAGAGAGAGGCAAAAAGAGAAAGAGAGAGTAGAAAAGGGTATATACTTAGTGAACAGAGCGCAGAGCAAGCTGAGAAACTATATACAGAAAGTATCATGCACGTACAACCGGGCAACCACACATTTAAGACTTTCTCTCTGGTGTGTCACACTCTTCTTCCTCCTCCTCCTCCTCCTCCTCCTCCTCCTCCTCCTCCTCCTCCTCCTCCTCCTCCTCCTCCTCCTCCTCCTCCCCTGGATCCCCTGGCTCGGGCAGTCCCGGGGGGAGGAGAACCGGCGGGTCGGGCGTCTTGCAGTCCCGGGGGGAGGAAAGGGGAAAGCCGGCGGGCGATGATGGGGACAACTACGACGACGGCTCGCGGAAAGACCTCCCTGGCACGGGGCTCCCTCGCCACACAGCGCTGGGCACCCTTGCGGCGAACGCATCCACATGCACGCCCTGGCGGTCTGGAATTCTGAGGCGCGATCCCGTGGATACGCTGTCGCATGGATACGTTCAGCGCGGGGTCACCGCCTGGACGCCTGGCCAACGCGAGCCGGACATCTTCTCCGCCCACGAATGGCATCCGAAGCATCCTCGCGGGACGAGCCCGAGTCCCAAACATCCGTGCGGCCATCATGGATCCCCCGCCGACTCACCCGACGGTGTGGTCGTCGCACCGCCTTTGGACCACCCGAGCTCCGTCGGCGTCGGGGCGCCGCTGGCAGCGTCCGCGCCGCCAGCCGCCGCCGCCGCGCCACCGCCTGGAGAACAAAAAAGGCCGAGGGCCCTCAAGGCGCGAGGACCACCGAGGCGCGAGGAACCGGGTGGAATCTACAGAGAGTCTTGGGCCCCAAGAGTGTCAAACACCACCACCTCCATTCCTCCGACCTCCTCTTCCCTCCCCTTCCTCTCCTCTTTCGTGGGAGAGGGAGGAGGAGGGAGGCGATGGTGGTGGTGGTGGTGGTGGTGGTGGTGGTGGTGGTGGTGGTGGTGGTGGTGGTGGTGGTATACTTTCTGGCCCCGTATGTGGTCCCCAAGAAAGTACACCACTACCACCTCCACTCCTCCACCCTCCTCTTCCCTCCCCTTCCTCTCCTCTCTCGTGGGGGAGGGAGGAGGCGAGGGAGCTGCTGGTGGTGGTGGTGGTGGTTGTGGTGGTGGTGGTGTTGGTGGTGGTGGTGGTGGTCGTGGTGGTGCTTGTGGTAGTTTTTTGGCCCCGTATATGGGCCCCAAGAATATAAACCACCACCACCTCCATTCCCCCTTCCTCCCCTTCCCTCCCCTTCCTCTCCTCTTACGTGGGAGAGGTAGGGGGCGAGGGAGGCGGTGGTGGTGGTGTTGGTGGTGGTCGTGGTGTCCCGCACGCGTACCAGCTGCTCCAGAGAGCAACTCGCCGTCGCTCGGTTTCGGTTTCGTGCGTGTTTTTTTGTTGCTAGATGGTCCAGGATGGTCCTCGATGGTTGTCGCCGAGAAAAAATGCACACGTCCGAGCGATGCCAAGGCAAGTGACTCCTTCATGACTTGAAGGCATCTGGGATATAAGCGGAAGCAGGAGCAAACGCAGGAGGAGAAAGAGGAGCTCCCCCGCGCAGGCCCCCGGGGCGGGGGGGGCGCCCAGAGAGGCCGGACGGCCACGGCCGTCTTTGGCCGACCGGCCGCCCCTGCCTCGGCTGTAGAAGGAGGGGCTGGTGCGAGGGCCGGGGCCCGATAAGTTCACGTTGGCCCAACACTAGCTCGAGGCCGTTGCGTCCCTCAGCACCTCGATCTCTCATACGGGCAGGCGCGACCAGAATCCCAAGAGCACCTACGACCCATGTCCCCTCGGGCCCGATGAGCCCCTCTGGGCACGACGACCCTCCCTTGCTGCGGCACGGGGGGGGAGGACTCGATGCTCGCTCGCTCTGGGGGGTGTCCATCAAGGGAGCCAAGGACACACAAATCAATACACACAAATAAAGTGATCCCCCATCTTTTCTCTCATTTTTTTTTTTTTTTGAGTTTTTGTCTTCCCTCCTACTTCCCATATTTTCCGGGGAATCGACGATGAATTGTGTCTGCGCGTTTTTTCCCTACTAAATGTACAGAGGCTGGGGGTACTTTCGTGGCCCCGCCCGCCATCCGCGTCCCCGTCCGCGGCGCTCCTCAGGGCGTCGTCGCCGGGTGCGGCGTCCCCCTCGGGGCCGCCCATCTTGGCGGGCGGCCCGGCGGCCAGCCGCCCGCCCCCCCCCCCCGCGGGGCCTCGAGCCGGGGAGGCTGCCACGCGCGCGCTCCTCTCGGCGGCGGGCGAGGGGGGAAATGAGAGGGAGGAGGCCTTCTCGGAAGGCGGCGGGCCTTCTCAGGAGCCCTCACGCCTTCCGAAAGGTTTTCGGCGTCTTCGGGGAGGGCTCAGGATGCCTCTCAAAGTCCGGGGGACCTCCGACCCTTCTGAGTCCGAGCCTTCTGAGAAGGCCTCCTCCTTCTCAACTCCCCACTTCCCTTCCTCGCTCGCCGCCGATCTTCCCCTGGCGCACCGCCGCGGGTCTGCTGAACGGGGCTGCCGCCCGAGCTTGTGGTAGAAGGGTCTGCAGCAACGCTTCCCCACCGCCGCAGCCAGTTTGCCATGGGCCACGCATTCTGCACTGAACACGCGCCGAGTCCAGGAACGAGAACATTGTCTGGGAGGCGCGCGCACGATCCCCTCGCCATCGCTCGGATGTCCATTCCCTGTGTTTTTTTTCGATTTCGTGCGTGGTTTCTTTCGCCAAATGATCGAGGATGCTCCTCGATGGTCCTCGCCAAAGAAAAAATGCACACGCCCGAGCGATGCCGGGTCCCTGGCGCCCGACTCAAAGCCTGTTGCATGGGGCTAAGGCCTGAGATTCTGGACCATGACCTTCCAGCGAGATTGGGGCTGTCACTTGGACGGCGAGAAGAGGCGGGTCTTACGCAATTCCATAGCGACCTTATGCCGCGGCATTCGCGGGCCACCAGCGTGGCAAACCGCGTGGAAAAAACCGGCGCTTGAGCGCGGCCGCACGCGGAAAACTCACGCGCGAATGTCCTCGCAGTCGACCACGTTCTCTCCCGTCGCCCGCCCGGCATTACGTACCCTGGTATCCCGACGGGGTTGCAATACTTCTTGCAGCAGCACAAGACCAGCCATGCTTCACTTTGCCTTGCTTCGAGTCGGCAGCTCTGCTCCACCTTGGATCTGGACACCGGCTTGACTTAAAGAAAGGTGGCGCTTGTAGTGGGAGCGAGACGCTCGTTTTGGCGATCGCCTGGGCCCCTGGAGGGCGGAGTGGGTGAGGCCACGGCCTCGCAGGAATGGACGACGGGCTGCGAGGGTACTCAGAGAGCCGGCGGCGAGAAGCAACCAGGGTGGAACTCGTGACAAGTAGCGTCTCCAAGCTCGTGACAAAGAGTGTCGCCACTTCGGGCTCCACAGCATTGACCAAAGAGAAAAGTGTTGTTGTGGATTCCCCCCCGTAGCGTCTGTTACGGGAGGGTGGGAGCGGCCCTCGCCGGGGGGAGTAACATGGCGGGCGCGGTCATACTAGCAATCGTAGTCACCCCTGTAAACGTCGCAGTAGCAGCAGCAGTAACAGCAACAGTAGCAGTAGCACCAGCAGAAACAGTAGTAGTTTTGGTGAGAATATTGGTCGCAGTGGTAGTAAGAGTAATGGGGGTGGTACTAGTGGTTGGAATATGTCAGCTACTACTCAAAATAATGGTAGTGACAATCGTCACAGAAGGAGTTGTAGTAGTAGCAGTCGATGTCGTAGTAGGAGTTGTCGTATGTCGTCGTAGCAGTAGTCGTGGCAGTAGTAGTGACAGTAATCATAGTAGTTGTAGGGTTGCACTTGGTCTTCGTGTCGCTACAAACCTCACCTTCGTGTACTCTTCTTTTGTATCAGGCCTAATAGAACTCCTACCAAGGGGAATTACGAAAACCGTAGTTTCAAACCTGGCCTTCGTGTCTTTCGCGCCAATGCTTACCGTCGTGCACTATTCGCTGTAGAGGCTGTAGATTGGATTCGTATTAGAAAGTGAACAAAAAACCGGCAGTGTTACACCTGTCCTTCGTGTCGACGTCGGATTTGGAGCAACCGCCACTGCCAGCCGCTTCATTTCGGCACAACGATTCCGGCGCGCACTTTACTAGGATCGTGGCCCTGGTCCAAGTGGGAGCGCTGCCGAAGGCCCACCGACGTCCAATTCCGGCACGCCGCTCACGAGGATCGTGTCCTGGCCCACCTGGGAGCGCTGCCGACGGCCCACCGATGAGCAATATCGAGGCACCCCTCACACGGATCGTAGACCTCGCCACATTTGGATCGCCGCCCGACGCTGAAGTTCGGCACACCTCTCACATGGATCGTGGCCCTGGCCCAATGTGGAGCGCTGCCGACGGCCCACCGACGCCCAATGCCGGAACACCCCTCACGAGGATCGTGGCCCTCTGGTCCACTTGAGAGTGGGTTTTCATAAGGACGTCGTTCTGGTTTTATTCGGGAAGGCATTTTGGTTTTATTCGTTTCTGGTTCGTGATGGTTAGGAGGGAGGAGGAGGAGGAGGAGGAGGAGGAGGAGGAGGAGGAGGAGGAGGAGGAGGAGGAGGAGGAGGAGGAGGAGGAGGAGGAGGAGGAGGAGGAGGAGGGGGAGGAGGAGGAGGAGGAGGAGGGGAGGAGGAGGGGGAGGAGGGAGGAGGAGGAGGAGGAGGAGGAGGAGGAGGAGGAGGAGGAGAGGAGGAGGAGGAGGAGGAGGAGGAGGAGGAGGAGGAGGAGGAGGAGGAGGAGGAGGAGGAGGAGGGGAGGAGGAGGAGGAGGAGGAGGAGGAGGAGGAGGAGGAGGGAGGAGGAGGAGGAGGAGGGGAGGAGGAGGAGGAGGGGGAGAGGGAGGAGGAGGAGGAGGAAGAGGAGGAGGAGGAGGAGGAGGGGGAGGAGGAGGAGGAGGAGGAAGAGGAGGAAGAGGAGGAGGAGGAGGAGGAGGAGGAGGAGGAGGAGGAGGAAGAGGAGGGGGAGGAGGAGGAGGAGGGAGGGGGAGGAGGAGGATGAGGAAGAGGAAAGCGAGCAGGAAAAGAGGAACGCTGTTTTCTCGTTTTCCACAATGGGTTTGCGAACCTCACCTTCGTGTACTATTGGCTCTATAGCCCCTGTATTGTTTTCTTACGAGCGAACGGCGAAATTGTGGGTTTCCGAACCCCTTCTTCGTGTACTATTAGAATCAGTGGGCTTCCGAACCTCATTTTCGTGTACGATTAGCTCTATAGCCCCCTGTATTGTTTTCCCATCAGCGAATGGCGAAATTGTGGGTTTCCGAACTCCTGCTTCGTGTACGATTAAACTCCGACTGTTCTATGTTATTCTATTTGGTTTCATCTGATTGTGTGGAACCGAACCCGAACCCGAACCCGAACCCGAACCCTTACCCTTACCCATTCACTCTCAGTAGACACGAAGGTACTGTTAATACTATTACTATTATTAGTACTACTATTATTACTACTACGACGACTACTACTTTTACTACTACTACGACTACTATTACTACTACTTCTACTACTACTACTACTACTACTACTACTACTACTACTACTACTACTACTACTACTACTACTACTACTACTACTACTACTACTACTACTACTACTACTACTACTACTACTACTACTACTACTACTACTACTACTACTACTACTACTACTACTACTACTACTACTGCTACTGCTACTACTACTACTACTACTACTACTACTACTACTACTACTACTACTACTACTACTACTACTACTACTACTACTACTACTACGACGACTACTACTAAGAGAAGTGCTAGTACTAGTAGGTGCCGTAGTCGTAAGTACGCAAGAAATAGCAATGGTCACAATAGTAGTAGTACAAATAAAAAACATAGTCGTCGCAGTAGACGTAGAAGTAGTTGTAGTAGTGGCCGTAGTCGTAGTCGTAGTCGTAGTCGTAGTAGTAGTAGCAGTAGTAGTAGTAGTAGTAGTAGTAGTAGTAGTAGTAGTAAGCGTAATCGTAATAGAAGTAGAGTAGGAAAGGTAGCACATGTAATAATAGTAGTACTCGTAGCAGCAGTAATGGTGGTAGCAGTAATAGAAGAAGACATCGTGGTAGTCGAAGTAGTAGTAGTAGTAGTAGTAGTAGTAGTAGTAGTAGTAGTAGTAATACTCTTAACCGTAATAGAAGTAGGGCGTAAGAGTAATCATCGTAAACATCATAATAACAGTAGAAGTGGTAGCAGTAGCACTAGTAGTAATAGTAGTAATAGTAGAAGTAGTAGTAGTAGTAGTAGTAGTAGTAGTAGTAGCAGTCGTAGTAGTAGTAGTAGTCAAAGTAGTAGTAGTAGTAGTAGTAGTAGTAGTAGTAGTAGTAGTAGTAGTAGTCGTAGTAGTAGTAGTAGTAGTAGTAGTAGTAGTAGTAGTAGTAGTAGTAGTAGTAGTAGTAGAGGTAGTCATAGTAGTAATCATAAAGATAGTGTCAAAATAACGATTGCAATCGTAGAAACAACAAGTCATACTAAAATGACAATAGGTGCACTGGTAGTCGGAATAATCGTGTCAATAGAAAGTTGCAGGAGGAGCACCGGAAGAGAAGCAGGAGGAGCTCCGGAGCAGTAGCAGGAGCTGCAGGAGCAGCAGGGACAGCAGCAACGACACAAGCTGCTTGCGAGCGGCACAGAAAGCTTGTGACCACCAAAGCATGCCTGCCAACACCAACCAACACGCCTGGGAACATACCGCCATGTCCGAGAGGGGGCCGACACCACCCACGCGTACGTTCGTGACCGTTACGGGGGGGGAGGCGACACCCCGTCACGGACGCTACGGGTTCAACAAGTGAAAAAACACTCTCAGGGCAGGCGCTCGAATCAGAAAAGGGAACCACAAAGATAGCCAGGCTATGACGTTCCATATGCAGGTCATGTCGCTGGGGAGGCAGACAGTAGGACCATCTCTCCCTCTAGCGGGTCATTCAAATTGACCAGGATGCTCACTGCTATGCAAGCACGGTGCGCTCAACAACAATAGCAGAACCAAAATCTATGGCTAAGAGAATGCGTCCCATCCGCCCTCCATCCTGGGTAAACATTTGTTCCATAAGGCTCGCCAGGATGGCTGGCCGAATCGAGAGGCCAATCCGCGCGGACCAGACAATTGCACGGACGGAGCTAGGACGGACAGAACAACATCCTTCGAGAACATGAGGCCCTCCGCCGGCCAGACTGAAGAGCACTATAGGGAACCCCCTCCCACAGGACTCACAAGAACATCAAAAAAACACGAAGAGCATTACGGTAGCCCTCCCCGAACCGACCTCGATCTTATAGCTCGGTCCGACCGCAGTCAGCGCGTGTGGCCTCCGAGTCCCCAGCAGGAAGCCCGAGGCTGGGGAGGGCGCACGGCGTGTACCACCATCCCGCCCAGGATTGGACAGGCGCGTTCCACTGCTCGCAGAACAACTACTCGAAAATGGCGTGGACCCGCACGATCCATTACATCGATGCGAACGTGCTTTTTGGGGGACGTTCGCGAGTTGGCATTCTGCGAGCAGTGGAACGCGCTCGGTGAAGGATGGCGCTGGCCAGGCACGAATGCAGTGTGCAGATACCTTCTGTGGAACCAGTCCGGCCCAGCGCACGACGCACAAAAGAGCAACAACAACCACGCAAACCTCAACGTTTGGAGATCCGCGCGGATGTCTTGGATCCGCGCTGGGCTCCCCTCCCCAGCGCGCCGAGTGCGGAGGCGCTGCCGGGGGGACCCAACGCCGATCCAAGAAATCCGCGCGGAGCTTCGAGAGGTTACCGAGTCCGACCCAACGGCGTGCTTGGTGAACGGTGCGGTTGGGAATATGTTTTTTGTGACACCGAGCTCACGAAACACCGCTTCCTACATTTCAACGATGCGAATGTCTCGAACGAAAGCGGCAAAGCGGGTTGCCATGGATTCGGCCACGGGCCACGCCCTGCGACAAATGGCTGTCCCACGTCGCCGTGGCGCGTCTGCGGAGGTCCTGCTGATGCAATAGTTGTCATGTTCTTCCCCGAGCGCAGCAGGATCGCAAGGATGCGCCGTCGGAGCGCAAGGGCAAAGATGGGGGGGGCGCAGGGAGGAGGGGGAGGAGGAGGAGGGGGAGGAGGAGGAGGAGGAGGAGGAGGAGGAGGAGGGGGAGGAGGAGGAGGAGGAGGGGGAGGAGGAGGAGGAGGAGCGCAAGGGCCCGTGGACGCCCGCAAGGGACACCTCGTGGCCGGGGCGCTGGCCGCCGGCCACGAGCGGCGCCCCCGGTGCCGAGCTCACCAGTGGAACGCGGGCGGGCCTGCTAGCATTTACGTGCTTCTCTTGGTGCTGCCGATGATGATGACTACCTACCAGACCACACCAACCCAACCCGAAGACCCGAATTTCGGGTTGGGGGGGGTATGGGCTCCATATGTGTTTGTTCGATGTTCCCGGACCCCCCCCCCCCATTGGAAATGGAGGGCAAATTGAGGCCTTCGGGTTGGGTCGGTGTAGTTTGGTGGGTGGTGAGGTGAGTGATGGTGCTGATTTTGGTCGTCATCATCGCGCCATCGCTCGGACGTCCGTTTCCCGTGCATTTCTCGGTTTCGTGCGTGTTTTGTTTGCTCGATGGTCCAGGATGGTCCTCGATGGTCCTCGCCGAGAAAAAATGCACACGTCCGAGCGATGCCAAGTCATCAGCAGCAGCAGCAGCAGCAGCATCATGATCATCATCATCATTGATGACCATCATCACCATCACCATCATTATCAGTCCGACCCGAACACGTAGCACACCACACTTCTCAGGTAAACGTAGCATCCCGCCAATGCGGGTAAGAGTGAGGGGCGTTCCTCAGCGCGCACGCACGGCGCGCCCACACCCGGGCCGAGGCTCCGATGGGACGACGCGCGCGCAGGGGTTGATCAGGTACGAGACCGATGTTGCATCACAGCAGCAATTCGGCCCCTGACTTTCGTCCTGGGTTCGATTTAGTGAAGTGATGAATTTCGGGGTCCTTACGAGGGAAAAAACATCACTTCACTAATCTGGGGCCCCTGGGGCCTCAGTGGGCCCTGGGACCCAAAATTAGTGAAGTGATGGTTTTCGGGCCTCGGATCAGGACCGTTGGGACCCCCCTCGCCCTGACAGCGTGCCGTTCCCCAGGCGGTACGGAACGCGCCCGCCACCGTGTTCTGCCACCTGTGAGATCTCGGCGCGGGCGCGCGCTTCGCTCCTGCGGGGCCGACGCACACGTGCGGTCGGGGACTTGCTCTCAGCGTGTCGCGGCAGCGGCCGCGGCGGCCGCGGCAAGCGCATAACTGGGGTGTCGCTCCGCTCTGGAGGCCGTGAGGCTAGGGAAAAACTCGGGACGCTCATGCCTGGGGACTGGGATGTGATCAGCGTGTCGCGGCGAAGCGTGCCGAGCCAACATTCATGACCGTAGCCTGGGGAGCACAAGCAGTTTCAACGACACGCCGCCATGTGGACCTATCAGCGTGTTACTGCCAGTGCGCAGAGGGACATACTAGTGCGATGCGCCCACTCCGGAGGAGCACGCCCGAACCCACCACGTGGCTTGGAAGCCGGGCAGAGGCTGCTTATTAATCCGTGGCTGCTAGAATCGACCTCCGGGCAGTTGTCTTCGTCCTTCCGGGAAGAGCCCGTCGACTAGTCTCGCGTGCCGCGCCTCCTTCCGGGAAGCTGTTTTTTCCCTCCGGGCGGGCCGCTTTAGCAGCCACGGCTTTGGCAGCCCTCGCCAAGCTTCCGAGAGGCGCCCGGGCTGCTTGGGCAGGCTGGGCCGCCCTGGTCGTCCGAGCTGCAGCAGCCGGCCGGCGCAGCTGGTCGGCCAGGGCCGAAGCGGGGCGAATGAAGCAAGACATCCTTGAATCTGTGGGAAAAACACACACTGTGGGAAAAACACACACACTTTGGGAAAAACACACACACACACGCACATTCACACACACACACACACACTGTGGCAAAAAAAGCACACACTGTGTGTGTATGTGTGTGTTGCGTGTGTTTTTCCACAGAGTGTGTGTTTTTTCCCACAGGGCCTTCCCCGAGCTCATCGGAGACCCACGGTTTTGTAGAAGCCCTCGCCCCGAGTCCGAGGGGCACGAGCCTGTAGCATATAGCCGAGCCGAGCAGGGCGGCCCGAGGGGGCGCCCGCCACGGAGCCGGTGCCCTGCGGTGTCCGAGCGTGCGCGCCGCCCTCGCCAGAGCCGACGCGCACAGACCCGCCAGGCGGGAGAGGTAGGCGGGCATGCGAAGTGGAAAGGCGGGTACACTCGGTCGGGTTCGGGCCGCCCGGAGGATCACAAGAAGCAGCAAGAGCACACACCTGCACGCACATATACCTATACACAGCTGCACGCATGCATCGATACATACATACATACATACATACATACGTAGATACATGCATGCATGCATGCATGCATGCATGCATGCATGCATGCATGCATGCATGCATGCATACATGCATACATGCATACATGCATATATGCATACATGCATACATGCATACATGCATGCATGCATGCATGCATGCATACATGCATGCATGCATACATACATACATGCACACATACACACATACACACATACACACATACACATACATACATACATACATTCATACATACATACATACATTCATTCATTCATACATACATACATACATACATCGATACATTGATACATCGATGCACACATACATACATACATACATGCATACATACATACATACATACATACATACAAGCATACATACATACATACATACATACGTGCGTACGTACGTGCGTACATACATGCATACATACATACATACATACAGTTATACATACATACATACATACACACATGCATGCATGCATGCATACATACATACATGCATACACACAGGCATACATACATACATCCCATTATAGTCGATTACATTGCATTGTATTCCATTACATTATATGACATGCATACGTAGATCCATACACACATATACACTTCCATGCATGCATCCAGACATACATGCATGCATACATACAGACAGACATACATGCGTACATCCATACATACACCTGCATGTATGCACGCAAACATACATGAACACTTACGTAGGTCTACACATACATGTGTGTGCACATGATTGAAGTAGGAAGGCGCTTGAGGTACATTCGGATCTGGGGATCTAGAAATATCTACGTTCCGCGAGCGGCGCGAAGGACTAGTGCATATGTCGTGGTGGCGCCGACTGCAGACTGCGGCGGGCCGGCCTGCAGCTGCAGGAGCTTGTCCTTCGTGTTCTTCCCGGGCATGTCCTCGCGGGCCCGCGGCGGGGGGGGGGGGCGGCCCCGCACGGCGGTGCGCGCTCCTGCTGAGAAGCAGGCAATCCCCTGCAGAAGGATTCAATCCCCGGCAGACCTCCTCAGCGCTGATGTGAAGGAGTGCTGTGGCACGCCTCCTGGGCCTCTCGAGAGGCCTCTTGGGCCTCTCGAGAAGCGTCTTTGGCCTGCCCGGAAGCGACTTGGGCCTCTCGAGGGGCCTCTTGGGCCTCCTGAGAAGCCTCTTGGGCCTCCCGAGAGGCCTCTTAGACCTCAAAAGATTCCTCGTGGCCATTCCGAGAGGCCTCTTGGGCGGCCTCTTGGGCCTCCGAACGAACTTCTTGAGCCTTCCAGGAGGCCTCTTTGGCCTTCGGAGAAGCATCTTGGGCCTTCCGAGAGGCCTCGTGGGCCTTCCGAGAGGCATCTTGGGCCTTCCATGAGGCCTTGTGTGCATTCCCAGAAGCCTCTTGGGCCTTCCGAGAGGCTTTGTGTGCCTTTCGAGAGGCCTCTTGGGCCTCCCGAGAAACCTTCTAGGCCTTTCGAAAGGCCGGCTCACGCCATTCAGGCCCGGGAAGGAGGACATTCAGGCCCGGGAGGGAGGAGGGGGAGGGAGCTTCGCTCTGTTGGGTGGTGGGGGGGGGGGGCTGACGCCATTCAGGCCCGGGAGGGAGGAGGGGAGGGGGGAACGCCATGGGGAGGAGGGGGGGGGCAGGGGGGGGACAAGCTAAGTGCGCTCGCGTCATATATGACATCCTACCCCTCCCTCCCATCCCTTACCATGGCGTAGATCCCCTCTCTACTCGCACAGTCGGATGTCGAGCAGGGCAATGATCCCGAAAGGGTACGCGATGCATTGTAGAGCACGGCATGGCATGGCGTAGAAGAGCACCGCAAAGCGTAGTATGTCACAGCATAGTCATCACAAAGCTTTGCATGGCGTGGCGTGGCGTAGTGAAAATTGGGAATTTAGCATGGCATACAGCGTTAACATTGCATGTTTGCAGAGCGTAGGCACAGCATAGCATGGCGCGATGCACACGGCATTGGCGCACTAGCATAGCATCACAAAGCTTTGCAACGCAAAGCATGGCATCGCACAGCAACATAACATTGCATAGCATGGCGTTGAAGATCAAAGCGTAGCATGGCATAGCACGACGTGGCACTTAAGCACTGCATATCACAGCTTCAGCTGAAGGCATGGCATCGCGCAGCGGAACGCAACCTAGCATTGCATTGCATGCCGTGGCATGGCACGGGAAATGACGCCAGCGCTGCAGCGGGAGCACGATTCGGAACGAGCGGAAGCGCGGAAATGAGGCCACCGCTGCAGCAGGAGCACGATTCGGAACGAGCGGAAGCACGGAAATGAGGCCAGCGCTGCAGCGGGAACACGATTCGGAACGAGCGGAGCCCGAAAATGAGGCCGGCGCCTCAGCGACAGCAGCATTTTGAAACAAATTGCAAGCGAAAACCCAACTCCGGAGCACTCCCAACCCGTCATCAGGGGAAGGAGGAGAGTAGTATTCATATTGAGCAATTGTGGATGAGCCGACGTCATTCAGGCCTGGGAGGAGGAAGTCGGGGGGAGGGGGGGGAGGGGGAGCTGACGCCATTCAGGCCAAGGAGGGGGATCTGGGGGGGGGGAAGGGGGTGCTGACGCCATGGCTGACGCCATTCGGGCCCGGGAGAGGAGAGGGGAGGGGGAGGGCCGACGCCGCATGGCTGACGCCATTCACGCCTGGGACGGGGAAGTCGGGGGGGGGGGCGGGGGCTGACGCCATGGCTGACGCTATTCAGGCCCGGAAGGTGGGAGGGGACATCCCATGAGTTTGGCTGATCACGCGAGATCGTCACTTTCGGATATCCGAAGGTTGCCCGAGCGAGTTCAACATCTCTATCTTATGAGGATGTCTCGAGCGAGTTACTCTTTTAAACATAAGAAATCATCCGTTGCAGTCAGAGTCGGTGGCGCCCCGGATCGGCGGCACTGGCTGGAGGCCACTGCAATACTGCCAACCAAAATTTCGAGGATTCCACTCGAGCGACGATCAAAAACGAGTCTTGCCCGAGATGACGCGGCGACCTCACGTGGTGGCCTGCGCAGGCCGCCAGCGCGGCACGCTGCACTGGAGACGAGGGGCGCTTGCGCGAGCTTACGCGGGCAGCTTCCGCGCCAACTGAGAGCGCAGACGACCCGTGTGGTTTTTCGGTCGCTCGCTTGGAGAGAGCGAAGCATGGCACATGTGTCGACCCACGGCTGCCATCTTCTTGGGGTGGGGGACGACGGTGTGTTCTCGCTCCCAGACGTCCGACGCGTCTTGGGCGCCCGAGTTATCCGGGGTAACTCGGGTCCGGGGTAACTCGGGTTTGGATTCCCGAAAAAGGAACCCGAGTTATCCCTGACCCGAGTTACCCCTGATGATTCGGGGCTCTGGACGCCCGAGATATCCGGGGTAACTCGGGTCCGGGGTAACTCGGGTTCGGAATCCCGAAAAACGAACCCGAGTTATCCCTGACCCGAGTTACCCCTGATGATTCGGGGCTCTGAGCGTCGTGCCTTGTTCACAACGTGGCTCCCCAGAAGCGTTTGGAACCCTTCCCTGGGACCGTCCTTGCATCCTGAGCCGGTTTTTGACAGCCCTCGAGCCTGGCGAGGGCTCCCGAAAGCAGAAAATAAACATCACCCCAGCAACGCACCTTAACAACAACAAGGTGAAGAAGCGGGTCCAGGAGTAAGAGGCCGGCTACAGCGGACAAGGGTGAGAGCAACACCATGTGCCCCTGAGTCTGCTTCCAAACGGGAACGTGGCTGTCTTGACCAAACATGTCGCAGGTGCCGAAGCCAGAGCACGACTCCCGAAGAAAAGGAAGAAAGTCTCAGGCGGAACGGCTGCTGGACCAGGCGACCTGGACTCCCCGTCCCCCTGTGGGACTCCCCTCTGCGAGCGAGACGCTACCATGGACGAAAAGCCTCCGTGGCGTGTTTTCCCCAGAACCGCGATGGTGTCCTTCTTTGTGTAAATCCCCGTTCGAGGAGGCCCTGCTGAGCGCGGCACGGGTGGCTCAGCGGGATCCGCATCTCAGAAAGAGGCCTCCTAGCTAGAGGCCTCCTGGATGGGGCCGGAGTAGATGGGGTCGGAGGATCGCGCCGCATCGCCGATACGTCGGCGATGCATCGGTGATGTATCGGCGATGCACCGGCGATGCATGGTCGACGTCGGCGATGCGTCGGCTACGCCGGCGTGAAGCAAATCGGGCGCCACGAAGAGCCGCATCGGCGATGCATCGGCGACGTGGCGCGATCCTCCGACCCCACCTACTCGGACCCCATCTGGGAGGCCTCGGAGACTCGACCTCCTGCGTGCAGTTTTCCCCGGGATGATCAGAGATGCTCCACGATGGTCCTCGCCGAAGAAAAGCTGCACAGGTCCGAAGGATGCCAAGGGTCTGGCCGGGCCCCGAGAGGAGGGCCCCGTCGACCCATAGCTCACGGAACTGACGTGTGAACTAGATCATACTACCATTGCGCGCCGCGCGAGGCCTCCAATGACTTCATCATAAAGCAGGGTGCGGCCAGCGTTGGTGCCTGACGCCGAGAGAATCGTTCAACCATGAACGATCGGCCGTTTCCGAAACGCCGGATTCTTCAACACGGGCCGAGTCTGGGTCGCCGGCGGCGTTCAAGGCGGAACGCCGGCGGCGCGGTCGCCGCCAGTCGACCACGACGACGTGACCATAGCGTGCCGACGTGGGCCCCCCTCGGAGATCCTGGGCCGACGTGGTCGGCGCCTCCGGAGGGCGTGGTTTCGAGAGGAGGCGGCTTGCCACGGACACCTCCTTAGAGTCCTCCGCCGCGCCCCCGAGGAGGCCCGGCGAGGTCCGCGTCGTGCCCCCCAGGCCCCCGCGGCGCCGATCGCAAAGCGCACTCTGGCGTAACCTCACCCCTTTGCTTCGCACGGGGGCAACTGAAGGGGCCCCAGCACACACAAATAAATACACAGAAAAAAAAAAAATGCCCCATATCTTCCCAGATGTTCCAGCTTCCTGTCTTCCCCCCCCACTTCCCACACTTTCCCATATTTTCGGGGGAATCGAGGATTCATTGTGTCTGTGTGTTTCTTTTCGTCCTGAGTAACGGGTCCCGAGGGCAACGAGCCCTGGACCCCCACGAGAGAGAGCCGCGGCGTCGGACGACGGGCGGGGAAGGAGGGAAGAGGGAGGGGGGGAGGACAGAGAATGGGAGAGGGAGGAGGAGGAGGAGGAGGAGGAGGAGGAGGAGGAGGAGGAGGAGGAGGAGGAGGACCAGTTCTTCGCCCCGCGCCGTTCTCGGGCGGTCCCGCTGGCCCGCGGATGGGCCCCGAGAGCGCGAAAACACCGTGAATCGGGCGCGGCCAAGAGGGGGGTACCCAAGAGGGGGGGGGGGGGGGGCGCAAATCATGACCGGCGGCATGTGCGCGGCCCAGCGGGGGGGCCAGGGACGACATGAAACGAGAAAAGGCGCCGGGGAAATCCGGGGAAATCCCATGGCCCTCGCCATGAGATCCACCCCCCCCCCTAGTCATCCCCCCCCCCCTCACTTCCGCCCCCGAGCGAGACGCCTCGGGGCACGCTCCCCTCGGGACCCGCTTCCCCCCGTGCCGATCTGAGGTCGCCGCTCCTCGCAGATCCCTCCGCGAGAGCCACCTCCCGGAGAGCCCCGCGCTCCGCCCGCGCAGCTCCAGGGGGTAGAAAAGCCCTCGGGATCGCACAGCACCGGGGAGTGTCGGGCGTGACGCCTGCCCCCCCCCCCCCCAGTTGAGAGGAGGAGGAGGAGGAGGAGGAGGAGGAGGAGGAGGAGGAGGAGGAAGAGGAGGGAAGAGGAGGGCCCCGGGCCGAGGAGGGGCCTGCGTCGCTGCGTCGCAACCTCCGCCTCCGCCAGCCCTCTCCCGCCGGGCCCCCCTGCGCCGCTCCCCGCGGCTCCCGCGGGCAGGCTCGAAGTGACGAGCGAACAACACACACCCATACACATAGGGAGGTCGGAGGGAGAAGGACTGGCTACCGGTAAGGGTGCGGGTTGTTGGACCCCTGGGAAGGCTCCCGTTCGGGCGGGGACCCCCATCCGACAACACGCACCCATAGCTCATTCCGTCCCCCCTACGGGTATGGGTGCGTGCTGATCGTTCGTCACGAAGTAGGGCGGGTGTCAGGCCAGATTGGCTCAGCCTTCGCTCCAAGACTCCCAGAGCACCTGGCGCAGCCAAGGCGGAGCATCAGCAAGAAGCACTGGAGGCCCCGGGGCCCTTCAGATAATCTCGGAGCGAGTCGCTGTCGCGCCCCCTGCCTCCTGTCAAGGTGTCCGCAGCTCGGCTCCGGTCGGAGAGCGGCCCGTCTGGCGGGGGGGTGCGGCGGACGCCTCGCCACCGCTCCGACGTCGAATTCCCTGCTTGTCGATCCCGCGCGAGCACTTTGATCGCAAGATGCTCCAAGGTGCCGCTCGACGGTCCTCGCCGGGGACAGAGCGCACACGCCCGAGCGGTGCCAAGACGCGGGCCTGGGCCGCAGGGGAGGAGCCGGCGGGTGCCGAGCGCGGCGGAGCAGGGCGGCGCAGAGCGGGGCCCACAGGGTTGGAGGCCAGGAGATTGGCACCAACACCAGCACAGGGGATTGCCTCCTCAGGGGGAAGATGATCCTAGATTTCGGTGTTGGTGGTAACATTTCGGTCACCTTGGAAGCCAGAAGATTACCACCATCACCGAGATCGGGATCGTCTTCCCTCGGTGGAGGCACACCGCCGATCTTGGGGTTGGTGTCAACCTCTAGGCCTGCGACAGGGGGCCACGAGAGGCGTGCCGAGGCCTCGATGTAGACCTGGGTGTTCAGCTTCCGCTTGAGCTCGTCGCCTCGCACGCGCCGCCGGCTCGCACCAGCCATCGCTCGGCCTCCTCCGCAGCCTCCTCCGCCACCGCCTCACCACCTCCCTCCTGCCAACATGTGATGAGCTGCTCGGCCTGCTCCTCCTCCTCCTCCTCCTCCTCCTCCTCCTCCTCCTCCTCCTCCTCCTCCTCCTACTCCTACTCCTCCTCCTCCTCCTCCTCCTCCCGATTCACCTCCCCCCCACCAGTTCTCCTGCGCACACTCCCAAGTCCTGCTCCTCGAAGTGGTAGCTGCTTGATCCTAGGACTTGCTGCGGGGTTGCCTCTACCAGCCAGCCTGCTCCCAGCGGCAACGTCCTGCTCAAACACTACAGAGGCCGCTCCCCAGCCCGGGGGGCGGGGGCCGGTCGCCCAGCGCCGTCGGGTCCAGGCCGAACGCCTCCAGGTTGGCGATGCGCGTGACGTTGTGGGCACCCTGCGCACGGAGGAGCGCTCGCGACTCACGAGGCCAGGACCGTTCGGATGGCAGTCGGCGGCGAGCGAGGGGGGGGGGGGGGAGAAGGCCCTCTCGGAAGGCGGCGGGGCTCCTCGAAGCCCTCCGCGGAAAGCCCAGGGAGCACCTCTCAGGAAGGCCCGTGCATTGCCGAGCCTGCCGGGAGGGAGGGCCCACCCCTTCGCCGGTGCCCCCCTCCCGACGCGGGCCCGCCGCCGAGGCCGGGGGAGCGGGCGCGCGGCAGCGCAGGGCCTCGCGCGGACCGCGCCCCGGGGGTCGGGGTCTCGCGCCGCATCGCCGATGCATTGCTTCGGCGATGTCGGCGTGGAGAAGCATGGGCTTAGCGACGGGCCTCGTCGGCGACGCATCGGCGACGCGGCGCGATCCTTCGACCCCATCGACTCGGACCCCACCTGGAAGCCTGGGAGCCCTAGGAGTTACCAAACGAAGGGTCACGTCTGCGGACACCCGGGCCAGCCTGAGACCAGGTGGGGGAGGAGGAGGGACTGGGAGTGGAACTGGGAGTGGGGATGGTCAATATTCCTCCGAATCTGTCAGAGGCCTTCGTGACGTGTGCGAGCGTGGCCAACTCAACTCGGCGTCAACATCTGCAGAGGGAAGGGGGCGGAGGGCGGGTTGAGGACGGATTGGTCAGGCGTGGCAGCACCGATGCTAGAGAGGGGAGCCAGAGGTCGCGATCGGCCCGCGCGGCGGGTGAGGAGTCCAACTCGGAATGTCACAGAGACAAGGTGCGCGGACCATCATCCCCCACATTCAGTTGAGGAGGCTACTCCTCTGAGGTTCCCGTAGGAGCAATAGATAAGGGCTATCAAGCCCGATTCAAGGACCATTAAGCCGGATCCGGCTGGAATGAACTCAAGATTAAGCTGGACTGCCTCGGAAAAAACGGAATTGAGGGAGCTTAAACGGGTGTATGCTCTTTACGTCTACGAATATACCAGCGCCGATGCTGAATTCTCCCTCCCAGGAATTTCATCAAAACGTTCAGGTGGAGCAGGAGGGACAGGAGGAGGTCGTGGCGGAGAGGGAGGAGCAGGATGAGGGGCGATGGGGGCGCGCGCGCGGGGGCGTGCAAGGAATGGGGCCAGGAAGGGGTGGGCCGATGCTCGAACAGAGGTGGGCGTTCCCTATTCAAGATGACTGCCGAACCCTCCCCTCCTCATCCTCCTTCTCCTCCTCCTCCGTCTCCTAACGACAGCCACCAATGAAGAGCGCCTGCAAGGAAACATGGCGCACCATCGCTACGTCGATGACAACGATTGGACCAATAAGCTGGGTACCTACACAGACAAACATGACAGGATAACACAATAAGGAATCATGGAGAAGGTGTTGGCATGCGAATCTCCCACTTCTGAAAATTCCTTCAAGGCCTAAGCCAGACAGCGCCATCGCATACAGAGTGCCCCGATCCACACACACACACACACTCCATGGAACGAACACATGAACAAACTTACCAAGCCAACAAACCTAATTTGACAGACCATCGACGAGGACAATTGCATGGACAAAATGTGATTGGAAAGCGTGAGAATTTGAACTATCTTGGCCATTGAATCCACGAGGGAAGAGTTGGAAGGATGAGCCAGTGTAAAGGAGACGGCTCGGGGGATCCTTCGCGCAAAACGTAATGTTGCTTTGATGCTGCTAATCCATCTTTGCAATACTCCCTCATCCGTATCCAACTCTTCTTCCGCGTCCTCATGACTGACAACACCGTCGATCTAATGTTGCGTTGCGTTGCGATGCTGCCGCTTGTTGCTTGTGAAGATGGCATCTCGGTCTCATGTCGTGTGGCGTGCTTGTCTTTTCGACAACAGGATCCAAGCTCGTGATGTGTTCACATCGGATACCTTGTCTACAGAAGCATGGCCTGGTGGGGCTGGGGCACATTAGTACTTTCGCCCCCCCAACCCCAGGCCGCGCGCTTGGCGCGAAACCAGCACCGCATCATAGCTGGCGCCGGGGGGGGGCACCTGCTCAGCGTAGGTGTGCGCCTATGCGCGCACGTTCTGAGGAACAGGCGCTATGATGCTGCTCACCGTCCACAGCGCTCGCCCATCGAATCACACATCGCCATGGAAACTCGCCTCTGCAACCGAGAACTCGCGCGCGGGCTGACCGCCGACGGCCGCAACCTGCAGCAGCGACAGGCGCCTGCTGCACGACTCCGCGGGCCTCGCCGCCTCCGTGTGGTCGTCCTCTCCCAGCAGCCCCCCGACCGCGAACCCCGCGCCCCCCAGGTCCCTGACATAGAAATTCAGGTACGCGATCCCATGCTGCGTGAGCCCATGGATCACCTTCACGCCCACCTTTCGGGGAGACGTAAGACTCGGGTACGGGGGACTCGGGTTGGCCCGACGGGGCCATCATAAAAATGACGAGGCCCAATCTGAAATTTGATGCGAGCTCCCGCTGCAGACATCCCACGGAAACTGGACCGTCAAAATCCAGGACGCGCTCGTCAACAAAAACGTCGGCAGACCCGAGTTCCGGCTTACTCGGGTCTTGCGTTTCCCCGAACCTTCCCAAAATATGACCACGTGGGCTTCTCCCGAGGCGCGGCGCCAGCGCGGAAGCGCAGGCCGCCCATGCGCTTCGCCTCCGCCCAGGCTCCCGTAATGTTTAGCTCTTGGAAGTACATGTCTGCGCAATGTCCACCCATTTGGCGCGCGTCAGCTTCTACGCGAAGCAGCGCCACGTCCTGACCACGTGGGATCCGCCAACCCCCGCTTGCCAGAGGGTGGAAAAAGCGTGTGCGATGATTGACTGTCCGCCCTTCCCCCCTCCCCCCCCTCCCGTGGGATCCAAACATGCGTGCAAAGGGGGGAAGAGGACACGAGCTCGCCGCTGCACCTCCAGGCCCCTCGGAGTCACGAAATCCGCCACTCATGGTCCCCCGAATGCCACAACGCCTTCCAACACGGCTCAAGACTGGCCCCACAGGCCCAGACGGCCTCAAGATCACCCGAGACGGCCCCAACACGACCCACGAAGCCCCCAAAACGCCCCAAGAGGGGCACGAGGGAAAACCCCCTGGGGAGCCTGAAGAGGCACAAATCCGACGCCTTTGGAGCCTAGTACGTCTTTTGCGTTGGACTCGAGCGAAGCCGGGTTTTCGAGCCGCCTTATTCAACCGATTTCCGGAGAATCCGGATTTTCGAGCCGCCTTACCCCGCCGACCTCCGGAGGAGAATTTTCGTTCTGCCTTGCCCGGCCGTCGTTCGGAGCAGAATTTTCGAGCCTCCGTACAGTTCCGCACCCTCGCCTTTACAAGCCCCTGCACGCCCCAGGCGGTCTGCGAGCCCATCACAATCCAGGAAGCCCCCAAGAGGGCCCAGAGACCAGCCCGAGGGGGCCCCAAGATGGCCCGAGAGGCCCCCAAGATTACCGAAAAAGGCCCTCAAGAGGTCCCCAAGGGGGCCTCGGAGAGACCCAAAAGGGCCGCCACAACACACAAGATGACGGGCAGCACGACGGGGAGCAAGACATACGAGATCGGAAGCCGCGCACACCCTCAGATCGGAAGCCGCGCACATCCTCTCGGGTGGGTCGGCGGAACGGCGCAGGCCTGTCAGATGTTGATCAAAACATGCCTGCCGGGCCTCATCAAGTCGAACCGCTGGCCGTAGACATTCTGCAAGTGTGGATCGCCCACTGCAGAGATGGACCCCGTGGAAACTCCGCCCATGCTCGGTGTTGCGGCCGTGGGGCTGGGCGTAGGGCTGGACGTCGGCGAGGGCGTTGGATCAGGCGTAGTGAGCGTAGGGCTGGACGTCGGCGAGGGCGTTGGATCAGGCGTAGGCGTGGCGGTTGGCATCACTGCGGGACAAAACACTGCCTGCGAACCTGGAGCCCCCTGCGTGTAAACCGGCTCCCGGTGCCAGCCTCCCATCAGCCAATCGACACCGTTGTAATTAACAACGGCTGTACCTGGGTCAGCACGAAGATACCGACGTCGTCACTCCCCAGACCTCTACTGGGGCACACTGTGACCAAACTTTCGAGAAGAACCCAACCGTGGCGACGAGGGCTCTCGAGGACGAGCAGCGGTATCGGTGCCTTTCCCTCCTCTGAGTGCCTGTGCAGTGGTTCACGACAGTCGCCTGTCCCCCGCACTCCTGGCACCCCAGGACTGCAGACGGGGCACCGATGCTGTTGCCGCGCCTGCACTCGAAGCAGTTCCCCACAGGGCAGCCGAAGCCGAAGTACGTGTAGCCCGAGGCCCAATTCATGCACTCGGAGATCGAGCAGGACCAGTACATCTCGGAGAGCGGCCGGGAGGCACCCAGGGACTCGTAGCAGGCAACGAGGCTGTACGATGTTCTCGTGGCGTTGGCGGCCATACGGTGCGTTCCTGTCGTCGGCGGCTCCCACTGCGCCGGCGTGACAGCGCAGCACTGGATCGCGGACGTCCACACGCATGAGAATAGCAACGCCAGACGCGCCATGGCAGGCTGTGAGAAGGGCTGCGTAGCGTAGTATGTGGCAAATGCCCGTAAATGTATGGCGCTCGGCCAGTCGCTGAAGTCCGCCCCAAAACGGTGGCAGACTGCTGCAAGTTCGTGGGTGGCTCGCGATGAGTCGCTGAAGCTTGGGCCAGAATCGATGCATGCGGGTGCTGCGCGAACAGTGGGCTCGTGCAGTGAGGAACCTGCTATGAGAAATCTAGTGACACATCCTTCCTCGACGCGGACCTTCCTGAGGCGCCCCAGGGCGATGCGGCCCAGCGGGAGATAAGAAACTCCCGTGGGGCATCCATCGGCAGGCCAGCTTCTTTTTTGGTGCGCGCACTGCACAAGGGCAGACTCTGCAAATGATCGCATCTATCAGAATGGAGATCCGCTCAGGGAGGTCAGTCACGGTACGGCACCGTGTGGGGCCTGCCCGGGGCGTGCGGGCAACACCTGTCGCTGTCGTCATCACCGTCATCATGATACGACTCCGATGCAGATTCCAGATCGCCCGCGCAAATGCTCGATGCGGAAAAGACCAACCTTCCAACCATACATGTGTTTATCCTGTGCGTTCCTTCCCCCGGACAGCTGTAGGCTCAGAAAAAACCCGAGCAGAACTGCTGAATGAATGCTTGGATTCACTGGCTGAAGCAAATTTGGGCTGAGAGCCCAGGTGGACGCATGTGAACTGACTTGAAGTGGGCATTTGTGTAGGTGGACGGAGCTACACTGAACTTGACTGGGCTCGGCGGAACTGGCCTGACCCTGACTCAGGTGGACGAAGGTTGGGTGACATGGGCTGGTATTGCCGGAGCTGGTCTGAATTGAACTGGCCATGGCCTCGACCAGTCCACGTTAATTATTGCTGGGCTGGACGGAACTAGGCTGAGCCGGACATGACCAGACTGAACTGGACCAACTTTGACCGAACATCATTTCCGTCCCAGACGGGCCGGCGCAATACCGCTGGTGAACCCTCTGTGGATGACCCGGGCACAGCTCATGCTAGCATAACGCGGCTGGGCAATTCGAGAGAAGAACAAAGAGAGAGGATAAAGCGAGAGAGAGAGAGATAGGGAGGCAAAGGCAGCAAGGGAGAAAGCGAGACATAGAGAGAGAGAGAGAGAAAGAAAAAGAGAGAGAGAGAGAGAGACTAGTTAACGTTTCCGAACTCGATTTCTACGTGAGTGGTCCCGCCCATTCGTTCCCAACGGGCCCATGAAGGACTCCCTGATCGATCCCTTCGGAATGCAACCTGGCTGCGGGAAATGGTATCAACTGGCGGTCCCAAAACTGTTGAAACCAAGAGACGGCGCGCTCTACACCAACGGTCTGGAATGTATCCGATGCCGTGGTGAGTCCCCTTTGGAGTGCCTGGCGGGGTGCGTGGTCGCATTTCGTCATTTGGAGGCTCTTGGGAAAGAGCGAGGGGGGAGAGAAACAGACAGAAAGAGAGAGAGAGAGAGAAAACAACAAAAAAAAACGAGAGCGTGTTTTTTTTATGTGCTAGAACCACGCGCGCTTCGCCCGCGCTTAGGTCCTAGTCAGAGCTGATTCAGGGCTGCCCGCCACCACGGTGCATTCCTGCACGCTGTATCTCTGACGAGCTCGGTCGGGACCGCGAAATCATCATACACTGCTTCCGTCGCCAACATTGGCCTCGACCGCGCAGCTTCGCGCTCGCTTAGGTTTTACCGCAAACGCTCCCGATTGCAAACCCAATTTTGGACGACGCGGCGACGACGACGGCAGCCGCTGGGAAATTCGGAGGCGCGTCACGGCGGATCTCGAGGGGCGCCCGCGAGGCCTCCAAGGCCGTCTGGGGCACCTTTTGGGCTGTCTCGGCGCCCGCTTTGGGGCCTTTGAGGCTGTTTTGGGGCGATACTTGCGGCTTCCTGGGCCGTTTTGCAGCGCCTCCAAACCGAACAGGTAAGAACTTCCAAATCCTTCAAAACTGAAAAAACAATCCATCACATGTGTCTCTTGGGCGTCTCTTGGGAGGCCTGTTGGGGGCGTTTTGGAGCGTCTTGGAGGCCTCTTGGGCCTTTGGAAGCCATCGTCCACGTCATCGAGCGGAATTTCGTCGATGATCTGCCCTCAAGGGGCGCTTTGGGGCCCCTTGGAGCACTGGCGTCCTGTTTTGGGAGCTGCCTTGGGCCGTCCAGGGGCGTCACCGGAAGCCCGGGACGCCCATTTATAGCCTTTTTCGGCCGTCTGGGCGGCCGCTTGGGAGCCTCTGCATGTTTGGGGCGTCTAGGACCGTGTTGGAGCGTCGTGAAGCCGACAATGGAGAAACGCTGAAATCCATCAAAAACCTCAGGATAATCAATTCGTGTTGCATCGTGGGGCCCTCTCGAAAGGCCTCTTGGAGCCTCGTGGGGCGTGTTGGAGGACCCGTGGGCCATCTGGAAGCAATCGTGGGCGTCTTGGAACGAGAGTTCGGCGACTCTCTGCCCTCAAGGAGCGTTTTGGGGGCCCTTGGAGCACTGGTGTCCTCTTTTGGGAGATGTCTTGGGCCGTCTGGGGACGTCCCCGCGGCTGTCTGGGACCGTGTTGGGGCCGTCTGGAAGCTGAAGAGACAGAAACGCTGGATTCAGGCAACAACCTAAGACAAATCACAGAATGCTGCCTCTTGGGGCCCTCTTGGGAGGCCTCTTGGAGGCTTCTTGCGGCGTGTTGGAGGTTCCTTGGGCCGCTCGGAAGCCGTCGTGGACGTCTTGGAGCGGGATTTCGGCGATTCTCTGCCCTCAAGGGGCGTTTTGGGGCCCCTGGGGACCCTGGTGTCCTGTTTTGGTGGCTGTCTTGGGCCGTCTGGGGGCGTCCCCGGAGGCCCGGGACGCCTATAAGCGCCTTATTCAGCCGTCTCGGCGGCCGCTTGGGCGCTTATGAGAACGTGCTGGGGCGATACTTGGGACGTCGAGGACCGTGGAGCGTCGTGAAGCCGAAAATGCAGAAGCGCTGAAAATTAAGTGACTTTGCCTCCTGTGGTCCTCTTGGGAGGCCTCTTGGGGGCCTCTTGGAGCGTCTTGGAAACCTCTTGGGCCGTCTTCTAGCCATCGTGGGCGTCTTGGAACTAGAGTTCGGCGACTCTCTGCCCTCCAAGGAACGTTTTGGGGGCCCTTGGAGCACCGGTGTCCTCTTTTGGGGGCTGTCTTGGGCCGTCTGGGGGCGTTCCCGCGGTTGTCTCGGCGCCCGCTTGGGGGTCTCCGAGGCTGTGCTGGGGCGATACTTGGGGCGTCCAGGGCCGTGTTGGGGCCATCTGGAAGCTGAAGAGACAGAAACGCTGGATTCAGGCAACAACCTAAGACAAATCACAGAATGTTGCCTCTTGGGGCCCTCTTGGGAGGCCTCTTGGAGGCTTCTTGGGGCGTGTTGGAGGTTCCTTGGGCCGCTCGGAAGCCATCGTGGACGTCTTGGAGCAGGATTTCGGCGATTCTCTGCCCTCAAGGGGCGTTTTGGGGCCCCTGGGGACCCTGGTGTCCTGTTTTGGTGGCTGTCTTGGGCCGTCTGGGGGCGTCCCCGGAGGCCCGGGACGCCTATAAGCGCCTTATTCAGCCGTCTCGGCGGCCGCTTGGGCGCTTATGAGAACGTGCGGGGGCGATACTTGGGACGTCGAGGACCGTGGAGCGTCGTGAAGCCGAAAATGCAGAAGCGCTGAAAAGTAAGTGACTTTGCCTCCTGTGGTCCTCTTGGGAGGCCTCTTGGGGGCCTCTTGGAGCGTCTTGGAAACCTCTTGGGCCGTCTTCTAGCCATCGTGGGCGTCTTGGAACTAGAGTTCGCACCGGTGTCCTCTTTTGGGGGCTGTCTTGGGCCGTCTGGGGGCGTCCCCGCGGTTGTCTCGGCGCCCGCTTGGGGGCCTCCGAGGCTGTGCTCGGGCGATACTTGGGGCGTCCAGGGCCGTGTTGGGGCCATCTGGAAGCTGAAGAGACAGAAACGCTGAATTCAAGCAACAACCGAAGACAAATCACATAATGTTGCCTCTCGGGGCCCTCCTTGGAGGCCTCTGGGGAGCTTCTTGGAGCGTGTTGGAATATCCTTGGGCCCTCCAGCAGCCAGTGCGGACGTCTTGGAGCAGGATTTCGGCGATTCTCTGCCCTCAACGGGGCGTTTTGGGGGCCCCTGGGAGCCCCGGCGTCCTGCTTTGGGGGCTGTCTTGGGCCGTCTGGGGGCGTCCCCGGAGGCCCGGGATTGTCTCGGCGACCGCTTGGGGGCCTCCGAGGCTGTGCTGGGGCGATACTCGAGGCGTCCAGGGCCGTGTTGGGCCGTCTGGCAGCTGAAGATATAGGAACGCTGGATTCAGGCAAAAACCTGAGACAAATCATAAAGTATTGCCTCTTGGGGCCCTCTTGGGAGGCCTCTGGGAGGCTTCTTGGGGCGTGTTGAAGCTTACTTGGGCCGTCTGGAAACCATGGTGGGTGCTTGGAGCGGGATCTCGAAGATTTGGGGCCTCTGGGAACCCTGGTTTTTTGTTTTTGGGGCTGCCTCGGGCCGTATGGGGGCGTCCCCAGAAGCCCGGGACGCCCGCAGAGTGCCTTTGTCGGCTGACTCGGCGCCCGCTTGGGGGCCTCCGAGGCCGTGCTGGGGCGATACTTGGTCTAGGACCGTGTTGGGGCGTCCGGAAACTGAAGATACAGAAACGCTGAATTCAAGCAGAAACCTACAGAATGTTGCCTCTTGGGGCCCTCTTGGGAGGCCTCTGGGAGGCTTCTTGGGGCGTGTTGGAGGTTCCTTGGGCCGCTCGGAAGCCATCGTGGACGTCTTGGGGCGGGATTCCGGCGATTCTCGGCCCTCTTGGAACGTATTGGGGCCTCCGGGATCCCTGATGTTCTGTTTTGGGGGTTGTCTTGGGCCGTCTGGGGGCGTCCCCAGAGGCCCAGTCCCCCCATGCCCTCGGGAGGTCCCTGGGCGCGGACAGGGGGCCTCGTCCCCCGGGATATCTATGTATATGTGTATATATATACGCACATACACATCGACTTACATGAGTTATACATACACACGTGCATACACGCATAAGGAGACGAGAGGGAGAGAGGACATCAAGTACATATGTATATGTATACAGATATATTTGTGTATTAGACAGAGAAAATAGCACACCACTAGAGACCAATACATAAAGGGACATATGTACATATAAAGTGTGATAACGTGAGAGAGAGAGTGAGAGACAGAGGGGGAGAGAGACACACACATATATATATATATATAATTATATGTATATCGAGAGAAAGAGAGAGAGAGAGAGAGAGAGAGAGAGAGAGAGAGAGAGAAAAAGCCCGATCGAGGGGGAGGGAAGGAGGCGGGCAACAGACAGGGACCCCCCCTCCCCCAACAAACACACAAACAAACACACATTCACTCACACACACACACACACACAACACACATAACACACGCAAACACACAACTAAACACACAAACGAACACACACACACACACACACACACCTGTAGACTCACTCTTCGGGTTGTCCGCCGACCCCCGCTTGTCGGGGGTACAAAAGGCGTGTGAAACATCTGGTTGTCCCCCTCCCCATGTGCCCCTCCCCCAGGGTCCAAAATCGCGTTCGGGGTGGGGGGGGCGGAAAAGGGTCTAGGGGGTGGTCGGAGCCCCCCGTTCGCCCGCAAGCCGTCTCGTTCACTCCCACCCACCCTCCCGACATATAAAGTAACACCCGAGGGATTATCAACATATCGCTTAGATGCGCCACGCATGCCATGTGCGCCACCGGTTCCAGGTGCACCAGACACCCTGGGGCCCAAGCGAACCAGGCGCGCCAAGTGTGGCACGTGTTCCACGTTTGAACAATAAGCCCGCACCCCCGCCGTTCCCATGAATTACTCCGACGGAAAGACCCCGCATTAAAGTCGTTTCGGCTAATCTGGAAGTAACCTTCACTGTCGCCCTCGCGATTAATGAGGACCCCTTATTGTCTTCTCTGCGTCGTTATCATTCTCGCCCTGGCGCAGGGCCCTCACCCACTCCACGCGTTGCCCTTGCCTCGCCCTCATGCCGTTTGTTTCGTTGCCCACCGCCTCCCCTGTCTATTGTAAGAGCGCGCGCGTTGATTTTCCTCCACGCCGTCGCCGCCTTGGCCAGCGCGGGCGCAGTCTCGAATGGCCGCGTCGCGCGGCCGTTGGGGCAACCCCGCGGGCCAGGCCGCTGGGGCAAGCGCGCGAGCCGCCGGGGCGCGGGAGCAAGCCGTTCGGGCAACCCCGCAGGCACCGGGGGCCAGTCGCGGCCGCGCTCCGGCGGGAGGCAGTACGAACCCATGATCTGCGGCGAGCTGCTCGGCCTCACCCCAAGAGCTCCCCGCTCCCTCATCGAACTTCTCGAGCGCCTTCCGCAAGGGCGCCGGCGGGCCCACGCCCCAGACGCCCCCGCGCGGGCGGCCGCAGGATCAGCATGTTCCGCACGCACGTGGCGTGGGAGATCATGACGTAGAGGCGCAGCCACCGCTGGTCGTCCGACATGCCCGCGCGGCCAGCGCCCTTGCGAAGCGTCTGGCCCCGCGACAGCGTGGAGGTGAGGTGGGGCGCGCGGGTCAGTGTGAACCCCGAGCGGCGCGCGGTGTGCGGCCCCGAACTCTGCCACGTGAACTCCTGCTCGCTGGGGCTGAACATCAGCGAGAGAGCCCGTGCCTCGGCCTGGCCGTCGTCGTCGGCGCCATCGGCGCCCTGTCGCAGCACCTCGGCGACCTCCTGGTAGATCGGAGACTCCTCGAGACCGTGCACCTGCAGCCAGATCTCCTGCGGCAGGAAGCGGGGGCGAAAGAGCTGGCCTGCCGAGCGCTCCTCATACCGCTGCTCGTCCTCGAGGTGGACCTCGAAGGACACGATGGTGGCCCTGTTGCTCCCGTCTCGTGCACTTTTTGGGCGTTCAGGAGGCGCCGACCCGCGTCGGGATCGCCCTGAATCGCGCTGCACTCGCCCACGGCGCGCAATACAAAGAGGGGCGCGCCCAGGCGCCGCGCGTCGCGACGAGCGCGTGATCCAAATCGCCAGGGTCTCCCAGTATACGCGCGCCGTAGCCGAGTCGACACTTCTCGCGCTGGCGCCGAAGGGTCCGGGACGCCGCGGCTGTCCGAGGCCGACGTCTTCTCCCAGGCGGACCAGACATCAGTGGGAAGGGCTTGCCCTCGCGCATGCAGCCCAGGAGCGTGATCAGAGGGCCCCCAGGCTCGAAGCGCTTCGCGCCCTTCATCTCGAAGACGCAGGGGATCTGAGGGAAGACCTTGATGGCGCGCTGAATCCCCACCGACGGCGGATCCGCGTACTTGCACGAATCGTCGTCCAGGAGATCGTCCACGTCCGTCAGGAGGCCAATGCTGCAGGTGGGCTTGAGCTGGGGACGCGCCCGAAGTGGTGGCGCGGCCGCTGGTAGGTGGACTCCTGCACGTCGCGCTTGTCATTGCGTCCGTGGCATGCGCGAAGGTCTAGCGCGTTGCACAGCGCGGCTGCCGCCATACTTGTCTCCTCGATAACAAGAACGCAGACGTGCTCCCACAACCACTTCAGCCTTTTGCGCATGCCCCCCGACCGAAGCTTCGTGTTGATGTACTTCTGGACTCGCATGGCACAGTCTTCTGTTTCGTACTGATGTACATCTGAACTTGTGCAACGTTCTGGCTGCGACAGTCTCCGTGGAGACGTTCTTCGCCTGCGCGCTCGAACAACAACGACCATCATGCCGGTCCTGTCCGGCGCCGGCGATGGCCACGGTCTTCTGCGCCACGTGCGTTTTCCCAGAGCCACCCTGGCCCGACAGGAGCAACTGCGCCACCTTTCTCTCGCTCCAGGGCTTCTTCTGCATGTCGTCCTCCCAGGTTTTGACGCAGGCCTTGGCGAAATTGGCAACGAAGAGCGCCTGGCCCCGCGTGAGTCTCTGGTCTTCCGGCAAATCAGCGACCACTTGGGCGATGTGCGCGCCGGGCGCGGAGCGCGCCTCGCCCTTGAACTTGTTCGCGGCGGGGTCGGCGCCCAGGCCGCCTGCGTCCTCATCCGCGCCGTCGTCGACGCCCGCGTCATCCTCGTCGCCATTGCCCTGCATAAGGTCGTCGTGCAGCCTCGCCCAAGAGTGTCTCTTTCCGCGCGCCGCAATCACCAGGCATCAGTGCCAGGCCGCGGGCGCAGGAGCGGTCGCGGCGTCAACTGGCGCGGGCGCGCCCACGTCCTCGCGGACCGCCTCGGACATGCACGGGAGCGCAAGGAGCTCCTTGGCCAACTTCGTAAGGCGCTTGCGGTGCGCGAAGTTCAGCACGTCCGCCATGTCCTGCTCCCCGTCGATGCTCCGCGTTGGGTCGGGCTGGAAGTGCAAGTGCGTTTGGACCGCCAGTTGGATGCGCGCCTGGGTGCTCCGCGCCCTCGCCCGGCTCGGCGTCCTCGTCTTCACGGGCGCCTCCACCAGCGGTCGCCTTGAGGTGCGCGCTCTGCACGGTCGCGTCGCTCTGGCACTGCCAGGGTTTCTTCCCCTCGCGCGCCAGGGCGATCCCCTCGAGGCTTGGCGCAACCTGCATGGCTATCATGGACACGTACTGGCGCGCCGTCGCCCTTGGTTTCTCCCTGTCGGGGCAGCGTGGGGGGGTCCAGCGGGTCGCCCTCCTCGCCCGTGCCCTCCGCCCGCGCCTGTCGCACCGCAAAGACTTCCTCCTGTACCTCCTGCGTATCCCAAATCGAGGGCCACTCGTGCCGCGCGAAGAAGCGCGCCGCGGCGACTCGGGCCTCCACGTCCGCTAGAGCCCCGTAGCGCGCCCAGGCCTCCTCGTCCGATTCGGCTGACGATGGGCTACAACCGACAGCCCGTACACAATGGTTTCCCCCTGCCCCCGTTTCGACCGAGGATGGGCTACCACCCCTGGCCCGGACGCAAGAGTTTCCCCCTGCGCCTGGCCGCCGTCGTCGACCTCACCTTCTGTTTTTTTTCTCCTCCTCACATGATGGGTCGGGCGAATCGCCCTCTGAAGAGCGCATAGGGAGGGGGGCCCCGCCTGAGACGTCCTCACACTTCACTCACAGACGAGCCTCCCCGCCTGATGCTTCCTCCATATCCAAGCCTCGGGAGCCCCAAAGCGACGACAGTTACAGGGTTGAGAATGACCCGCTCGGTGGGAAAAAAAATTGCGGGCCCCAGAGGGAAGGGGTTCCCGCCTGAACCTTTCTCACAGTTCACTCACAGACGAGCTTCCCGCCTGATACTTCCCCCATATTCAGGCCCCACGAACCCAAAAGGACGACAATTACAAGTTCGAGATGACCCGCGAAATGCGGGCCCCACAGGGAGGGGGTTCCCGCCTAAGACTTCCTCGCAATTCACTTGCAGACGAGCCTCTCGCCTGATACTTCCCTCATATTCATCAGGCCTCAGGAGCTAAAAGTGATTGAAAATACAAGTTTGACGATGGCCCGCTCGAATTAAAAAACATGAAATGCGGGCCCAATAGGGAGAAGGCTCCAGCCTGAGACTTCCTCGCAATTCGCTCACAGGACGAGCCTCCCGCCCGATACTTCCTCCATAGTCAGGCCTCAGGAGCCCAAAAGTGACGACAAGCACAGGTTCGAGGATGACCCGCTCGGATTAAAAACGTGAAGCGCGGGCCCCATCGGAAGAGGCCTCCCGCCCGAGACTTTCTCGCAATCGCTCACACACGAGCCTCCCGCCTGATCCTTTCCCTATTTTCAAGCTGGCGAATGAATTGGTGAGTGAATGAATGGCTGATTGAATGAATGAATGAAACAATGAATGAATTTATGAATGAATGAATGAATGAATGAATGAATGAATGAATGAATGGATGATGATGAGGAGGAGGATGATGCAGATTATGAGTAAGTAGGTGAGTGCGTGCGTGATCGAATAACACTCGAGGTGATCGAGATGGTATGCATGTGGCTGAATGTGAATGTTAGTGAGTGTGTGTGAGTGATGACGATGATGCTTGTGATTCTGATGAGTTAAGGAGCGAGCGGGAGCGAATGAGTGAGTGAGTGAGTGATGGTGATGATGCGAGTGTTGGTTGTTGATGTGGTGGTGATGCTATTGATGTTGGTGGTGATATGTGTGTGTGTGAGCAATGGCGACGTGATGAATGAGTGAATGGTTGATGATGATGGGTGAGTGAGTGAGTGAATAAGTGAGTGAGTGAATGAGTGGGTGATGATGTAGTGTGTGCTCTGGTTCCTGCGCGGGGTGTCCAGAGAAAACAAAAGCCCCACTTGGGATGGGGGGGGAAACCAATGCTAAGTGATGGCGGGCCGCCCGCGCACGCTCGAGATGCGGAGGCAAAATGCATTCTGTATTGTTTGTTGACAAAGATGGTTGGCCTGCGCGCAGCCGGCACCCCCGCCGTCCCTGTCAAAAACAATGCAAAGTGGTCGCGGGGCGCCCGTTCATGCTCCAGATGTGGAGGCCAATGGCATCCTGTAGTGTTTTTTTGAAAAGGATGGTGGGGGGTGGAGGGTGGGCATGTCTCTGGCTGGCCCATAGTCAGGTGGGGGAGGGAGTGTGTACGAATAAAGCCCAATGATCGACATGGCGTGTCCCTGGTTTCCCCAACGCACACGGGGCATTCGGAGCCTGCAAAATTAGATTCCATGGCCGCCAAGCTCCCAAAATGCTTTCTCGGATGGTCCAGAAGAACTCCACTACGCCGGAGTAGCCTCAAGAACACCATAGCTAGGCTCAAGACGGCAGAAAACGCCGAAACAAAACCCCAAGAGAACCACCCAAAAGGCCTCACGAGACCAAGCACATGTTTTCCCATTGTGTGATTTTCGCGTCTTCGGCTCTCTAGCGTCTGCACGCTCAAGACGGCCCAAGAGGACCCCCAGACTGGCCCAGGCAGGTCCAAGATACCCTCAAACGAGCCGGAAATGGCCAAGGAGGGCCCCAAGACCCAAGACGACCCAAGAGGCCCTCAGGACGGCAGGAAAAAAGGCGGCCCCAAGAAAAGCCCGAGAGAGGCCCCAAATGGGGAACCCGCAGAGGCCCTGGGAGCCCTCCCCCAGAAGAAGCTGGCCGCAGGCCTCCCAAAAGCCCCCCAAGGGGCCCCCCAAAACGAGAAAAAATGGCTCTCTGGGAAAAATGCTTGGCTCTTCGGAAAATCGGACGCTTCTCCGAGCGAGCGGAGGCCAAGGCCGAGTCGGTTGGTTCTACGGTTGGTTCTACGGGTTCTGCGGGACAAGGCTTCCTGGCTCCTACTCTCTCTCTCTCTCTCTTCTCCTCCTCCACCTTCTCCTTACATGGGAGCCTCATGCGAAAGTACACTTCAGAGATACAATATTGACACACGCTTAACACTTAGTGGCACGACCCTGACACGCACTTGCACCTTAGAGACACGACATTGACACACACACACACACACACTTAAACCTTAGAGACACTCTCCCGACAAGCACTTAAACCTCAGATGCACAATCCCGACACGCACATAAAACTTAGAGACACAATCCTGGCACGCACTAAAACTTCAGAGAGGCAAGCCTGACACGCACGTAAGTCTTAGAGACACAAGCCAAGCGCGCACTTAAAGCTTTACGTGCGACTACTGACGCGCATTGAAACCTTATTCACAATCCTGACACGCACGTAAGCCCAAGAGACACACGCCCGACACGCACTTACGCCTCAGAGACACAAGCCGAACACGCATATAAACCTTACACATACAATCCTGACGCACCCTTAAGACTCAGAGACAAAACCCCAAAACGCATTTAAACCCTAGATGCGCAACGCTGGCGCAAACTCAAAACATTGATGCATTTCCCTGGCCTTCGGCTTAAGCTAAAGCCAGGCACTTAAGTCTTAGAGACACACCCCCGACACGCACTCAAATCTTACAGACACGCTCCCGACAATCACTTTACCCCCAGACACAATCCTGGCACGCACTTTGAACCTTAGAAGCACAATCCTGACACGCACTTAAGCCTCAGAGACACACACCCGACATGCACTTACAACTTAGTGGCACACTACTGGTGAACACGTAGACCTTAGAGACGCAACCATGACGCACACACTTACGCACTAGAGGTTTTGAACGGAAAGGAGTCGGTGGGGTGCCAGAACCAGCCTTGTTTCGGTCGATACATCACCACAATAGGGCGCGAACGGGGAAATGTCATATCCCCTGGCGACTCTCCCTTGGGGTGCCCACGTACTATGGCTGCAACATCGCTGTGATCATGACACTCGGAGACTGTAAACGAGCGCCTCGCTCGAGACTTCTTCCCAATCTTGGCGTGAACGGGGAAACGGCATTACCACTGGCGACTCCTCTCGGGGGTGTCAAAATGCCACGCCTGATACATCACGTTGATCAAGAGCGAGTCTAAATATAAGGAACAACATGTGGGCTAGTCTTGGTGTGACACTGAAGTTTGAGTGAGTGTGAGTGTGAGTGGTCAGACTGTGAGTGGTCTGCGTGTATGAGTATGAACGGATATGGACGTGCCTGTTTCGAGTGTATGAACTTGTCGGAGTATCAGCGGGACTGGATACCATTGGAGCTGAGTGCGTGTGTCCGTGAACCGAGCATGGACGATTAGAGTATGAGTGAGTCTGAGTGTGAACACGGCTGAGTGTGAGGAGTCTGGGTATGTGTAACTCTGTCAGTGAGCCCGACTCTGTTACAAGCGAGTCTCAGTGCGAACGGGTCTGACTGAGTGCCAGTGAACCCGACCAGGACAAATATTTAGCGTGGAAGGCGAGAGGTGGGAGAGTGAGGGGCGGAGGCGTCACACGAACAGGAGGATCGACGGAATTACTGAGATTGACTTTGCCATTCGGACGTGCCGTTCTGCGATTGCGCAACCCATGTGCCTCGAACCGCGGAAGTGTCACTTGCGGCTGCCAGGTCGGGAGAACGCCGCTCTGCAACGCTGGCACTCGGTGACAACGGCAGTATCGGTATCGAGGATGCTGGAGGGGAATGCTGACGAGCATTGTTTTGTTGGCCGTCAGGCTCCAGCCGCTGACTGTGAATGAGCAGACACCCAGCAAGAGGTTGTGAGTGTGGGGCCGCAAGTATGCCTGTGGGCGTGTCACTGCGGAGCGGCAGTCACTGAGAGCGGCCGGGTGGCAGTCACTGAGGGGCAGAACTCGCGCTGGGAACCTGGCTTCGCCGCCGTGTATACAGGATCCCGATGCCTGCCTCCCATCAACCAGTCGATACCATTGTACTTAAGCACGGGTGAGCCTGAACACATCTGGACGACTTCCGCCTTCCCACCGCACTCCTCGCAGCCCAAGACTGCGTCGTTGTCGTTGATCGCGTTGCCACGCCTGCACTCGAAACAACTATTCATGGGGCATCCGAAGCCGAAATACGTGTAGCCAGCGACCCAGTCCATGCACTCGGAAATATCACAAGACCAGTACGCATCGCTGAGCGGCCTGGTATCACGCGTTTGCGTGTAGCTTGAGTCATAGCAAGCAACGAGGGTGTACGAACTTCTCGTCATGTTAGCGCTCACATGGTCCTCCAGCTGATCCAACTGCGCCAATTTGATGGCACGGCACTGCATAACAGACGTCCACGCAGACAATACTAACAACGACAGGCGTGTCATGGTAGGCTCTGAATATGGGATGTGCAAGGTGATGATATATGGGGGGGCTAGCAGAGTGTGCGATGATCTTGGCAGATGCCGCTTGAGCCCAACAACAGTGCATGAGGGCGCTACGTGCACTTCCTAATCAATGTGGAATAACCTGCGTCATTGTCTGAGTGGAGATTCCGCTCGCGCAAACCGATATCAAGTCGCACCATTAGGCAACTAGGCGACGCTATAACTACTTCAAGAACGGCTTCTAATGGCCAGGATTCACCTGGCCTCATCTGAACTTAACTGGGCTGCGCTGAACTACGTTGAGCTGGGCGTAGCTAGACCAACAAGGCCCGAACTGGGCAAAACCTGACTGTACTGAATCAAACTGGACTGCAATATGCTGGATTGCGCCGGGATCAGCTGAGATGAGCAAAGCTGGGACGAACTGGAGGGACCTGGGCTGATGTCGCATGCGCTGGACTGAGCTACGCTGATTGAAACTGCTTGGATTAAATGACATCGACGGGTATTGACGCACGTGGGCTGGGCTGTTGGGCTAAGCTGGGCCGCGCTGGTCTAAGCTGGCCTGGCCTGGACAGGGTCGGGCAAATTGGGTTGGGCTGGGCCAAGCTAGACGGAGCCAGGTTGAGCGGGAGTACCGAACTGAGCTGGGATTAACCGTACTGGCATTGGCCGAGCTGGGCTGGGCTGCAATGGGTTTCAACGGGTTGGGATAAAACGAACACGGCAGAACAAAACTGATATGGATTGAGCTGAGTTGATCCAGGCTGGGCTGCGCCGGTCTGGGCACAGCAACAACCAACTGAACTGAGTTGAGCTGAGATGGAATGAGCTGGGCTGCGCCAGGTTGACCTGGAGCGTGGTCTGCTGAGCGACGCCCAGATGGGCTGAGGCCGACAAAGCGGGCCTGGGATGGGATTGGCCGAGCTGGAGATTGGTGTTGCTTGGGGTATGTGTGCTGCGCCAAACTGTTCGCATCGGGGCAAAACTGGTACGAGCTCGACTGATCTAGGCCGGGCTACACTGAGCTGGACTGTCCTTAACCGAAGGGGGCTGACCTGGACACAACTGTGCGTCCCTCCCCTTGGGCCGTTGGGTAGCGCTGACTGGACTTGGCAAAACTGGCCCTGATCTATCTACATCGACTCAGCTGGCTCGGCATCGGCTGAGAAAGGCTGAGTTAGACTGAAATATACTGGACTGGCTGAGCTATGCTGACATGGGCCGGACTGGGAGGTGCTGCGCTGAGTTGAAAACTGCGTTGCGCGAGACTGGTTGGACAGAGCGTGCCTGGGCTGGATGAAGACACACTGGCAAAGCCATAAGACCTTCCCGAAATTCGATCCTCGAAAGTCGAACCTCTAGGTTCAAACTTCGACATGATTATTCTGCTCGCCGCCCCCTCGCTCTCCTCTTCCTCCTCCTCATTCTCCTCCTTCTCCTCGTCCTCCTCCTCCCCTCCACTTTATGTTCCTCCTCCTCCGCCTCGCCATGGCTCCTCCTACTCCCCCCTCCCTTCAGCGAGGCTCAGCGATTAGACCAAGTGACCGCCTGCAGACACACACACACACACGATGGAGCGAGCAGGCGCTGAGATACAATAAAAAACTGCAAACGGGTGGGCCCCATAAGTGCTGCATGCGGCGGTGGTTAGTTTGAGTTTGGCGGCGGCGGCGGAAGAGCGAGGAGCTTGGCGACAGGGAAACTCTTGCCAAAGCAGCGCTTGCAAGCAGGATCAATCCCTTGCTTCTATAAGAAGCAGAGAGTCGCCTGCATGCTCATTGCGGGGGCCGACGAAACACTCCGTCATGAGATGGACCAGGCGGCCGGCTGCAATCGCACCGCATCGAGAGCGCCAAACAATTTGACCTCCTCCTACCCACAGGCGGGGGAAGAATGCGCACTCCATCTTCTGGCACGCGCAACGCACATTGATATCTTAGATCTACTTCTGCCCCCACACCCGGCACAAACGCACCGTGTGCCACTTCGACACAAATGTTGACTCTGGGGGTTTGGAACCAATTTTAGACGCTGGGTCCGAATCGCTCCTGGGAAATTCAGGATGGCCAACTTATCCCACACCCCCGCCTTGATCATCCCCGCCAGCGGATCCTCTCAGCGCCATGTTTCTAGGCCTTGGGCGCCGAGCTTGGCGAGACGATCGGCCTCGTGGTTGCTGAACCACGCCTTGCACGGTACATCCTGATTCAGAACCGCCGTGCGACCTAAGTGGGACTTCGCTCTGACAACAGTGGTGGTCTCCACTCCAATATCTGATTTGCCCTGATGATGTCGTGCCAAACTACGCTGAAGCAGACATCGGACAAATCGTGATTCGGACCGTTGGAACATTTATTTGCCACACTTTACCAGTGTCTCGCAATCGTCGTCGGGAAAAGTCCCCAAACACCGTCGTGCCATATACAAGGCAAAAGCCTCGCCACATCCAGCCATCTGAAGTGGGTGAAGGCGGGGCCCGTGCAAAGAAACCGATATGTTGAACCCCCTCGTCGATGCCAACAACAGTGAACCCAGCCCTGGAAAACGAGCCCCACTTGGGAGCCAGGGCCGACCCCTCCAGACAAACGTACCCCGAATTTAGGATCCCATGTCTCGGAAAGAAGCTCCGCTCGGGTTCCGCTCTTGGGTGGGGCTCTGGCCACGCCCATGTGGACTGGCAATCAGGCGGCGCCGACCCCTCCAAGCAAACGTACCCCGAATCTAGGATCCCATGTCTCGGATAGAAGCTCCGCTCGGGTTCCGCGTTTGGGCGAGGCTTGGGCCACGCCCATTCGAACTGGCCATCCGGCGGCGAGTAGCGGCCATGTCGTGATATTTGCCTTCACGACAGTCGCCAACACCATGACTTACCTAGATCCAAATCTCTCCTCATCAGCTCGGTGCCGCCGCACTTGTAGAAGCGGTGCGCCTTCGTGGCTGTGGCCAGCAAGCGCCGCTGGCATCTCTAGTCCGCCACACGGCGGTCTTCACACGGCACCTGCTGAGTCGGGAAACCTTCTGCGGCGGCAGGAACAAGCCCACCTGCTGACGCACCTCGGCAACGGGGCCGCAACTCGTTCAGGTACTTGATGAGGAGCTGGAGACAGGGTTCTCCGGTGGGCCCACTGCTGGTGACTTCAGGACCTCGAAGATCTTTGAGCGAGGAGCCTCTGGGCGCAGGTGCTCAGAATCATTATGAAACATTTTGTGCCGTATTCCCTAGGGTTGATGGGGATGTCATCCACGCGCCCCAAGCGTTGATCGTCCACCTAAGCCCCCTGAGCGCACAGACGACAGCACCTGCAGGTCCTCGGACCTGCTGCCAGCCAGCGTCATCCGACAGAATGGAAGCTCCAAAACTAACTTTCATGAGTTGACAAAGCGCCCATCCCTGCTGCAACGCCACTATCCAGGATGTCAAGGGACCCAGATGTGCTGGGTGCTCGATGTCCACCGCGGGTTCGGGTCCATCGAAACACTCCAGAGGTTCGCGAACGACCTTTCGGGGTCCCGTGCAGCGCCTGGCGCATCTGGGCTCTCAAATCCTTGACTCGCTTATTCGGTATGCGGGTGACTGGGATCCCACATACACCCTGCGAAATGCTGAAGAAATCATGGCTTAAGAAATTCATAGTCTCAGAATTTGAATAAAAAAACCCAACGTTTCTATTAAAAGCTTAGGATTTACATTGAAACGTTAAGAATAATCGAGACTCTGGCCGAAAACTCAAGTTTTCTTAAGCATCGCCTAGAGTGTAGTGCAGCTGGGAAGAGCCTCCTACCCTCACCGCCGCTGCTGCTCCTCGAAACGACCTCCTCTAGGCAACGGTGCCGGGGCAGACGCGGGCGCCACTTGGCGAGCCTGGTCGTCTGAACCTTGGCGGCCCCGACCCTAGCAGATTCGTGGCCAAGTCGCGAATCGCAAGCTTCCGCTCATCCAGCTTCTCCCGACGGACCCCAACAGCCTCATTTTGCGACAGAGCGGAGGCCCCATATTGTCCCGAGGCGCGGCGAGCAAGGGCCTCTCCGCAGGCGCACAAGCGAAGCTGAACGCTGTGCCCAGAAGGGTGCCCGGCTTGCTAGCATCCACCTTCGAGCGATGCACACCTAGCCAGCGCAACCGTTCAGCATCACGCGGTGCGATCAGAAACATATCCATTATAGGTGGTCCACGAGCATCATGCACTGATGGCGTGTCACACCATTTCACACGTAGAAGCCATGGAACCTGATTGCGAAACGAACGCGGGTTAACATACTGCCTTCGAGACATACGCGACCGAGCCGAAGGGAAAGTGTGAATTGCAACCGTCATTTAAAAAACACATAACGCACAAGCTTCTCATGAGCTTCGCAAGCCGGCCGAAAACGCGACAGAAGCCTGGCAGCAGGCGTGTTGGCCGAAAGCCTGCACATGGCCGATAAAGGAGGACCATCAAACTGAGAGCAATGGCTGGAGGGGCATGGACAATCCTCTCGGCCCAGTGCCACGACGACCCGAAAGCACTGAGCGCACTGCACAAGCTGGGCTCACACCCTTCGAGAGGACCAGATCGGGCCCAACACCTGCGCGGCGCTCAACTGCCAGCGGCGGCTCTGGGAGGAGGCACGAGACCTAAACCTATCCCCATCAGTACGTCGCGTGTCCCAGACCGACCCCGAGGAGGAGGAGGAGGAGGGAGGAGGAGGAGGAGGAGGTGGAGGAGGAGGAGGAGGAGGTGGAGGAGGAGGAGGAGGTGGGAGGAGGAGGTGGAGGAGGAGGAGGAGACCGACCCCGTCTGGGCTCCGCGAGGAGGGCACCCTCAGCACAGCAGAGCCACCCCGGAGGTCTTGGCCCGCGCCCCAGCGGCATCGGCGGCGCCGACGCCGACGCCGGCGTGCTCCGATGGGGCGCTCCCGCGGACGCGTCGGAGCGCGTAGCGACCGACGCGTACTCCAGATTTCGTAAGAAAAGGGAGGGGGTCTGGACCCTCCAAGACAAGCCATTTCAGACCTCCCCCGTGGGAGAACCCTCCAAAGCATCGTCCCCAGACCCCCCCAGGCACTCCAAGATAGCCTGGAAGAGACCCCCCCCCGAAATGAGACCCCCCTCCCTTTATTACGAAATCTGGAGTAGCGACCGACGCGCAAGCGCGAACCCATCGGAACACAGAGCCGGCGGCGCCGGAGCTCCCAGTGGAGCCACGAAGAGCACGAGGGGCCTGCCAACGCGGCGGCGTGGGCGGCCGCGTGCGGGCGCTGCTGCTCTGGGGCCGGAGCTACGAAGCGCGCGAAGGGGCTGCCAAATGGCGGTGTGGGGGGCCCGCATGCGAGCGCTGCCACTGGGACCTTGCTTCGGTGGAGCTAATTCCTCCAGATTTCGTAATAAAAGGGAGGGGGTCTGGACCCTCCAAGACAAGCCATTTCAGACCTCCCCCGTGGGAGAACCCTCCAAAACATCGTCCCCAGACCCCCCAGGTCCTCCAAGATAGCCTGGAAGAGACCCCCCCCCCCGAAATGAGACCCCCTCCCTTTATTACGAAATCTGGAGTAAGCGCGAACCCGTCGGAACACAGAGCTGGCGGCGCCGGAGCTCCCGATGGAGCCACGGAAAGCACGAGGGGCCTGCCGACGCGGTGGGGTGGGCGGCCGCGTGCGGGCGCTGCCGCTGGGGCCGGAGCTGCGTAGGGAGCCACGAAGCGCGCGAGGGGTCTGCCGAGTTTTCAAAGTCCTTGTCATCTTTCCCTCATGGTACTTGTTTGCGATCGGTCTCGAGCCAACATCTAGCCTGAGACGAGATTTATACCACACAATGTATGCTGCAATTCCGAGGAGCGCGACTCTTAGAAGGTACTCCAGATTTCGTAATAAAGGGAGGGGGGTCTCATTTGGGGGGGGTCTTTTCCAGGCTATCTTGGAGGGCCTGGGGGGGTCTGGGGACGATGTTTTGGAGGGTTCTCCCACGGGGGGGGGTCTGAAATGGCTTGTCTTGGAGGGTCCAGACCCCCTCCCTGTTCTTACGAAATCTGGAGTATGCCGTGCACGGGGGACCGCAGACGACAAACGGGACGCTCAGGGCCCGCACGCGAGCGCTGCCAATGGTTGGGACCCTGCTGCGGTGGAGCGCTGCCTTTTGAGGCCACGAAAGGGTGCGAGGGGTCTGCCGAAAAATGGGGGTGGGCGCGCGCGGATCCTGCCGCCGCGTCCTGCGGAGGAGGGGAGAAGGGGGAGGAGGGGGAGGGGGAGGAGGGGGGAGGGGGGGAGGAGGGGGAGGAGGGGGAGGGGGGGGAGGGGGGGGGGGGAGGAGGGGGGGAGGAGGAGGGGAGGGGGGGGGGGGAGGAGGAGGGGGGGGGGAGGAGGGAGCAGAAAGGAGGATGAAGAGGATGACGATGATGAGCATGGTCGTGCACGCTGATGCTGGCGACCAGAAACGGAGGAGGAAGGACGGAACGAGGACGGGCGGGGAGGAGGAAGGAATGAGGGAGAAAGGAATGGGGGGGAGGAGACAGCGGGGAGCAGGAGGGAGGAAGGGGAGCAGGAGGGAACGAGGGATTATGCAGGCGCTGCTGCTGCAACGCGGTGACCAAACAGCACGTGATGGGTGGAAGCGCATTAGGCCCACAACAACCCCTGATATGGTCCGACTCCGCGACTGCGCGAGGCTCGACGCTCGCGAGCTTCCGAGACGGCTGAGTCAAGCAGCCGAGGCCGCCAAGACGGCTCGACATGTCTCCAAGACGGCCCAAGATGACCCCAAGGCGGCCCAAGACGTCGTCAAGACGGCCCAAGCCCCAGGCCGCCCGAGAGGGCCACCAGAGGACTGCCAATGGGGCCCGAAGGAGCCAAAATCAAAGATCCCCTGTTGGTCTGGGAGAGGTTTCGACGTCTTCATCTTCTCAAGCTTCCTTCTGCTCCAGACGGCCTGAAGGGCCTCGAAGATGGCCCAAAGACGGCACACTAGGACCCACAAATGACACAATAATCATCCAAGACGGCGTGAAGGCAGCCCAAGAGGCGCCCCCAGACGATCAAGGATGGTCCCAAGAGAGCCCCAAGCTAGCCCAAGAGGTACTCTGGAGGGATCCAAAATGGCCTTAGAGGGCCCCTCGGAGGCCCAAGACGCCCTGAAGACCTGAAGACGGCCCCACGAAGACTTCAAGAGACATCCCAGAGGGCCAGGACGGCTCCAAGACGGCCCAGAGGGCGCGAGAGGACCCGAACGACGGCCTCAAGATGCCACAGTCCATGAGTTTCCAGTGGGGCTCGAACGGTCTTCAACTTCTCGCCATTTCGGCGTCCTGAACCCCGAGCGTTGCCCGAGAGGCCCGCCAGATCAGCCCACGACGGCCGCAGCGGCCGCCCCAGTTGTGCCCGGAGACGGCCCAGCTCGAGGCGGCACCCGAGACGGCCAGGCAGAGGCCCTCGAGAGGGCGGGGGCCGGAGAGGCCCGCGAAGGGGAACGCGTCGCTCGCCACCGCTCGGACGTCCCATTCCCTGTGCATCTGTTCTGGCTTCGTGCGCATGATGCTGTTCCGCAGGGCGAGCAGACATCCTCCTCGATGGCCCTCGCCGAGAAGGAACACGGGCTCCCAGCTTCGCGCTTCGCGCTGGGAGAAGGGGAAGATGAGGAGGAATCGGAGCCGAACCGCGAAGCGCGAATCACTTCGCGCCTTCGAGGGCGCCCTTGAGAAATGCGCACGTCCGAGTTATGCCAAGGCAGGGGCCCCCCAGCCGGCATGCCCGACAGAGGAAGCGTTCACAAGAGGCCCCCGGGAAGCCCTCGGAGGGCCCGAAACAGCACCCATGAGCCTCGAGGAGGCTCCCATGAGATGAGGCCGCACCTTGAGGCTTCCAAGGGCAAGAGGCCGAGCCACAAACTCGGAGGGGGACAAACCAGGAGCCACTATACTAGGAGCTCGGCCACAGGAAGCCTTCCACAAGAAACCCAACCCTGAGAATCTAAGACGTCCATTGATTGTTGGTGTGGGAGCGTGACGCTTTCCACAGCAAAACCCTCGAAACCCAAGAAACTTGGAGCACCCTGGAGGCACGCAGGGTGTTTCTTGGCATGGGTTTCTACTGTACACGCGGGCATCACGACGGATAGCGGCCGGCAAACAGCACATCGACATCAGAGGACACACCTCTCCTCTCATGGGTGCTGGGCGCAATGGTGTAAGTCTTCTGCACTCTAAGAATCGTTTCCTCCGCCCCCGTCGATCGTTTGATGGTCCAGTGGCCCGAAACGCCCCTCCCCCCAGGGTCGCAGTCAAAGGAAGCACGTCCGATCCAAGTGCTGGAGGCCTGAGAATGGGCACCAACACCAACACAGGGGGGTGCCTTCACCGGGGGGAGAGATGACCCTTGATGTTGGTGTTGGTGGTCGTATTCCGACCACCTAGGAAGCCCGAGTATTACAACCATCACCGAGATCGGGATCATCTTCCCTCGGTGCAGGCACACAGCTGCTATTGGTGTTGGTGTCAACCTCTAGACCTCCGAAAGATCGGGGGTTGCCCAGAGGTGCCCCTGGCACAAGGTGCCCCCAGCTTTTCGTTCAATGCTTGAGCCCCTGGGGCACCTTGGGCCTCGTCAGGGGTGTTCTGGGGGCCGTGGGGGCCTCCTTGGAAATCCTGGGGGCACCTTGGGCCAGTGGCACTTCTAGCGACACCCGACAAGAACCTCGAACGCCTGACCCTGCTGATGTTTGTCCGGGTCTGCGCGCGGCCGCCGGGCCCCCACCCCACTATACCGCGGCCTTGCGCGACAGGCTGACCTCGGGCCGGCAACGGGAGTGTCGAGGTACAGACATCGACAGCAAGCGGAGATCGGCATGCCTTGGACGTCGCCGTCCTCCTCATCCTCCCTCCTCCGTGTGATCCTCCACCTCCCCACCCTCCTGTCATCCTGCGCCTCCTCTTACCGATCCAACTACTCGTTATCTTTCCTCCTCCTCAAAATCTTCCCCATCCTCATCCTCGTCCTCCACTTCCTCATCATCAGAGCTCAGAGCTGAAGGCGGTCCTGTCCGGCCCGTAGACTGCAGCCGTACCAACTTGCCCATCCTCCTCCGCGCAGGCATCGCATAGTCTACTCATGGGCGAGCCCAGCTTCGGTGCCATAGTACTTGAGGGATGGAGAATGGCAGAACTCCATGCTCGCCACGATGCCTTCAACATGTAGCGAGGAGCCCCAAGGTCCATACAGTGGGAGTGTTCGTTTCGCAAGGTTTCCACGGGGGAGTCGCAAGTAACACATACACAAAATACATGGCGCGCTTTAGCGCTGCACCCGGCCGATCCTCTTGCCAGCCGCTGTACTGGCTGAGCCGGAGGCCAGGATGTGGGAGTGTAGAGGGAATCCGCCGATCCAGCGTGTGAGTTTCTGAGAGCGTGGACTTGAGCTCGCTCAAGCTTCGCTCTGCAGGGAAGGGGGGGGGCGGCGTACGTTCTTTCCGACGTTTTTTTCGGTACACGGGGATATCTCCGACGTCATTTCCGACGTTTTTCGGTGCCCGGGGACAGGGGGGTATAGAAAACTCCACTTCCGGAGTCCCCCCGGATCGGCGGCACTGGCCGGAGGCCAGCCCAATATCGAGCTCTTCAGGGATCGCACAGCCATTGGGTGTCCCAAAACCGTGTGGTGACAGACCCGGCGGTGACCTCGAAATCCGCAAAGACCTCACCGCACGGTCCGTCACAACACGGTTTTGGGACCCTGGAGGCTCCAGTCGCCCGAGACATCCTCGGAGAACGACCCAAGTCCCAAAACCGTGTGGTGACCCCGAATCCCCACCGACTCATCACACGGTGTGGTCACCGCGCCGTCTTGGGAGTCCCCGAAGCCAACTTTCCACAATAAGCTGGCGCTCTTGGCCGCGTCTTGCTTCTGCCGCGCGGGCCTCCGGAAGGCCAGGGCCACGCAGACCGACTCCAGCATCACAACGCGCCGTGCAGGACGCTCAAACAGGCGCGGAGAACCTAGCGAGGTTCCAAGAGGCCCAAATACAGTCGGGACGTTGACCTAAGGAACCCTAAATAGGGAACGAGGCCCCTTTTTCCCATCAGTGAAGGTTTGATTTCCCATCGAAAACCTGAGGAAAACCTAGGGCAAACTGTGAAACAATCAGGGAACACGGAGCCCCTCCCCAACGAAAAGGGTTCCTTCTTCAGCGCCCCGACTGTACAGCCCAAGAAGCCCACAAGAAACCCCAATGAGGCTCGAGTGCGCTCCAAGAGAGGCCTCGGAGAACCAGCACATGTCACATGTCTAAATCCCATTGGGTGTGTAGCAGTGGTCGGCTTCTCGACCCAACACTGCCTCAAGATGGCTGCAGCGAGCCCCATGACCGATCAAGAGAGCCCCACGAGCCACCCAAAACGGTCCAACAGGATTCCAAGAGCCTCCCAAGATCGCTACCGAGCTGACCCCAAAGCTCCCAAGAGAGGACCAAGAGGCCTCCAAGACGGCTTCAAGAGAAGCGTAAGCAGGTGAACTCGATTGGGCCCCCGAGTCCCTCACCACCAAGATGGATCCCACGAGGCCCCCGGAAGTCCCCAAGAGGCCGTCGAGAGTGCCCCGGAGGCCCCCCCGAGGCCCCCCAGAGGCCCCCGGGAGGCCTTCCGAGAGCCCCCAAGAGAGCCCCCGAGAGACCACAAGAGTCGCGCAAGAGGCCTCTTTTCCACAGCCCAGGCACTGTAGCGGGTTGAGCCGAAGGCCACTGGATACGAATTTCTCCAACACCATAAGCGCCGAGTTTCAGCCTGTCGGCACGCGACCCCTGAGCACGACCCTGGAACGGACGCAAAGGAGCCCAGGCTGCAGCGGGAGCGGCGGTGGCGCCATCAGCAGCAGCAGCAGCAGCAGCAGCAGCAGCATCAGCAGCAGCAGCACGGGTGCAACATCAGGACATCATCTGGAACTAGTCTGGAGATCGCACGTGGTGGATATACTGAAGGCGGGAAGCGGGAACCCGAAGGGGCCTTAGGAGCCCCTTTGTGCCAAAGACGCCCCCGTCAGAGGACTTCCAGAAGACCTCGCGGTCTCTGGAGAAGGCCCCCGAGGGGCCCCCAAGAGACCCCGAAAGGGCCAGCCTCGGACCAGAGGCCTCCACAGGACACCCCGTCCACGACCCAAGCACTGTGGCAGGACTGGTGGGCTGAGAAGGACTCGAACACGGGGCGGGCAGGTTCTTGCAAAGCAGCGATGGTATTCCAGATTTCGTAATAAAGGGAGGGGGGTCTCATTTCGGGGGGGGTCTCTTCCAGGCTATCTTGGAGGGCCTGGGGGGGTCTGGGGACGATGTTTTGGAGGGATCTCCCACGAGGGGGAGTATGAAATGGCTTGTCTTGGAGGGTCCAGACCCCCTCCCTTTTATTACGAAGATCAGGGTACTTGTTTCAACTTCGAGGATGAAGCAGTAGCAGTAAGATAAAGAGGAGGTGGCGCTGGGAGGCAAAAGAGCTGGCGAAAGCGAGGCCGACGAAAACGCGGGGAGGAGACAAGGAAAGCGTAAGGGAACGAATGCCGAGGAAGAACAGGAAGATGAAGCCGACGACGAGGATGGACGACGAGGATGGTGACGCTGATGGGAACCATAAGGAGAAGGATTGAGGGAGGAGGGAGGAGAGGGCGAGGGGAAGGCGGACTGAGGGGTGAAATGAGAATCGTGAACATGAGTATAATGGGTCGTATGGAGAGGCGGATAGGGGGAGGGGAATACGAGAAAACGTGGACACTGGGAGATGCAGCACTGATCAGGGAGTAGGGTCGAACAGCATGTGGCGAGAGGATGGCGAGCAAGAGGATGTGAAGGAGGGAAAGCACATAATCCGAAAAAAGAGGGGTGATGAAACGAATGATGAAGTGAGGAACTATCCAAAGTACCGCAGCGGGGGTTGATTCATCCTTGGAGGAGGCCCTCCCGAAATGCCGAAGCATGGCGACTACGACGACGATGATGACGATGGTGAAGACGTTGGGTATGATGACGGTAGCGACGATACTGATTGTGATGAGGGTGATGGCGATGACGGCGAAAGTGATGACACTGGCGATGATGATAAAACTAATGTTGATCAGGATGTGAAGGACGAGTGCGTGCGGATATACATATATATACACATACACATACATACATACATACATACATACATATTTGTACCTCATTAGTGTGCTCCACCCAGAACTGGCTGCAGTCACTCATCCCTCCTCCGAGGGCCTCAGATCTTCGAGAGAAACAAGAAACCCGCGACACACCCCTCGACTGAAATGATCTGCCAGCGAAGCCCCAGACGCCGTCGGTGGATAAGGCGCAAGCCTTCAAAATCACATTTCTCACGAAGACAGGCCACCGTGCAGCCTGAAGTTCAGCAATCCAGCAAGCTTTTTCGAACTGTGCCGGCAAGAGACGTGGACCTCTCACACCAAGTGAGAATGACAAGACAAACGCTGTGGTGATCTAGGTCCTCGAACTGCCGGCCACTACCAAAAACAAAAACACTGACAAACTACTCGTTGGCAGTGAGGGTGGTGGTGGGGCTGTAGGTTGCCGCACTCTGAGCGCGCAGCGGTTGCGGGGCGGCGGAGCAGGACGATCTGACAAAGATAAGTAGAACAGAAACTTGTACCTCACCAGTGTGCTCCACCCAGAACTGGCTGCAGTCACTCATCCCTTCTCCAAGGGCCTCAGATCTTCGAGAGAAACGAGAAATCCACGACGCACCCCTCGACGAACATGATCTGCCAGCGATGCCCCAGACGCCGTCGGTGGATAAGGCGCAAGCCTTCAAAATCACATTTCTCACGAAGACAGGCCACCGTGCAGCCTGAAGTTCAGCAGTCCAGCAATCTTTACCGAACTGTGCCGGCAAGAGACGTGGACCTCTCACACCAAGCGAGAATGACAAGACAGACGCTGTGGTGATCGAGGTCCTCGAGCTGCTGGCCACGACCAACATCTCACCAGAATCGTGAATAAAGGACGGTACGTGGGGATGGACGGCGGGAACCAGAAAATCCAACCTTTCTCAAGCCTGAAGTCCATGCGGCAACCTGCTGTGCAGTGCAGCACGAGAAAAACCCTTGACCGTGCGCCAGCTTGCTTATCAAGTTTGCAGGCGCCTTCTTTGACTGGGACAACAATCGTGCGTGTTTTTCGTACCCCTGAAAACTTCTCATGGCCCCCCAGCGCCCTCGCCAGCGGATAAGCTCCAACGCTCTACGCTTCTGAAGGGGGTCACTGCTGGGCCCCGAATGTCTCAGCACGTGCGGGGTCAGACTCAGTGCCGTCAATGTCAAACCCAAAAATTTGACTTACCGCTGGAACCCTTTCCCGTTGTCGGCCAGCGTCAACTTGGGAAAACGTGGGGCCCCCTGGGCAGTGGCGCGATACAGCATGGACAAGACCTCCACCAACCATTCTCTCGATCGAGTGCCACAGACCACGCGCTCATCGACATTGCCAGTCTTGGTGCGCTTGCCCTGGCCCGAAGAGCCAGAAGCGATGGCCCACTTTCGGTGGGCGGCCCCCGCTCTCGCTGATGGAGCGACGGCGCCTTCTCGGCGCAAGTCAAAGATCCCCGAAGGCCTCGCGTAGAGGTCGGACTGCAGTGTACCTGCAGCGGCCGCCTCCAGCCCGTCGTTCTCAGCTAGCCAGTGGAGGGCTATAAAGATAACTTCCTCAGGGCATGGCTTGACAGCGAACTTGCGCATCAGCTTGGACCAGCCCTTCAAAGCCTCAGCCACGGGGTCGAGATCCACGAGCGCTTGTCTGCGGTTGTCGGCGTAGACCACAGACCGCCCCGCAGCAGGACTGCAACCAGCAAGCGCGAGGGACTCACAGAATCTTTCCATTGTGCGTGCAAAGGCCCTCGGTGGTGACAAAGGAAAGTTGCGCCGCCTAGCCCATGCAGTGAAACCGCCCGCGGCCTTGCGATAGCGCCCCAGCGTCTTGGGGCCGGCCGCCCCACGCCGAAGGAAGCCAGGGCTCGCGTCACCTCAAGTGCGGTGTTTCAGCTCTCCCACCGCGCCGCTGCGATCGCGCCGAGCGCGCTTGCATTTCGGTGCCGTGCCCAGCTCTGGCAAAGCGGATATCTTGCCTCCCGATCGCCCTGGCCGCCCTCGTCGCGAAGTGGATCTCCCCGCTGTCCTCGTCACCTGTGCGGGCGCGCCGCGAAGCTGAGGCCGCGCGACGCCGTCGTCGGCGCTGGCTGGTAGCGACGGCCCCAGCCCCGGAGATCAGCCCCAGCCCGCGATCTAGCTCGCCGAGGCTCTGCGGGCGGCAGCCGGCGCGGCCCGCCAGATGGCGCGGGCCCAGGCGCGACAGAGGGCGGGCGGATAAGCTCCTGCTGCAGCCGTGCGCCGAACCCACTTGGCTCGCCCATCTGAGCCTATAAAGCGACACGCCCCTGTAAGATGATGATGCTGATGGGTAGCAGTAACTCCTGGACAGCGGGCCCCCGAAGTTCTGAAAGGAAGCGCAGTTGGGTAACAGCGTGGTGGGCTTCTTATGGGGCGCTGAGTGCTGGCACTGGGCATTGATCGATGATGACTTTCTCGACCCCAGGAAGCCCGGAGAGCTCGCAAATAGGATGGAAGCCCCATAGCTTCGATGACGTGGGATTCTCCATGGACCAGAACACACTGCAACACTGGCACTCCCTCGCGACCTCCGACGAGAAGATGGCCAGCTCGACCCCCACCAACTCCTGTTGCCTAGCCCTCTCCGTCTTCGCGATGCCCCTGCGCGCGATAAATCATATAGAACACGGAGTCCCAAGATGCACCCAGAAGACTCTTCCCGTGCGAATGAGGTTCAGAACGAGTCTCTGTGTACTTCTCCGCGTAAGATCATATTCGCCACCCCAAGCAGCATCAAAACCTGGGCCCAAGCGTAGGCCTCGTCGATGTACCGCCCTAGACAGACCAGCAGAACCCGCGAAGAGCTCCAGGAATACCCTGTCGTCACCACTGGGAGGCTGCCGAGGTCGACTCAAGGGGCCCGAAGGGATTCTTCTTCTCCGAGGCACCAGGGGCGCTGTTGCTGGGCGGTGTCGGAGGAGCCGAAGGCATGGGTATATTGTCAGGCGGAAGGAACCTAGCATTGGAATGAAAGACGGTGGTTTCTAGCGCTGTCGTAAGATCAGCCTGCGTTCGACCACTCTTCTGAATATTGCCAAAACGATCAAGCTTGCACGCCTTGGACCTGTCCAAATCGAATATACGAGAACCCTCGCCAGCAATATTTCGCTCAGTTCGGATGTGCCGAAATCTCAAATCAATACCAAATTCAACGCGATAAGGGGTAGAACGACGAGCGAGCGCGTTCAAGGCATGGCTTTTGAATCTTCCTCTCTCGAAGCCGCTCAGAGTCACTGGGTTATCACCGATGCGCAAGCAGCAGTGGCCATGAACACGACAGTCCCGTCCAAAATGGCGCAGGGACTGGAGCGTCACTCGCCCCTCTTTGGCATTGATGTGGTCCTCAGGCCACTGCCACTTCCTCTCGTGCATGGTGGCCCACATCTCTGGATTGGACCAGCTGTCCGCAAGAGGAGGGGTCGCCTCGCGCAGGCAGATCTCCCGCTCGGGAGGGGCCTGGGCCTCCACCGTGCAGCGAGGTGGTCGGGCCGCCTGCCGAGCTTCTCCGGCCTGGCCATCCAGCCAAATGCCGCGCGCGGTCTGGGCACCCGACGCCGGCGCAGCCGAGCGCCCTCGGACCTTCGAGCCACAGCAGACCTCGTCGTCAAGCTCACCCTGAGAGGACAGGCCCCCCAGCTGGTTCACCGCCCCCGGAGCGTCAAGCCTGACGGGCTCGACGCGCTGGACCTTGCGATGCGCCAGCGCTCCCGGTGCGAGGCAGCGTCGTGGAACTCTCGGACCGTGCGCTCGGTGGACAGCAAGGCGCACCCAAACGTGCTGGAGTCGCCCACGTGCACTTCCCGCCAGATAGGGGCGCCAACCCCCGCCTCTATCACGAATACTAGCCGTCGAGTCAACTCCATCTCCAGCTTCGCAGTGGAGGGGGCCCGCGGCCGACGGCCGCGCGCTTCAGCGACGAAGGCGCAGGCGTCCTGAAGGATGGCGAGGAGCTCGGGGGCAAAAGAGAACATGCAGACCGCGTTTCCAAGCCAGACCTCCATCTCCTCACCTCGAAGTTGCGATCGACGGAGTAGGGCTCGAGTGGCCAAGGCGAGCCTCCAGATGCGCCTCTGAGTGTGCCGAAGTACCTTCTGGCCAGCATGAAACTCGAGACCCAGCGCCTCCAGATAGGTAACACCACTGTGCCGCCCATGAGTGCCAGTATGCTGTCCGCTCAACGCGCTGCAGAAACGCTCGACGCTCTCATGGGAGTCAGCCTCGCAGATCGCGAAATACTTCTTGCGCAAGTAGAGTGGCCACGACCATCCCGCGCACAGCTCTTCAAAGCAAACAAACAGCCGCCCTCCAGGCCGAAGATGGTCGTAGCGTTGCAGATCGTCGTCCCAGATGCGATGGACGCCGAAACCGGCCGCATCCTCTGCGGCGCAGCCAGCTTCCATGCAAAACCAGGGCGCTGGCTGCACATCTGAAAAGTTGTAGAAGCAGTCGTCAGCGTCAGCGTCGCCAGCGAAGGCGGGAACCGACGCAGCGCCACCAAAACCACCGCAGTGGCTGAGGAAGTCATCAGAGCAGTCCGGGTTGATCATGGCCCATGCTGAGCCCAACTGCACTGCGGGTGGCCGCCGATGACTGAGGCAGGGCTGTCGGGAGTCAAGACCCAGGCGGATCTCGCCCCCCTCCTTCTTCGCAGTAAAAATGCGCAGAAGGCCTTCGCGCGCCGGCGAAGCGGCGCGAGTCCAATGCCAGCCAGGCGCTTGAACAGATGTCGTCGTGGGGCCACAGACCGCCGAAGAGCGGGGTCCCAGTGGGGCTCCGGGAGCTCTGGCGCTAAGCTGATCTGCTCGTCCGTACTCCACTCGACCTGCGCATCGTAGTGGCGAAGCAACTGCGCGGCCTCCGCTGGGGGGCCGTCGATCGGGGAGCGTGGTGTCAGAGCGCCGCGACAGATCTTCAACTTTGAGAAGTCGTGCGGCGCCATGTTGGCCGGCCCCAGACCGCGCTGGGATCGAGACGCCAGGAGCTCCCCGAGGGCTCGCCGCCCGTTTAGATCAGGATGGGGGCCGTCCGCAAGCGCCGACCCGCTGGCGCAGACGATGCAGGGCGGCGCCCTGTGCTGCAGCGGGCGCCCTCCGACCAAAATTGTCGTAGATGGGCCATGTGGGCCGCGTGGCAGAGGTAGCAAGGTGATTCAGCGCCTCCGCCGCCTCATTCACTTGCTCATGCCGAAAAAACTGCCTAGCTCGACGCTGTCGGATGCAGCGAGGGCCATTCACGAGACCGCTCGCTGGCGGCGGAGACGCTCGAGGCAGCGGGAAAGATTCGCCGCGTCGACGGTCGCCCACAAGACGTCTCTGGACCCCCCGCCTTGCGGGCCCAGGCGGGGGGGCGCGGCCCCCTTCGCCAGCGACGTGGGCAGCGCCGCGGAGACCGCGCCCCCGACAAGTGGGTCGTGCCTCCTGGGGGGCGGCGCCACCCTTGTCGCCCCTGCCGCCTCCTTTCTTCTTCTTGGGGCCCGCCTTGGCCTTCGCGAGTCGCTCCACCGATGGGTCGACCAGCGCGCGCTCCTCCATCGCGAAGCGGGCCTGCTTGAGCACCTGAACCCTGTCCTTCTGCCAGCCAGCGACCCACTCGCGAAAGGCCACCGCGCTGGCGGCCCCCGGTGCCGCGACCGCTCCGCCCATGATCTCCTCGAGCCCCGTGAAGTCGGGGTGAGCGGGTTTGCGGTCGACCGCCATCTCCAACTGGACCTGCCGTCGGCGCAGGTTCTCGACCCCCCTGAAGGTTGGTCGCGTCCATCTGGTCAACCTCGGTCAGCAGCCTCAGAGTCTCTGTCCCTGAGCGATGCTGGTGGAAGGCGGCCGTTCCCGCATGCACCCCAGAGTCGTTCTGCCAGTTCCGCTCGTGCACCTCGAAACCTCCAGCTTGGTCGATCAGCGCGAGGTGCTCCACCGCAAACCTCGGGCCAGGGAAACCCCAGTCGTCGTACTGCACCTGGCTCCTTCAGCATGATACACCTCTTGCCGTTCCGAAGATGCACTCCGATGATGCGATCATCCCGATCAGCAGCCCGTCGCTCTCTCAGCCAGGTCTCGCGATAATTCGCGCTGACTCGAGCGGCCCACGCGACCACGCCGTGGACCTCTGCGACCGATGCGTCCCCTATCTCCGTGAAGCGCCCCTGATCATCAATCACCTCCTGCGGGATGACCTCGTCGATCCTGTCGAGCCCTGGACCTGCGCACAGCCAGACCATCTCTGGAGCCTCCGGGTCGCCGTCGACGTCGGCCAGCACCCGCGCCTGGACTTTGGCCAGCTGCACATACTGGTTCAGCTCCACCCTCGAGATCGGATCGAACCCGAAGATCTCATTCCTGTTCACCCTGTCGGGCCAAGGAGCATTCCGCGCCAATGCGATGTGCTTGCTTGTGTTCAGGTCGTGGGTGCATAGCTCCAGTGTCGGTGCCAACGTGACCCACACCCCTGCACGGACCGCGCGGGCCATCAACACTCTCACGTGCCAGTAGAAGCCGTCTGCTTCGTCTGGGAAGTTCACCAGGACTTGAAACTCTTTGGTATCCAGGGAACGCTCCACTATCGCGATCGCAGGCTAGACGGGGTTGCAACGCTCCCAGGCGGTGGCTCCAGCACAGACTGCCTCTCCACGTAGTCGATGGTGGTGCCGTGGTCTCCCCCACGCGTGCCACCCTGATGCCGCGCCCTCGCGGCCTTCGTGCAATCCCAGACTCGCAGGACCACGACGCCACTCACGAACGCGGTTGCAAACCCGATCCAGTCGCGCTCCCGCAGGGTGATCTGGCTGGTGCTCGCGGGCCCCGCACAAGTCAACGAGCAGCTGACCGCTGGGCAGCTGCAGTCGGGACAGCTTGGGCAGGCGGGGCAGCGCAGCACGGCGGCTCCCGGTAGCCGCAGCGCTGATGGCGCCACGGCCCACAGGGCCTCCGTGCACGCCGGAGGCGTGCCTTCGCACTTTGAGCACACAACTGTTGCGGGCGGGCGGAACAGGACGATCTGGCAAATATAAGTAGAACGTCTATTTGTATACATATATATATATAATATCAGCGACTGCGCTTGCGCAGCTTTCTGTTGGAACAACAAAAAAGAGTCGAATCTACCCAAACATATCCAATCTGAAAGCGTTGAAGAAACACACGGTCAACGACAGCGGCATTGACATGCGCGTAGGGACCGCGCGCATGTGGCGCACTTGGTATGTGCTGATTGGGATGGCTACAATGCGCATCTGTTAGACCAAGGTGTGCGCACCACTTGAGCAGGGACCGGCCGTCCCGGCATTCCTATAGGCCTACCACGACATTTCCCAAGAACCCAACAGTGTTCTAAGAACAAAAGCAATGTTCTTATAACATACACCCGATGCGTTCAAAAAAGACAGCATCAGCCAGAAATGTTCTAAGAACATTTCGTAGAGACCACAAAAGGCTCTTAGAACATTCTTTCGTGGGCCGATCGGCGGGCCAGGACGCTTCGTCAGTGCTTGAACCACACGGTGCCTTTTCTCAGCCGACCGACAGCGCGCCTGGGGGCTGGGATGCAAATAGACGATGAGGAAGATAATGGGTATTGGGCACGCGAATCTTCTGTCAGGCATGCCACGGGAGCGGCCGGCGCCGTCAGTCCTCCTCGTCCTCCTTGTTCTCCGCCTGCGATCTAGACCCCGTCGGCATTGGCACCGCGAGTGATACTGCGGGCCCCTCCTCCGGATCCTTCTCCTACTGCTCCTCCTCCTCATGCCCCTCCTCGTCCTTCTCCTCCATCCCCCTCCTCCTCCACCCTCCTCCTCCTCATCCTCGATCCTCGATCCTCGATCCTCCTCCTCCTCCTCCCTCCTCCCTCCTCCTCCTCCCCTTCCTCCTCCTCCTCCTCCTCCTCCTCCTCCTCCTCCTCCTCCTCCTCCTCCTCCTGCTCCTCCTCCTCCTCCTCTCTCCTCGTCCTCCTCCCCCCTCCTCCTCCTCCTCCTCCTCCTCTCTCCTCCTCCTCCTCCTCCTCCTCCTCCTCCTCCTCCTCCTCCTCTTCCTCGTCCTCCTCCTCGTCCTCCTCCTCTTCCGCCTCCTCCTCCTCCTCCTCCTCCTCCTCCTCCTCCTCCTCCTCCTCCCCCATTCCTCTTCCTTCGAAGCGTGACGAAGCGTAACGAAGCAGGGCGCGTGACGAAGCAGTGATGACGCGTGACGAAGCTCCTCCCCGCCGCGCCCCGGAGCGCGTCGAAGCAGGGCAGGCCGGGCGCCTCGCCCGTGACGCCCACGCCCCGGCTCCACGGGTGGAGGGCGGCCCGCTGCCAGAGCGTGGCTCTCGCCGCAGCGTTCAGTCGGGCGTGTCCTCGCCATCGCTCGCACGTCCACTCCCTGTGTTTTTCGTCCTGTCTGATCCCTGTTTCATCTCCTCCTCCTCCTCTCCTGCCGTCGCTGTCGCCGTCGCTGTCGCCGCCGCCGTCGGTTCAGGTCGGCCCCGGCCCCTTACAAGGACCCATCCTGTCCAAATTTTCACTCAAGACCCACTGGCCATCGCTCGGACGTCCATTCCCTGTGTTTTTTTGTTCGGTGTCGTGCGCGTTTTTTTTTTTCGCCACCAGAAAGAAAAAAAAAAAAAAGCACACGTCCGAGCGATGCCAAGCCCCTACAGGGGGGGAGCTTCGACGAAACATTTCAAACATATTCCCCCAAAACGCACTAAGAAGGCTCAAACATGGTCCAAAAAAGAGTCCCCGGACTATTTTTCGACCATTTTTGAACATTCCTCCTGTAGAGGGACAGGCCCGACTGAACCGTAGCGCCGCGCACACTCGCCCGAAAAAAAACCGTAGCGTTAAGTCGGGCGTGTCCCCCCTACAGGGGGAGCTTCGACGACAAATCTAAAAAAAGACCCCCAAACTGCACAAAAAAAGGCTCAAACATGGTCAAAAAATAGGCCCCGGACTATTTTTGACCCCGGACTCTTTTTGGACCATTTCTGCATGTTCCTCCCGTAGAGGGAAAATTGGGGGAGCTTCGACGAAAAATCGAAAATACCCCAAAAATGTACACCAAATGCTAAAACAATTGTCCAAAAATAATACAGGGAAGCTGGAAAAAGTGGAAGCTGGAAAATCAGTGAAAGTGGAAGTGGCCAGGGCTGGAATAATTTGCAGTGGGTGAAGCGAGCCCGAAACAGTAGGAATGCGGTCGCCAGGGCTGGAAAAAAAGAACTGACCAGGGCTGGAAAGAGTGGAAGGGCTGGCCCCAGTCACTGTTTCCAGCTTCCATGTATAGTCCCCGGACTAGTTTGGGACCGCTTTTGAATATTCCTCCTATAGAAGGGGGCAGGCCCGGCTTGGCCCCAGCGCCGCGCACGCCCGCCCGCCGAAAGTGGCAGGAGCTTCGCGGGGGGAGGGCGGGCCGCTCTCGACGTCCTGGCCCTCGCCGGTGCGCCGCGCACAGTCGTCTTCAGCACTGAAGGGGCCCCAGGACACACAAAACAAATACACGAAGCCCCCAAGAGAGCCCCCAAGAGGCTCCCAACAGGCCGCAAGACAGCCCCAAGAGGCCCCCAAGAGACCCCCAGGGAGCTCCCAGGAGGCCCCCAAGAGGCCAGGCAGACCCCCCCAAGAGACCACAAAGAGGGCCCACCCAGAGCCATCCACGAGGCCTCCCAGAGTTCCCAAGAAGCTCCCACGAAGCTTCCAAGGGCTCCCAAGACCCCCCAAGAACCCGCGATGGCACAATACGGGCCGGCGGAATGAGCGAAGCGATTCAATAAATACACACAAATGAAATGATTCCCCATATTTTCTGATATTTTTTGAGTTTCTGTCTTCCCCCCCACTGCCCATATTTTCCTGGGAGTGGACGATTAATTGTGTCTGTGTGTTTTTTTCCCCTCCTGAAGGATGTCTGATGATGTCAGGGCAAGGATGGAAGGCGGGCCGCTCCTGAAAACGTGGCTCTCGCATCCGCGATATTCGTTCTCAGAGCTCACAGCGGTTCCCATGATTCGCATGGTCGACGTCCCAGGAAAAGGTGTCGTGGCCTGACGTCAGACTGCCAGGGCGCAACCGTTGCGGTGTTGAAGTCCTGGGAGTGCGTTCTGGCACGATTCAGGATCGTCCAGGCGCAACAGTAGCGCTGATTCGCGGCGTTGAGGTACTAGGAATGGTGTTCTGACACAACTCAAGATTTTCAAACGGTTGTCTTCCAACGCGGCACTTCCCTCATTGAAAACAAAAACTTGCAGGGGCCGGTGAAGAGGGAACCTGGACAAGGGCGGTTGTTGCAATCGCTGATGAGTCTAAAGCTGGTCCTCCTTCTTCTCCTCCTCCTCCTCCTCCTCCTCCTCCTCCTCCTCCCTCCTCCACCTATCATCCTCCCTCCCGTCCTCCTCTCATCCTCCCTCCCCCCTCCCCCTCCTCTTCACCCTCCCTCGCACCCTCTCTTGCCCCCTGGATTTCGGGACATGCCTTGGCTTTCCGGTGGCTGTTCCGAACGAGCCCGGAACCCACGGAATGCCCTCGGCGGGGCGCCGCCGCTGGAGGAGGCGCCCACAGGCTAGAAACCAGGAAGGAACCAACGCAAAACTGGAAGAAACCAGGAAGGAACCAGGAGGAAGGAAGGAACCAGGAGGAAGGAAACCAGCGAAGGAAACCAGGAAGGAACCAGGAGGAAGGAACGTTGCCCGTTGCCGTTGGGAGGGAGGGGTAGGAGGTCTGAGATGACGCGAGCGCACCTAGCTTGTCATCCCCCCTCCCTCCTCCTCCTCCTCCACCTCCTCCTCCCTCCCTCCCTCCCTCCTCCCCCTCCCCCTCCTCCTCCTCCTCCTCCTCCTCCTCCTCCTCCTCCTCCTCCTCCTCCTCCTCCTCCTCCTCCTCCTCCTCCTCCTCCCGCCTCCTCCTCGCTCCTCCTCCACGATTGCACAATATTCCTCTCTCCCCTGATGACGTCTGGAAGATGTCCAGCCCCCCTCCGCGCACTGATTTTTACACCCGATTCCCAGGAGTTGGCATTTCGCTTGCGTTGATTCCAATATGTTGCTCCGGCTGATGCGCTGGCCTCATTTCCGGGATTCCGCTCGTTCCGAATCGTGCTCCCGCTGCAGCGCTGGACTCATTTCCACGCTTCCGATCGTTCCGAGTCGTGCTCCCGCTGCAGCGCTGGCCTTCCTTCCAAATAGGCCCCAAAACCTAAAAAATAGACCCCCGAAATTGTGGCGTCGTCGCTTTCAGGAAGTATCAAGCAGGAGCCCCGATTCTGCTTTGAGAAGGCGATGTTGAAAGCAGAGCCAGCGGGTGCTCTCCATCAGCCCCGCCTTATGTGGAGCTTTTCGGGGAGCCTGAGGAGCTAGACATGGAGCAACGACTCCAGACGGGACCGGACCTCTCGAAGACGATCCACTTTCCCTCCAAGGAACCTGGCGCCATGCCATGACATGCTGAGCGGTGTTGTATTCTGCGCCGCTGTGCGATGCCATGCTTGGCGTCGCAATGCTTTGTGATGCAATGCTTCACTGCGCAATGCCACGCCATGCTATGGCATGCTTCGCTCTGCCGTGCTCGTCTACGCGATTCCATGCCGTGCTCTACCATGCATCGCGTAACCTCTCGCGATCATTGCCCTGCTCGACATCCGACGGTGCGAATAGAGAGGATATCTACGCCACGCTAAAAGATGGGAGAGAGGGGTAGGAGGTCGGATCTGACGCGAGCGCACCTAGCTTGTCATCCCCCCTCCCTCCTCCTCCTCCTCCACCTCCTCCTCCTCCTCCTCCTCCTCCTCCTCCTCCTCCCTCGCTCCCTCCTTTCTCCCTCCTGGGGAGAGGAGGGCCCGCGCACCTCGAGCTTCACCGGCGGCCCCTTGCGCATGGTGGGCCCCACGCCTCGCGCAGAGAAGCAGGCGGGAGGGGGGGCGGCGAACGGGTGCGGAGAGGAGGAGGAGGAGGAGGAGGAGGAGGAGGAGGAGGAGGAGGAGGAGGAGGAGGAGGAGGAGGAGGAGGAGGAGGAGGAGGAGGAGGAGGAGGAGAGAGGCGGGATGAGGGAGGAGGAGGAGGAGGAGGAGGAGGAGGAGGAGGAGGAGGGGAGGAGGAGGAAGAGGAGAGGAGGAGGAGGAGGAGGAGGAGGAGGAGGAGAAGGAGGAGGAGGAGGAGGAGGAGGAGGGAGGAGGGAGGAGGAGGAGGAGGAGGAGGAGAGGGAGGAGGAGGAGGAGGAGGGGAGGAGGAGGAGGAGGAGGAGGAGGAGGAGGAGGAGGAGGAGAGGAGGAGGAGGGAGAGGAGGAGGATCGAGGAGGAGGAGGAGGAGGAGGAGGAGGATCGAGGAGGAGGATCGAGGAGGAGGAGGATGGAGGAGGAGGAGGAGGAGGGGGAGGAGGAGGAGGAGGAGGAGGGAGCAGAGGTGTCTGGCGCCCGCCTTGGCTCTCTGTGGCCCTGTCCCCCGCAGATCGCTCGAGGTAGCTCGCCTGACCACGCCGGCGTGCTCGCCTGTCCCCCCCCTCCCCTCCTTCCTTCGATGCCCTCCACTAGGGGGCCACATGCGAACCCTACCCCTATCCCCCACGATTTCGGGGGGGAGGGTTGGGTTCACTTCGTTCGGGAGCTCCCGAACGAAGTGAACCCCACCCTCCCACTCAGAAATCGTGGGGGGTAGGGGTAGGGTTCGTATGTGGCCCCCTATCCATGTCACGGGTCTCGGGCTTCCGGCTCATCCAGCTCCACCCCTTGTTGTGGCAGTCGGGCGCCATCTTCAGCGGCCGTAGGGCCAGAGGCGACGGGTAACGGATGACAGGGGGAGCAGGGAGGGCGGAGAGGGCCTCGGAGGAGGGAGGAAGGGGGGAGGGCGGCGAACGGGCGCAGAGAGGGCGAGCAGGAGCGGGAGACGAGGATCGGGGATCACCTGTTACCAGACGCAAGCTCCCGCGGCGGAGGAGGAACGAGAAGGATCGAGGAGGAGTGAGGGAGGAGGGCGCCGAGAAGGAGTTCTGGAACTTTCCTGCCTGTGATAAGACGCGACGGCTCACGCCAGTCTACGCTGGTGGAGCGTAGACAAGGATGAGGGGGGCGGGCGGCGTTTTGACTTGACGCGGGCACTGCGAAAGCGTGCCTCTGACAGGGAGAGGAGGGAGGAAGAGATTGGTCGATGTTTGCGCGTGGGCTTCACCCTCGGTGCGTGCTTCCGGAGGCTTCTCGTCGCCGCTGCCAGATCCCCCTTGGGCTTCTGCATGGCAGGTCCAGGCGTCGACATTGAAAATGGAGGGGGATGATGATGATGATGATGATGATGATGATGATGATGATGATGATGATGATAATAATACTAATGATGATGATGATGATGATGATGGTGATGATGATGATGCTGATGATAATACTAATGATGATGATGATGTTGATGATGATGACGATGATGATGATGACTAAGGATGATGATGATGCTGATGATGATGATGCTTATTATTATTATTATGATTATGATGATGGTGATGCTGATGCTGATGCTGATGTTGTTGATGATGATGATGATGAGGATTATTAGTATGCTGATGATGACGATGACGACGACGACAGGAGCAAGAGACTGAGCAGGAGAAGGACGACGACGAGAGCAACCACGAGTCGTTTGACAAGGCGGAAATGGCGAAGAACGCGAGCATAACTCATAGACCCGCGACAATGCAATCCAGCAGGAAATGGCATAGTACAACGGCCAATGCAAACTGGGAGGGCACAACACCACACAAGAACTCACGCGCGAATAATGAGTACGCGACTTCCTCCGAGTAGGCTTGCCTAATAGGAGTCCTAGCTCGATGGCATTGAGAGCAGGGTCCTACTCCAATCTGCATTAGTATCTTGCACAACTGTGTTCTGGAGCTCGGACCGCTTTATGTTCGTCGTCGTCGTCGTTCGTTCGTTCGCCGTTCGTTCTGCCGTCCTGGCCTTGCCCTGGATCCAGCCCTCCGCCCTGCCTTTGCACTGGAGTCAGCCCCCCTCGCCCCCTGCCTTTGCCCTGGACCCAGCCCCCCTCGCCCTCCCCCTCCCTCGCCTCCCTGCGTCCCCCCCTGTTCTCCCTCGCTCCCAGGCCTGGCCCTGGACCCAGCCCTCCCCCCTGCCCCTGCCCTGGACCCAGCTCCCCTCGCTCTCCCCCCCTGGCCTCTCTGGCCCACTCGTTCGTCCTCTGGCCCCCCTGGGCTTGCCCGCTATGTCCTACAGCTCGGAAGCCCCTCCTGAAAGGAAGGAGACGGGAGCCTCTCCCCTCCTGGCCTCCCTAACCCACTCCCTGGACCCAGCCCCCCGCGCTCTCCCCCGCTGGACTCCCGTTCGTCGTCCTCCCCCCCCTTCTCTTGCACAGCTGTGTTCTGGAGCTCGGACCTCTTTCTTCTCTTGCACAGCTGTGCTCTGGAGCTCGGATCCCAGTCTTCCCGTTCGTCGTCGTCGTTCGTTCGTTCGTCGTTCGTCCTCCCCTCTGGCCCCCCTGGCCTTGTCCCTTGACCCCTGTCGTCGTCGTTCGTCGTCGGCCCCTTGACCCCCTCGACCCCTTGACCCCTTGTCCCCTCTGAGCCCCCTGGCCCCTAGAGCTCGGACCTTTTTGTTTTTGTTCGTCGTCGTTCGTTTGTCGTTCGTCCTTTCCCCCGGCCCCCCTGGCCTCGCCCCGGACCCAGCCTTCCCCTGCCTTTGCCCTGCACACAGCCACCCTCGCCCTCCCCCCCCCCCCCCTGGCCTCTCTGGCCCGCCCCTGGCCTCTTTCGCCCCCTGGTCTGGCCCTGGACCCAGCCCTCCCCCCTGCCCTTGCCCTGGACCCAGCTCCCCTCGCTCTCCCCCCCTGGCCTCTCTGGCCCACTCGTTCGTCCTCTCCCCTGGCCCCCCTGGCCTTGCCCGATGTGTTCTACAGCTCGGAAACCCTGCCGAAGGAAGGAGGCGGGAGCCTCCTGTCCTTCGCAGCTCCTTTGTGCAAGAGCCAGGGCACGCGTTCCACTTGGTTTTTCTCAATATTCTGATACATGTGAGGTCCGCGCTTGCTGAAAATCCTTGGAACAACACAGACATGAGCTCTCCAAAACACGTTTCCCCCGCACTCGCGAATCCATGTTGATGCGCCCAACTGAAACGCCGATGTCCATGCTATGTTCAATGGTCCTGTCCATGAGAATACGCCGATCATCCAGACACGATGCACGTGCACAAGTTCTTCCATGTCGGTGCTGGTGCGGCACAGAAGCAGGCAGCTGTTCGACATAGCCGCATGCCCATCGCACGGACCGAGTGGGACGTGCATTGATGCCACGACCCCATCACCAGCATGAGCCCGGATTCCAAAAATAATGGGAGCGGCCCGAAACGTTGTTATTCTCCCCAGGACCTGAACCACAGCAAAATTGCGACGAATCCCAATCGTCGAAGACTCCGCCACCCCGCATGGAGTAGTGAGAGAAGCGAGAGCCGACGGATAAGACACAACGAAGACAGATGGTGCGATCAGGAAAACTGAGAAGATAGAGCACACGCAGAACTACCGAGCCCGAAACGTGATACTCCTCTGTGCCCTTCGAACTCCCACGAGCTTCGATCCTTGCCGCTCGCACGCCCGGTCGCCTGACACGTCGATTATCGTGTGCTCGTGCATGCGGTCCTCCACCAAAAGCGGCATCTGTCAACGCACAGGCACGGCAGGAGTGCTACTGCACAGGGCAACGAGCGTGCCAAGGGCGGGCCTGCCATCGTGTTGGATCAACTCGCTTGCCTCCAATGCCGTTGCGTCGATTCCGAACTTTGCAAGCCGCAAGACCCGTGGGGCAAAGCTCTGCAGGCGGCACCCTGTTGGAAGGTCTAATCAGTGGTTGGGGCCCTGTCGGCCACAGCAGGACCCCATGGACACATTTTTGTTTAAATATCTCGGTGTGAACCGTGCCTTTTTTATGAAAAAAAGAAAGGGCCCCATGGACAAGCCAATGGAGGCGGGACCCCATGGGATGGACCCTGCGAAAGCAACAACTGTTGAGGAGCTCGGAGTCGCCGACCCTCGTGCTCGAGCAAGCACCCCACCCTCCCAGCTGCAACTTGCTCGCAAATCTCAACCCTCCCACTTGCTGGCAAATCTCAACCCTCCCACCCTCCCACCTCCCACTTGCTGGCAAATCTCAACTTGCTGGCAAATCTCAACCCACAAGCAACCCCACCCTCCCACCCCACCCTCCCACCTCAACTGGTGCAACAAACGGAAGACAAATCTCATGCAAATCCAGAACTCGGGCGGGACTGTGATGAATGTGACGACGACGTCAACGTCGAAATCGTGATGACGGTAAGTCGACATCGTGCTCGAACAAACACCCCAACCTCCCACCTGCAACTTGCTGGCAAAACTCGACTGGTGCAACAAACGGAAGACCAATCTCATGCAAATCCATGACTCGGGAGGGACTGTGATGAATGTGACGACGACGTCGGCGTCGACACCGTGATGGCCGTAAGTGTGGTGGTGACGGTGATGACGAGGGCGGCAGTAACAGAGATGATGTTGAAAATGACGAACGCGGTGATGATGACGATAACGATGGGCACTGCGCGGAAGATGATGGCGATAGTGATGATGCAGAAATGCGCGCAAGCTGAAACGACAACAAAGAGCGTGCTAATGAAACAACTGTGCTATCCAAATGGAGGTGGGCCGATAACCCCTGCCTCGGATGGGGAGGGAATCGAGTGTCGAGCGTGGACTGGCCCCAGAGGCCAAACCCTTCTGAACCCAATAGGCGCATGCGTGACCTTAACATGATTGCCGCACGGGTCGCAGACGCGCCCAGCACGGCCCCCCAAAAAAATCCCAAGACCAGCCAAGTACAGCACAAGATGCACCCAAGGGAGGCCCTAAGACGGCCGACGAGAGGCCGAAAACAGCAAACACTACAGTCGTACTGCTGAAATAAGGAACGCTAAATAAGGAACGAAGCCCCTCTGTGGCTTCGAAAAAGCCTGGGTGCACGAGAAGGGCTAGAGGAACAACCACGGAAGGACGCAAGGAACATCGAGCCCCTTCCGAATACAAACTGTTCCTTACTTCAGCGTCTTGGCTGTAGCGCATCGCTGGCCTCCAACACCCGCAAACAATATCCGAAGACTCCCACTCCGCAAACAAAGGCTCCCAAGACGGCCAGAAAAGGAGACAGGAACTTCCCGAACAGCCCCCAACAATCCCACCAAATGCCCCCAAGGCCCCTCAAACACTGCCCGCGCTCAAAGGCGGGATGGGCGCATGACCGTTCGATTTCCGCCCTCGCATCCACGTCATCAATGCCCATTGCCCCCCCCACGCCTTTTCCGCCTCTTGCACCCAAAAATGCTCACGTCCCAACGTCGGCGGGAACAGCCGCAATGCGGTTGCAATACGTAGTACAATATGCAAACACAATACGTGGAGGTAGCGGCAACCCTGGCCACGGGCTGGCGTGGGGGGTGTCGAACCCCTTCGCGGGAAACAGCAATGGTTTGCAGCCTGTGTGATGCAAGCAGCGTGGTGCAGCCCACGAGGTGCAGTTCAATGTTGCGAACTTCGCATTTCCAACTCCATTCTTCGCAGAATCACCCCACCCTCCAAGCCGCAACTTCTTTTGCAAAACCCATGCCGCCGCGACTGCGATGACTGCCTGGACCTGGCTGACGGATCTCTGCGGCCGCGCTGGCGCTCTCAATGACCAGCTGGTTTTGCACAACCGATGCGGCCGCGGTGGCGCATACCGATGGCAATGAAGGCCACGCTGGCGCGCGGGCACTTCAAGGCGGGTCAGTGACTCGGGCGGGCGCGATATTATGATAACGCCGACGGCGGCGGCAAATATCATGATAGTAGCGATAATGGTGGCGATAACCACTTTGTCGACGGCAACGCCATTGACGGCACCGATGCTGGCGACGACGATGACAATGATGACGTTCATGTGTCGCTGGTGGCAGTGCTTGAATGATGATGGCGGCAATGGCGGCGATTGTCGATGACTTGGTGCGGCGGCGCTGGCGAGGGTGATGGTAAAAAAGTGCACCCGCGCGAAAATGCAAGAACTCTGCTAGGCATTCAAAACCATCAATGTGTCAACTGTATTTGAAGAGTTCGATCTGGAGATGCTTCAAGACCAACTGTCCTGAAACGATCCCGACATGCGAGCGCGGCGGCGCGCAAGTATGACCCGCATGGGGTTATGTCTGATGATTATTCTCACCCCCTTCGAGCACAAACGAATTCAGGTACAGAGGCACGCCCAGGGCCTCGCGCATGCTTTGAAGGCGCCGTGTCATCTAAAAGCGCTCACACTGATAGAGCGGGCCATCAGGTCCCCTCGCACCGCATGGCCACGCCAGTAAGCCCCCAACGCATGGGGTTATGTTATAATGATTCGCGAACTGGGTAAAAGCTGGGTCAACCTGGATGCACAGCGTGCTGAAATGAGAGTGCGGGTTGTGGACGCAATTCATAAAAGCATCTTGTTTCCATGTGTTCAGCTAACTCGCGCGGGCAATTTGCACGGGTCGTAATACACAATTTGAGGGTTCCTATCGCTGTGTGCTGACATGCTTGCACAACCGCATTGTTGGTATGCTATGGGTATGCGCGCGCGGGTACATACTGTGGCTTGTGCTACACGGGATTATTGATACAGGATCCTTCCGGGTGAACGAGATCGCGCGCATAGTTCCGTTTGACGGGAATTTTGTGGAGGGGGCGATAGCTGGTCGCCTGGGATGGTATGGGTTCAATCGAAGAGAGAACGATAAGGCAGAGTTTCATGTAACCCACTGCAGAATCACAGCGGGAGGGGCACAGAAACCCAAGGGGGAGAGAGCGATCGTAAATTATTTTTGGGGACGCCGAATGGGTCATAACGAACTTGCAATCACCAAGTCCACTTCGCGCAACCATCCCACTCTACCATTCGCAAATAATTGGCAAACCCCGCCGGGCCATGATCTAAATGAGCGCGCGGGCGCGTGCAACGCAACCGCGCGGACAAGTCTATTCAGCAGGTCGGGAACCAACGGTGGGCGACAGTGACGACCGCAACGCCAACAAAGACGGCGACGACAATATTGATGACGCTGACGCCGCTGGCGATGACAGTGGTGACTGCGACATAATGATGTCGACGAGGGCAATGGTGATTACGATGAAGCTGATGGCGATGATACTAACAGTGCAAAAGATGAAGTTGTGCTGGCGATGATGTTGATGCGAATGCTGATGATTATGATGGCGATGCCGATGCTGCTGATGATGACGATTGTGGAGGTGATCATGATGACGATGATGGTTATGATAGCGAGGATGAGGATGGTGAGAATAATAATGAGGTTTATTTGTTCCTCGGTATCAGGACCAAACTGTTAAGCAACAGGTTTTTAGAGAAAACAATGATCCGTCGCAGAGAGCTCGGTTGCTCCCCAAAGAGCTCGCCAGGAGCCGTACTTCTCGGGATGCTGCAAACAGGTGCGCGCGGTCCAGGGAAAACCGTAGAAAGCTGGCGACGCCCGCGCTGCGTGCTGAACGTTGGGAGGATCGGAGGTTGGAGAAGAGACCGCGGCTCAGGCTGGCCATGCAAGCCCCGCCGCGAGGCCAATCATCTCGAATTCGTTCAGGCGGGGGCCCTCAAGCCTTTCAAGATGGGCTGACCCCGAGTCGGCAGCTGCTGGGCCGCCTGGTCCAGTCGCAAGGAATGAGACTGCAGAGTCTGGCGGCGCCAGCCCCGCCGGCCCCGAGTCTGCTGGCGCAAGAAAGAAGACAGAAACAGCCGAGACTGGCGGCGCACGCTTTACGGCATACTCCAGCTCTGAGTCTTCTAGGACTGGCGGCGCACGCCCTGCGGCGCGCTCCTGCTCTGAGTCTGTTGAAACTGGCAACGCACGTCCTGTGGCATGCTCTAGCCCTGAATCCTCTAGGACTGGCGGCGCGCGCCCTGCGGCGCGCTCCCGCTCTGAATCTTCTGAAGCTGGCTGCGCACGCCCTGCCGGCCCCGAGTCGGCAGCTGCTGGGGGGTCTGGCCTAGAAGCGAAGGCAGAAGCTGCTGAGACTGGCGGCGCGCGCCCCTCGGCGCGCTCCTGCTCTGAGTCCTCCGAGACCCGGCTCCACTCCGTAGCGCGTGATGTCGGCGAAGGGCTCGTCGTAGTGCCCCCCGTGGCACTGCTCCGCTCCACGGCGCACGGCGTCGGCGAAGGGCTCGTCGTAGTGCCTCCTGCGGGGCAACTCCACTCCGTAGCGCATGATGTCGACGTAGGGCTCGTCGCAGTGCCTCCCGCGATACTGCCCCACTCTGCAGCGCATGGTCTCGGCGGAGGGTTCGTCGCAGTGCCTCCTGTGGCACTGCGCGCTCCGTAGCGCATGATGTCGGCGAAGGGCTCGTCGCAGCGCCTCTCGTGGTGCTGCTCCGCTCCAGCGATGTTGGCAACGTCATCCTTGAGCGTGCCCCGCCGCGCCTCGTCCATGAGTTTCGTGCGCGGCTCGCGCCCCGCCTTCAGGTTCTCCTGCTGCGACTTCTCGGACTGCTTCTGCGCGAGCACGAACTGCGCGGAACGAAAGTGCAAGAAGACGCGCGCGTTGCCGTCGTCGCAGCCGTGGCACTCCACGACGTACACGAGCACAAGTGAAGTAGTTGCTCCCTTTGACAGTGCGCACGAGGACGCGCGCCTTGCCATCGTCGCAGCGGTGGCGCTGGAAATGATACTCGACTTTGGACTTCGCTCGGTAAGTTGCGCAGGTGAGTGGTAGTTCCCCATGGCGATGGCAACCTGACCCTTGCTTTCGATCTTGTGGTTGTCGTACACCTTCTCGTCTTGGTTGCGCCGCACCGCTGCCGAGAACTTCGTAAGCAGCTCGTACTCCGCTTCTACCGCCACCAGCTTCCTCTCCCGAGGTGGCCCCATCATGCAACGCGTCTGCATGCCGCACGAGGCGCCCCTCCGGAGCCGGCATCCGTGCGAGCTGCCATCGCAGCGCGCTCTTTTTCTCTTGGCGAAAAATTGAAGGTTCTTCTGAAGAGACCGCTGCGTCACCTAAGGCTTGAGCGCGAAGCGGCCTCTGATGATGCTGATGATGATGCTGGCAATGATGAGGATCATTATGATGAAGGGGGGGAGGGCCCGCGCGCTGACGAGGGCGACGACATTGACGGTGAAGATGTCAACGACGGTGATGATGACGATGAATATGACGATCGCAAAAAGTGACGTTGATGATAACGATGCTGATTGTGCCGATGAGGACAATACCGTAAATGAGCGCAGTAATTCGGAAATCCTGTCGCGCTGCTATGGGCAACCTGTTGGCTCTCGTCTGGTTCGAACACCTCTGACCTGAAACTGGTGGCCAGTTCAGTGTTTGGGCGGACTTCGTGCGTGCGCGGGCACGCGGAGACGCAATCGCGCGGCCCGCATTGCATGGTTTGACAGACTTGGTGGGCGCGCGATGGTGTCTGAATGTGTTCGACATGCGTGCGCGAGTGTCTCGCATGGTTTCAGCTGCCAGACTGTGCCACAGGCCACCGGTTTGTTTTGTGATTTCGACGAGTGCGCGCGAAATTCTGTTTCGCCCCATCGAATGCCACTCGACTTCTCTGCGCGGGGCAACTGCGCGCTGTACTCTTCTTTCAAATCCAAAAGTGGTGACCGCAATGATTATGGAATGCGCGCAACAGCGCGCGCAAAGGCCACGCGCCCCATGGTTTGCAAGGAAGTCGATGGTAAACAATGTTAAGGCCACTGCGCGATACGACCTGGCATTCAAGACTACCGATCGCGCGTGGCATGTTTACACATCTATGTATGCATCCACGCTAGTTGTATGTGTATCTATAAACGCAGATGCGGAAGGGAACGGTGGCCCCAGCCTCCGTGCGTGCGCGGGGGGGAAGCCGGATTTCCTCTATGAGAATCTTAGCTTGGCCCCGACTAGTAAGACATCGCACTGCGAGCGCGCAAACGATGAGGCGCAAGCCACGCGGTGCGAACAGTGCCGCCTGAACTACAGGGTGCAAGCCATGCGATGTAAGTTGAAGCGCGCCCACCTATGGACAACCTCTGATTTAGAAATGGCATTGAATTAGATGAAACATCGCCCAACAATGAGTCGAACGAAACAAATGCTCTTTAACGCAGTTCTAGCTTACCAGCTGCAGGGATAACGAGCTGGCGCGTCGGGCACGCGAAGCAACTGTGCGCACCCCCCCTCATCAACGACTCGCCCCAGGCACCCCCGACGCCTGTCCTGCGCGCTGACGGCGTCGCCCTTTCCGAGCACGCGCGAAACAAACAACGCAAACAAACAAACGAGAAGGGGCGCCCCAACCCAGTCCGTCCCAGGGCCATTTCTGGCACCAGACCCAGCGCCGCCCCCATGACGACCCAGCACTCGAACCTCGTCTCTGCCCAACCCCAGCTCGGCTACAATGCTGGAAATGTGCTCTCTCTCTCTCTCTCTCTCTCTCTCTCTCTCTCTCTCTCTCTCTCTCTTGTTTATTTGTTTATATCTCTCTCCGTATATTTTATCATTATATATATACATATATCTATATATATATATATATAACAGACACCCATGCAGGGACAGGCCGCCCAGGCCCTGCGCGGATGTCTTCCCATGCCTCGGCAACAACCACATGCCTCCGAGTCAACAGACGGAGACGAGCTTCAAAGTCTTGCTGGGCCGCGCCAGGCAGGCCCAGGCTCGCGCAGTGGTGAGCATGCAAGAAAGCATCACACATGCAGGCGCACAGCAGCGACACATTCGGAGCGGAGGAAGAGGGCAGAGCTGAACCAGCGCGGCAATCCAAGGAATCATCACAAGGGCAATTGGAAAAGCAGCACCCATCCATTGGACACATAGCTCGCGACAGCGATGGCAGAATTTGCAATGACGTAGATCATCATAGCCCCGAGACACATCGAACCCCTATTCACGATGACTACACCCAAAGATACAGCCACGAGGATTAGAGTGAAAGCGTGCACCCGTGCAAACACCACGCGCGCAGACACGACGGACACACGCGGCGAGGCAAGGGGATGTCGCTGCTGAGTTTCGTCGGTTCTGAAAGACGCGATGGGAAAGATTACTGCGATCCACTTCGGGAGTCCACTTTCTCAATCGATACTGAAGGCCTTCAAGCGCCGTAGGGCCAGGAAGAGGTGGGGCATGGAGACGGGCGTAGAGTTCCCGTTGGAGCGTATCAGGGGGGAGATCAGAGAGCTGCACAATAGTCTAGACACTCTAGACCACATCAAACATTCTAGGTAAAAACGACCTGCGATGCCATCCTCGAGGGTCAACAACTCTGGCAAAGCAGACTGCGTTGCTCTCTGTGAGCCGTCGCAGCTCGCCCCAGCACTCGCGGATGCCAGGACGCTTCGCAGCAAGACGGGCGCGGCAGGCACACGAGAGAGCATCAAGATCTGGGGGTCCAATGCCAAACCCGAGCTTCTGAAGCGAAACAAGCATGTTTCAAGAGAACGCATTATATGGACCATTCGCAAGGCATTGTAGCATGTGCTTGTACATATGCATGACTTGCGTCGTGACCGGTTCAACCTGGAGGACAAGCTGGAGCACGGAGGCACATGACCAGAAAGGTAGAAACCGTCATCGCACATCCAGGAGCAAGCTGCCTAAGCATCGCACATGTGGCAACAAATTTCGCCAGCGGGGCACTCCGCGCCACGCCCGCAGCATCGGGGCCAATATACAGCCCCAAGTACTTGATTGCTGAACTTACTCCCACCATCTCCAGCCCCTTCGCCTCCTTGTACATCACGTCACTGACCTCCTCCTTCCTAACCCTCCCGCATATAAGAACAGTGCGCTTGCGGAAGTTGAGAGCCAACCCAATAGCAGACTCAAGAACAAGAAGCATGCGCCACGCGGCAACGGTCGAGCGAAAGACATCGACCACTCCAAAAAGACAGTCGTCGGCATAAGCAAGGCACAGAGCAACATGGGCGGGAAGGGTCTGTTGGATCCACCGCAATACAGGGTCAATACATAAACAGAAGAGGGCCATGGAACTGGGGTCGCCCTGACGCACGCCCCTTCTGAATCGGAAAGCTTCCACATGTCTGCCCGCCGAGTGTTACCGCGCCACAGTTATTCTGATAGAGAATGATGTAGAAGTTAGTGATGAAGGAGGGGGCATTCATAGCATTGAGCACAGCGAACATCCAAACATGCAGCAGCAACGGGGAAGCGGCAGAGAAATCAGTCGAGAGGATGGCGGCCGAGTCATGTGCGAGCAACTCTTGCTGGAGCCCCAACTTTCTGCCTGCGCTGCATTCGTGGGCATTTGTCTACCTTTGACACATGTCTGAAGAGGTGCAACAGTCACTTTAGAGAGCTCATTCAGGGGGTGGCAGAACACAGCAGCGAGGATCTTCGCATCGGAGTTAGACATGGAGAGCGGGCGCGTGCATGCGGCATCCCGAATAATGTTCCCTGTCCCGTCCCCCTCCTGTTCTCCTCCAGGTAAGAAAACCACCAGTAGTTCCCCCATATCGTCGGGCAGCTCTGAAACATTTCCACTAATGAGCTCGAGATTCAAATTGTAGAGGCATCTCGGCGCATCTCCAACCCGCCAGCACGCATATGGAATGCCGTCTGGACCAGGCATCGAGTTACGACAGTGCCGGATCTGTTCACAAAAGCTGTCAGATGCAATCATCCAGGAAACCTCGAGGTCCTCGGGAACTTTCTGAACGTGTCTCAGCATGTCCGCCAATCTAGCCCGGTCTTCCGTAGCTGGCGAAAAAAACACTTCCCCAATAATCAGCAAGCACATTGGCCGACTGCTCGAGGGTAGCGCATGGGCTGCCATTTGCGTCAAGCACATCAGTAAGGTAGGTTCGCGTGCTGAATTTCCTCCAGAGCTCCATCTTCCTCCGTGGCGTTACTATTGCAGCTTTCTGTGCATCGCCGTTCATGCTGTTATCGTTCTCAATATCCTCGCCCCCCTCGAATAAAAAATCTTAACATAGACCTCCTGCGTCAATTCGCAAAGACCATGGCGGTCATGACAGAGCAGGGTCTCGCTGTCAAAGAACCTCTGGAGCTAGGGATGGCAACTGACGGCCTTGCACGCCATGTGGTCCTGATGCGCTCGTAGCCCTGTCAGGGCTACCACACACCAATGATGCTTCAAAATAAATGTTGTGGCTATTGATTGGAAAGGAGATGCCGTGCGCGCTTGACTACTGAGCACATGATAGCCTTGACAGCTTGCAGGGCATCAGCAGCAGTGAGAGAATGAAGCTCGTCGGCTTTATTGTTCAACTCGGTGTCAAGTAATTCCTGATAGACTTCCTTCCTGCTAATCCAGTTGGGCACCCCGCTATGCTGGCCAGTGGGGGGCTTGAAAGTGTCAATTACGAATGGCACAGGAATATGATCAGAGACCTGGGCCTGACGAAACTTACCTATAACGGATGCACGAACTGTACGGTCAGCAGCAACCGCCGCTGGAATGTTGGAGTATATGCGACCTAAACGAGCGGCGTGGGCAATGCGACCGTCCCGCAACTCACGCCATGTATCATCCGCTTAAAAGAATTCGATCCAGTCGGAGCACTTCTGGTTAAAAAGCGCGTCCCGTCAGTGTACATCCTTCCTTCCTCCTCCAATGTAAAATTCCAGCCCCCAAGATGATTGAAAAACACTGCTCGGCAGGCGGTAAAGCCTCAAGCAGCTCGTCAAGGCTGGACGAGTAGACTGCTAGCGGCTCGCAAATGTTCGGCATATGGACATTCATGATTGTCAAGTTCTCTTTGCCCCCCAACATGACACTCATGAGCATCCTGCCTTCCTGAATCACATGATGTTGAATGGTATGAAAAACTGCTGGGCAAGATCCGCTGCAATGAACGTGGCAAGCCCTCCAGCCCTGGTGGAGTCCTGAAACATAGGGAAACCTACATTTGCATGGCGAAATTCTTGTCGGATACAGTTAGCGTCGGCGATAGTCCCGTGAGTCTCCTGAACAAACGATTTGGTGGCGCTTACAGAGTGCAAGGAATTTCTTGTAACTATTCGAGACATTCATCTGGCGACGAGTCCGCGCCGATCCGAAGAGACCAGGCGCATTCCAGGAAAAGATATCTAGAGAGGAGGCGGGGAGAAAAGGCTGCTGGTGCACGGCAAGCAGGCCGCAGGGCCAGTCAGGAAGCGGCAAAGGCTGCAGATGCTGCAAAAAGTGGGCATCGTCTGGCTGGCTAGCCAGATCGTGATCATAATCAGAAGAGCAAGAAGAAGAGGTGCCCGACGAGGACGAGGAGCTGGAAGAAGATGAGCATGTGATCTGCGAATTCGTGTTCGTGGCATCGTCTGCTGTCGTCCACGCGCAGCGCGCCACCGAAGAAGATGGTGTCGGAGACCGTCAGCGAGCACTGCCACAGCCGTCGATCCACTGCTGCATCTGGTCCACGGGGATGCCCCAGAAGGCGAGGTCGCTCATGTTGGGCTTGAGTAGCATTGGCAATGTGCCTTGTGTTCTTGCATGTGTTTCGCGTTCTCACGTCTTCGGGCTTCCGACTCTCCAAGATGGCCCCAGGGGCCCCGGAAACGGCCCCAAGACGGCGCCCCCTAGAGGCTCCACGAGACCCCCTAGAGGCCTAGAACGAAGCCTACAGAGGCCCCCACACCGGCGCTTAAGAGGCCTTAAAACTGCCTCCATTGGGCCCCCGAGCGGCCGCCCACGATATTCAAGCGAACATTCAAGAGGCCTCTAACCCACAACCCAGGCACGGTGGCGGAATGGGCCAAAGGCCACTCGATATCCGCCGCCCCCTGTCGATTCATCGCAAGTGTGCCTGGCGTGCTGGACTCTCTCGGTTTTGGTGTTGCTTCTTTTTTCAAAAGAACTCCCCCTGGGGCTTCGGCCCGTCCCGCCGGGGTCCCGGGAGGATCTTCGAGGAGCTCAATTACCACCAGAATCCTCCAAGACGGCTCAAGATGGTCTCCAAGATGGCCACGTTGGCCCAAGATGGCCTCCAAGATGGTCCAAGATGGCCTCCAAGCCCGCCCAAGGTGGTCCAAGACGGCCTCCAAGACGGCCAAAGAGAGTCCAAGACGGCCCAAGAGGCCCCCCAGAGGCCTCCAAGACTGGGCCTCCTAGAGGTCCTCCAGGAGGGCCCGAAGAGGCCAACATCATTGATTTTCCTGCGGCTTTTGAAAGATTTTGGAATTTGCTTCTTCTCCGCATTCCGACGGCTCAAGACGGCCCAAGAGGGCCCCAAGACGGCCCAAGAGGCCTCCAACACGCCCAAGATGGCCTCCAAGACGCCCAAGATGGCCTCCAAGACGGCCCCGAAGCGCCCCAAGAGGGCCCCAAGTCGGCCCAGAAAGGCCCCCAAGCCGGCTCCCAACGGCGTCCGACGTGCCAGGTACCCACCAAGATGGCCGAAAGTGGCTTGAAGCTGGCCCTAGACGGCCCAAGAGGCCCCCAAGAGGGCCTCCACAAAGGCCAGAAGAGGCCAAAAACATCGATAGTTGTAAGGTTTTTGTGTGATTTTGACATTTGCTTCTTTTCGGCCTTCCGACGGCCGAGACGGCCCAAGAGCCCCCAAAGATCGCCGAAAGATCGCCCAAGAGGCCTCCAAGATGGCCCCAGAACGGCCCAAGAGGGCCCCAAGACGGCCCCAAGAGGCCCCCAAGACGGCACAGGAGGCCTTTAAGACGCCCAAGATGGCCTACAAGACGGCCCTGGAGCATTCCAAGAGGGCCCCAAGTCGGCCCACAGAGGCCCCCCAAACGGATCCCGACGGCGTCAGACGGACCAGGAGCCCACCAAGACGGCCGAACATGGCCCTAAGATGGCCCAAGAGGCCTCCAAGAGGGCCTCCAGTAAGGCCCGAAAAAAACAAAATCATGTATTCCCCATGGTTATTGAAGGAGTGTGGCATTTGTTTTTTGTTTGCCTTCCGACGGCCCGAGACGGCCCAAGTGCCCCCAAAGATCGCCCAAGTGGCCCAAGACACGGCCCCAAGAGGCCCCCCAGACGGCCCAAGAGGTCTCCACGACGCTCAAGATGGCCTCCAAGACGGCCCAAGAGCCCTCCAAGACGTCCTCCAATAAGGCCCGAAAGGGTCAAAATGGCCTCCAGACGGCCAAGATGACCTTCAAGATTCCCACGTGTTCCCCGAAGGCTTTCCACACCGATTCGGGGAACACATGGTCCGATAGCTTGGCAGGTCTGGCCTCAACGTTCGGCCACATAGGCGCTTCCAAAAAGGCAGGGGGCGGCGGTGATTCGCCGTAGGCGTCTTCGATACAATTGGGCTGGTATCAAAACTGCAATGCGCATTGCGCACTCGGAACTCGCATATCGAAGAACGCCTGAATAGGTCGACGGGCTGGCATGCCCCAGAAAAGCAGGCCTCGCAGTTCAGAAGCTTACCCTTCGCCCCGAAAGTAACCTTAGAGACCTCCGTGACGTACTTGGTCCTGGTGCCGTGGTCGGGGCCAACGCTGAGGCCCAGCTCGCGCGTGAGGCCCAAATCCTGGAAGATACCTCACATCTCCAGGAGTTGCGGCGCGCGGCTGGCTGCAGAGATCCACTTGCAGTTCGCTCGTATCGATCCACCATGGCCGCCACCTCCGCCACGACGTCCTGGTCGCGCATCGCCTGGGCCCGCTCGGCGCCCAGGGACAGCGTCAGCCGAGATAGGGCCTCCAGCAGCTGGAGCCCCTTGGCCCTGCTCCCCCTCGGGCTCGAAGCCTGGCCGCTCTCGTCGTCCTCGTCCCCGGCCGCGGGCTTGTCCCTGCCCTGTAGAAACTCCACGGAGGGCCCCAGCCGCGGCTCGTGGCCCAGGAGGAGAAGGAGGAGGAGGAGGAGGAGGAGGAGGAGGAGAAGGAAGAGGAGGAGGGCCCATGCTGCACTCCACCAGAGCCCCGCGCCCCGGTGACGGCGGTCGCGCGGCGGCCCCGACTCCTTTCGGCACACCTCCCACTTGCTTCGTGGTCCTTAAACAAGGGCTCCCAACTTCGCGCTTCGCGCTGCGCGAAGCGCGAAGTGCGAATATCTTCGCGCTCTCGCGCCGCCTCCTAGGGGAGAAGAGGAGGACGAGGAGGAATCGGAGCCGAACCGCGAAGCGCGAATAACTTCGCGCCCTCGCGGGCGCCCCTGTTAAAAGAGTTCCACTGAGGGCGGAGCTGGCGGGGCCCAATGAGCGGGCCCGACGGGCGACGCCAGGCCCCGCGCCCCACGCCGATTCACGGCGCGCCCTCGCGGTGACCGCCCCGCGCCAAACAGGCGACCACTAAGCGGTCAGAGGCGGCGCCGTGTCGAAACATGGGCGGGCCACCGCGAGGGTGGCAGTGAGGCGGTCGTCAGGGGGCCACGGGCGGCGCCGCGGCGAAAATCCTCCGCGGATGTCACACATGGGCGGCAACGAGGCGGCCACCAGGTGGCCACGGGTGGCGACGCGGCGAAAACCTTGGGCGGCAACGGACGGGCGAGCAATGATAGGCAAGGAAAGGACCCCTAATCTAAGCTAGGGGGGCCAAAGACATTAGGGATTGGGGCCCTGGTCTGCGGGTGTACATATGAAACCAAACCGCCCAAACTTATTATCCCTAATGTGAAGACATGGGCCTCAGTGAGGCCACGTCTTCATAGTGTTATTCGGGTTCGGTGTGTTCTTTAGATCTTGATGAAGTGAGAACCCCTAAGTGCAAGTGTTGCTTGGGGAAGGGGCCCACATTGTGCAGTCCAGTCGACGCGCCAGCCAGCGGACGATGCGCCCACCACCACGCAAGCAGCCGGCGGAGAATTCGTCCCAACCAGACCTGACGAGGTGCCAACGAAGCGCTCACGAGCCGAAAACCCGGGGGGCGTCAGCCAGCGTACGAGGTGCCCACGAGGCGGCGCCCATGACGAGTCCACTGGCAGGAAAACCAAATGGCGCCAGCCAGCGCACGAGGCGCTCACGGTCTGCCCGCAGGCACCCAGCGGAAGAAAACTTGGCCGCGACGGCCAGTTTCTTGAAAGCGAAGAAAGGAAACCCTTAGTACAAGCACTACTTGTTGTGAGCGCTTGTATGCTGCATATTTTCATACAAGAATTTATATGTATGTACATCGATGTGCTTATATATAATATATATATACATACAAATGTATATACATATTTATATACATATTTATACATCTATATATATATGTATCTAATGAATGTATGACCGTCGCCGTACTAAATGGTTCCTCGGCTCGGAATATGATCGAGTTAGGACAGCTATGGCTCGCGGTCGTTTGAGTTTCGAAGTCAGAGCTATTGGGGTCTGTCAGGGGGCGGTTCGGGGCCTCTTGGGGGATTGGGGGGACTTTCGGGGCCGCTTTTGGGCCTATTGGGGGCCTCTTGGGGCCTCTCTGGGGCCTGCTGGCGGTCTCGGGGGTCCCCTTGGGGCGGACAATCCGCCGCGGAGGGCTCGAAATTTAGATTCGAGTTCGCCCTCTGGGACCCCTCTGAAAGACCTCTGCGTGCTCTTTTGGGCCGGCTTGGGCGCGTCTTGGGCCGTCTTGGGGTTCTCTTGGGGCGTCTCGGGGCCGGCCCTCTTGGGCCGTCTTGAGGTGTTCTGGGATGCCGTTTGGGCCGTCTTGGACGCCGTGAAAGCCGAAAAACGTATACGCTGAAAACGGTTGCTTTCCTATCAGGAAGGGGACAATATTTACCTCTTGGAGCTCTCTTGGGAGGGCTCTTAGATGCCTCTGGGGGCGTCTTGGAGGCAACTTGGGCCGTCCGGAGGCCATCGGGAGCGTCTTGGACCGATCGCTCGGCGACTCGGGACCCTCGTGGACCTTGTGAAAGGCCTCTTGGAGCCCTCCTGGCCCGTCTTGGGCCCTCTTGGGGCACTCTGGGGCCGTCTCGGGCCCTCCAAGGGCGCTCGCGACCCAGCACCGCCAGCACCAGGAATGACGTCAGCTGCTGTCTACGCCGATCGGTTCACATTGCATCAGTACGCAGCTATCTTTCGGTGCACAAGCATACCTACCTACCTACCTACCTACCTACATACATACATGCATAGGCACATACACACGCGCCGATATGTGTGTATATATACATATATGTGTGTACACGTGCATACATACATACATGCATGCATCCATACATACACATACATACATACACACGTACATATATACATGCATTCATCCATGCGAGCATTCATGCAAGCACGCATATATACAGTATTACATACAAACATATGTACATATATGCATACATACATACATAGGTCAGACACGCATGCGTATACACATATCTACATCGATACATATATGCATTCAGACATCCGCCATACATTCAAGCATAAACATATACCTACATGTATGCATTCATACAGTCCTGTAGGCATGCATGCATACGCGCATACATGCAGACATGCACACATGCAACCATACACACATATAGATATATACATATATACATACTCATATAAATCGATAGGTACACACATACACACATACGTCCGTGCATAGATATATGCATACTTATATGCATACATGCATATGTGCACACAAACACACGTACCTACGCAACTATGCACATGTATGTATGACATATATTTTAAAAACAAGTACATACATACAAGCATGCACGTCTACCCACACGCATGCAACCATACAATCATACATACATACATGCATGCATGCATAGATGCATACATACAGACAGTCACACAGACATACAGACCCGCATGCATCATGCATGAATGCATACATAAGAACGTATGTGCGTACACACAAGCAATGTACATACACACGCACATGCACACACATACACACACATACACATGTACACACGTTCACATACATATACTCATATGCGTACCGCATACACAGGTACATACATATGCGCATGCATGTATAACCACACATACCTGTACACATTTAGGCGCGTAGCCATAACCATATACAAACGCGCCTACATACCTACACACATACATACATACATACATGCATGCATGCATGCTTACATACATAAGTGATCGCCAACACACATAAACGCATACCTACATACACAACCGCGTATACAGACACCTACATACATACATACGTATGCACATACAAATGTACACACACACACAATCACACATACATGCACATGCACACGCACACACATCATAGATGTGCGGGCGGGCACAACTGACTATACGCCAGTGCTGTTCGCAGAGGCGAGATCGGGCACCACGAGGGCTTGGAGCCCCTGTGTGATCGGCAAGAGCATGCCCCTAATCCTCTGGGAGGGGGCCCAAGTCAGGATTGCCAAGAGCACCAGGGACACAGGGTACTCCAGATTTCGTAATAAAAGGGAGGGGGTCTGGACCCTCCAAGACAGGCCATTTCAGACCCCCCCTCGTGGGAGAACCCTCCAAAACATCGTCCCCAGACCCCCCCAGGCCCTCCAAGATAGCCTGGAAGAGACCCCCCCCGAAATGAGACCCCCCTCCCTTTATTACGAAATCTGGGGTATCTTCCAAGCTGCCACAGACGAAGCCACGCAGAAGCCTCCAGGGAAGCTCCAAGGCAGCCCAAGAGAGCCCCAAGACAGCCCAAGGGGCGCCCAAGATTGCCCAAGAGGGCCCCGAAGGCGGCCCCAAGAGCGCTCCAGGAGCGCTTCAAGTGGCCTCCAAGAGAGCTCAATATGGTCACAGACGGTCGAAGAGCGATCAAAGACACCGACGATCGCCTCCAGACGGCCCAAGACGGCCCCAAGAGGCCCCAAGAGGCCTCCAAGATGCGTCCCAGGAGGGCCCCTCGGCGCAAAAATTGGCCCGTTCCCTTCGTGAAACGTACATTTTTCACAAATTTGCCTTTTGGGCTTTCCGACGCTCCCAGACGGCCCTGGAGGCCTCCAATACAGCCCCAAGGTAGCCCAGAGGCGTTCGAGCCGGGGTCATCCGGGCAACGGTGGATCCCAGCTCGAACGCCGCCGGGGGGAGCAAAGGGCCCGAAAACGAACCAAGAGCGCACCAAGGGGCCCCCGAGACGGTCAAGAAGGCCCCGAGTAGCCAAACCAGCGTTCGAACACGCCCAAGATGGTCCCAAGACTGCCCAAGAGACCCCCAGGAGGGCCCCTCGGCGCAAAAATTGGCCCGTTCCCTTCGTGAAACGTACGTTTTTCACAAATTTGCCTTTTGGGCTTTCCGACGCTCCCAGACGGCCCTGGAGGCCTCCAATACAGCCCCAAAGTAGCCCAGAGGCGTTCGAGCCGGGGTCATCCGCGCTCTGGTTGACCCCGGCTCGAACGCCGCCGGGGGGAGCAAAGGGCCCGAAAACGAACCAAGAGCGCACCAAGGGGCCCCCGAGACGGTCAAGAAGGCCCCGAGTAGCCAAACCAGCGTTCGAACACGCCCAAGATGGCCCCAAGACTGCCCTCCCCCTCGCCATCCTCCCCAACCTCACCCTCCTCATCCTCCTCAACCTGATCCTCGACCTCCTCATCCTCTTCAATCTCATCCTCCTCATCCTCCTCCTCCTCCCTCTGCTCCTCCTCCACCTCCGACTACTCCTCTTCCGTTCTTTTTTCCATGCGCTTTGCCATGCCTCTCAATCTTTTCTTCTGGCACTTGCCACTGCACTGTAACGCCTGGCAGCTACGAGCAGTGAAGGCGGAAACGCGGCGATAGCCGCCGGTACGAATCAAGGGGTCGGCGGATGTGGCGTGAGCCTGGAGAATCTTCCAAGCTGCCACAGACGAAGCCACGCACATGTTTGGGGATAACCCCGAAGGCCGAGGACCTGGGTTAGGCCACTAATCCATTGCGTCAGTAAGGTTAGGGGTTGCATCATGATGGCGGCCAGACCTGGGACAGAGAACATCCTTCAAGACACTTCAAGACAACGAGGCCCTCCGCTGGCCAAACTGAAAGGCACTCGAGGGCACCCTCCCGGGAAGCAAAAGAACATCCAACAGGCACGAAAAACATAAGGCTACCCTCCCCGAACCGACCTCGACCTTATACCTTGTCGGGAATCTACTGACCCGGGTCAGTCCAAAACCGGAAAAGTCCAGCCTTGCTAGATCCTGCAGAATCCTGCAAGATCCTGCAAGACCCTGCAAGACCCTGCGCCCCCACCCGGACCAAGTCGCAAACTCTGCAGGATCCCGCAGAATCCTGCGCTCCGGCTGACCCCCGCTTGCACCGACCCCCGGCCTCGAGGCCCCCGACCTCCGTCCGACAGCAACGACCAGACCACCGACGTCATGTTTTTTTCATGACGCGGCCCCCAGAGGTCCGGACCCCTTCCCCAGGACCGGTTTTTCATCCCGAGTCGTTTTCTGACGGTCCTGAGGGCCGGTGGAGGTTCCCAGAGGCCGAGAATGGCGAAACACCTCCCGCCGTGATGTTTTCATGACTCGAGGGGGTCTGGGACTTCGGGGCCCCTGTGCGCCTGCAGGCCTCGGGCCCCCGCCTCGGCGGCGGCGCCCCTAGGTTGCCACCAGGGCGGGGAGAGCGCGCCGGCTTCTGGCCCCCCCCCCCCCGGAGCCGCAGAGCTGGCCGGGCCAGCGCCCTGCCCAAAGGGCGCCGACGCCCCGCCTCTCCCGAAGGGGGCGCCTCTCGGGGGGTTCCTGGGGGCCTCCTCCTCCTCCTCCTCCTCCTCCTCCTCCTCCTCCTCCTCCTCCTCCTCCTCCTCCGGGGGGGTCCCTGGGGGACCTCCTGGGGGCCCCTTCGCTGGAAACGCCCGCTCGCGAGCGGGTGCCCCAGCTGGGCTCCCTCTCGGGGGGCCGTCTCTGGGTCCTCCATGGGGCCCTCTTGGGGCGCCTCCTGGGGGCCGTCCTGGGGCCCTCTCGAGGGCCGCCCGGGGGCCGTCTTGGGGTGCAACCTGGGGGCCCTCTTTGGGGCTGTCCACGGCGCCGACATCCAGCATCCCGAGGGCGAGATGGAGACGGGCCGGTGCCCCTGCCAGCCCGCCAGCGCCCACGCGTTTCTTTGCAGGGCGCGGGGGGCGCTCGGGATGAGCTGGCCCCGCCTCTACGGCTGTAAGGCGAATCGAGACGAAGCCAGGACGAGGACAAAATCGGGTGAAGATAAATCGAGAATCTCTGAGAGCCGGCGGCTCTGGAGGATGTCTCGGGCGCCGCGGCCTTCTCGGAGCGTTCCAGAACGTTCTGAGATAGTGCTGGAACGCTCTGGAACGGATTTCTCCTCGTCCTCCCTAAAGACTGCACGAGACTAAAAATAACCGATCGGTTAGATTAAACGAATTCGTTTAATCTTGCCGATCGGCTAAAGTTAACTAATTAGTTTAATTATGGGGGTAGCTGGTAGGTTAAATCGTAGGCTAAATATTAGGTTAGATCTTAGGGGGTAGGTTAGGTTAGGTTATATTTTAGGGGGTTGGTTAGGTTATATGTTAGGGGGTAGGTTAGATTAGATGTTAGGTTATGTGTTAGGTTCTATGTTTGGGTATGCGATAACCAGTATGTGTAGCTTGTATTGTCTTGCACCGTTTTACACAGCAGCTGCGTCCAATGTTTTGAACAGCATGTCAAGGGCAACGCAATACTTGCCAATGCCTTTGTTCCCGATCTGCCAGGATGAGCACCGCTCGGCGCAAGCAAATGCGAGTTTGCGCATACTTGACATTAGATCCTCGCCACGGAAGCACCACATCTTTTTAGGGCTTGATCGATCCAAGCAGCAGTGCAACAACAATGTGTTTTTATAGTTATGTGAAACAACTCATTATCATGCGCGTCTTCGCTATTTACAAAGAAAGCCTGTATCTCGTTCCACAGACACAAGAACGTGTGGCACGTGTCTAACAAGTCCAAGCGCATGTTCCTTGGAGTTGTATAGCATTCCTGTGGAATCGCATCCAACTTTTCATCGAGCAGGACACTCAATTGAATTAGCAGCCGAACCTTGGATGCATCTCGATATCGGGATTCATTCTTTTCTGCCATATTTCAAAGAGGACTGGCCCCAGGCACTTTATATCAGCAGCTTTTCCTCTGAGGTTTGCCTTCGCCCGATTGCTGAACATAGATACCTTTATATGGGAAAATCGAGTATTCACCTTGTCGCGCTTGTAAATGTCAAAAATATCTTTCTGTATGGTCGCCATGTTCTGGGCGGGATCACCTATGAGCACATAACGGGTCAAGCCAAACAATACAGAACCATACAATTTTCTGTCCAAGCCCAAATATTTGATGTGCATCCAACCTGGCTTTACCGTCAAAATTGTAACGCCCGGGACCTTAAACAACGGGTGTTCTTTCTGATGACCCATGGCCATCCATGTAGCTATAATGTGCCTGTGCTTTAAACATTCAGCGTTTTTGCGGAAATCCCACCATGGCATAGTCGTTGAGTTGCAGGGACACCACCCGCACGGGCCATTCAAAATGTTATTATTAGGCAGACCCAAGTGCTTAAACATGTAGTCGAGATCACCGATCAGCCCCCCCCCGCACGCGTAGTGCCCCCCCCCCCCCCCCAGCGAGCAATCCCGTGGGCGAGCCCTCAGGCATCGGATTGCCTAGCTCGTCGATCTCGGGCCACGTGCCCAACCACAGGTGCTCTAGTGACCACCTGAGCTGCCTAAATATATACATTAAGGTTTTGCCTGCTGCGCCTGACGTTTGAACTGCTTCGAGCAACATGCAGATCACGAGTTGAGACATGTCGGTCGGCCCTGTCGCAACGAGCGAGCTCCAGCTCCAAATGTCCATGAGTTTCCCCCAAGCTTTCCCAAGGCCAGTAATCGGCGTTCCATCGCCGTGCACAGAAATCGGTATGGCCAAGGACTCGTGGTTGGGGCGGCCGCGAATTGGATGTGATAGATATTGTGGCGTCGATCTCACGTCCTGCCAGAACGCCCGCAGCACTGTGGCGGACGGGCACATAAACGATTGCCATGCATTTTTGTGGCAGTGGAACATCTTCGCAAAAACCACACGCGGGCGCAACATGTCCATGGTCCGGAAGTGAGTCCCACAAGCGCTCTGCTTCAGAATTGCCCTGAACGGCAGCGGGTAGAAACATGAATGAGGGGGGCACTTCTTGACGAGCTGGTTGCTCATATGCTGGGGGTGCCGCCCAGAGGTTCCAAGGGCGATAGGAACTGAACCGCGTCCATCTCTAGTAGACCTGCTGCCTGGGCGGCGAGGTCGTCCTTCATGAAACCAGAGATGCGCTGGACTTGTTGCGGAGTCATCCGTCCCCAGCTCCACTCCTGCAACAGGTATGTCGCCAATTTACTACTGACCTTCGCGGCGGCCTCGGCGGCAGCAGCCGCCTTGGCTCACTGCCTGATGCCGCCGCGCCGCTGGAACATATCCACGGCGTGAGCAACAACTGCGAGCAACAGATTTGGAGCAAAATCTCGAGCCACAACTTTTACGGAACACCTGCGAGTTCGTGTTGAGGGCGGGTTGGGAAGTCCAGTTTGGGTTGAGCCGAAACCCAAAGTCAACTTTTTGAACAGTGCAGTTTGGGTTGAGTTTAAACCTAAAGTCAACTTTGTGAACAACGCAGTTTGGGGTTGGGTTCGGATGCGAACTAGACATCCCAATCCGACCTAAACGCTTCTGTTTTGCTTAGCTATCAACTGCGACTTGAACAAGCAATGTGGAGCAATGCCGAGAATATCACATAGGCCTCGAAATACCATGACGCCGCACTCGAATTTGAGACCCCCTCCCTTTCGGGAAAAGGGGGGGGGGTCTCGAATTGGTCCGGTTCCAATTGGATTCTACCACGTTCCCACCCCCGAAAGGCCTCCCACGACACCATCCTGAGGGCCCCCCGCGGCCTCCGGAATCCTCGTGTCTACATCGGGAAGTCTGAACTTCTTAAGGTGCGTCTGTACTTGTGTGAACTGGACTAAGCTTCAACCGAAATGGACGACTGAACTCAAAGAGCGACTGATCTTGAACCTCAAGGACGTCTGACTTCAAAGAGCGTCTGAATTTCAACGCCAAGGACGTCTGAACCTAAACCTATAGCAACGTCGGGCCTCAAACTAAATTGTCGTGTAAGCTTGAACCTAGAATGACGCCTGAACTTAACAAAAAACATTGAACTCTAATGCTCTGCATGCTCTCAAGACGCCTCTGGGGGAGGGCGGGGGGATGGGAAGGGGGGAGCGCGATAAGGAAAAGGGTGTGTTTTCAACGGCACAGCGCTGCACTGGCACACGGAGGTGAAGGCGAGAACGTCGTTGTCCTCGTTGGGCTCGCCGTGCTGCTTCAGGACTTCAGGAACGCCTTGGCAGCCTTGACGGTCTCCTGCGCCCTCTCCACGTGCACGGCAGTCTGACCGAGCGCAGACTGGATCTTGCTGCAGCTGTAGGCGGTCCCGTCGCCGCACTCCTTGAACCTGTGCATCTTGGTGAGCTCGCGATTGTCCTCCTCCATCTGCTCGATCTGCACCTCCATCTTCTCCTTGACGTCGACTTGCACGCCCGACAGCTTCTTCGCGGCGGCCAGCTTGTCGTAGGCCTTCGTGGTTCGTGGTCTCTTTCAGGCATTTCTCCAGCGCGACGATCGCCCCCCCGATCTTTTGGTGCGCCTTGTACGGCACCTCGCCAGAGTCAGCCTTCTTCGCCTCAGCGTTCGTGAACTGGAAGCCAAACTGCATGCGATCGACGGCGTCGGAAATCTGCATCTGCTGCTCTGGCGTTACATGTTTGCCCTTCTGCAACGTGTTCGACTTCGTCACCTCGTGGCTGGACCCGACCACGACCTCGCGGGCGGCGCAGAAACGTTGGCCGTCGACTTGCCATTCCTCCACAGCGCCTGCGCGGATGGCCGCCTCGAGGCCCTTCCCCCCGTCCTTGAAGCGCTCCTTCATGATGTCGAAGTGGACGCCGATGCGTTTGTCATTCCCGTACTTGGTCTTCTTCTGCTTGATCTCGGCAGCGAACCACGGCGAATGCCAATTCGGAACGAGCCTGCCGCCGTCCTTCATGAACATGTTGATCACGAGCTCTGTCTCCCTCGCCCTCTTGCCGCTCGGATGGCGGTGGGCATCGTCGAGCAACGTCTTGACTTCGTCTGGCAGCGTGTCGCGAATTTGCGCAAGCTTCCGCATCTTCACCTGGTCCGAGCTTGAGGGGTGGCGGCAGCAGGCTTCTTATTCGGGTTCTTCAGGACCATCCTCGGGGGGCCTGCAGGCTTCTTCATGACGGCACAAGTCTTCGACGAGGCGGCTGGCTTGCCGACGCGTGTCGCTGAGGCTGCTGGTTTGCCGACGCCTGCGCGTGGCTCATCTTCGTCATCATCATCTGCCCCAGCCTCGTCTTCTTCCCCAGCCTCTGGATGGCCATCCTCGTCGGTCTCCTGGAGGTCCTCGGGCTTCACAGCTTTCAACGCCTGGATCTGAGCGGCTGCTGATTTGGCACTCATCGCGCCGAGCAATGCAGCGCGTTGGGCATGCCTAGCACTGGTCAGGATATCACACCGCGCCCATCTCGAGTTCAAATGGCTACATGCGTTATCATATGTGGATGGGTCTGTAGAGGCCCATGGGGGTGTGTAAGGGGCCGTAGGGGGCTATGGGTGAGGTGACTGACGTACTAAATGCGTTCAGTTCTGGCTCGGGAATGCACTAATATTGGAATTACACATAAACCGAAAAGTTGAGTTCGGGTTGAGTTTAAACCCAAACTCCACTTTTAAGCCCCAAACTCAACCCAAACTCAACTTTCCAAGGCTCAAAAGTTGAGTTTGGGTTTAAACTCAACCCAAACTCAACTTTTCGGTTTTCGTGTCGCTACCAATTCGCAGATATGTTCAATCATTATTGCATTGGTTTTGACTGGTGGGATGTAGAACGAGAACTGTAGGATGAGCCCCGGTGAATGAGCGCGGCGTGCGGATCGAGCAGCATACATGCATGTGACAACTGTTTTTCTAGTAGTCATGCAACCAGTTGTAGTAAACGTTCGAGGCAGCAGCAACGTGTGCGAGACTAGCGATGAGGGCAGCGCCGCGAGCGAGGACGTCCTCAGGCGACATGTGCCTGGGGGTGTTCGCCTCAAGCTGCTTCAAGCACATCCTGACCTCCTCGTCGTGATCGATGGTCTGCTCGACGCCCTGCTGGACGACCTGCTCGACAGTGCTCTCGATGGCCTGCTTGGTGGCATGCTCGATGCCCATGCCCTTTTCGAAGGTGCTCTCGCTGGTCTGCTTGGTGCCCTTGCCCTTCTCGAAGGTGCTCTCGATGGTCTGCTCGATGCCCTGCTCGACGTGCTGCTCGATGACCTTGGCCATCTTCGAAGGCGGAGGATGCGAGGAAGACGAAGAGGCGGCCGCGCGTTTGAGCAACGAGCTCTTGGGCCACAAACGCGCGGCAACTCTAGGATGCTGGTGAACTGGCCTGGCTGCCACAGGGCCTGGCGGCACTGGGCCTGGCGGAACTGGCGCAGGAAGAGGTGCGTCATCCTGGGCCCCAGGACGTGCGGGGATCCTCGCCAAAGAAACCGGAATCGTCGAGCCGCCGCCAATCTCGGGCCACGCTGACCCGTCCAACTCCAGGGCGCACTGGGCGTACCATGGCTTCTCAAACTGCACGAAAGCAACGCACTTCAGGGCATTCGCGATGTTTCCCTTACGAACGATATGAACCTGGGAGATCTGAGAACAGCCCTCGGCCTCCAATCTCGATCGAATCATAAGCTGCGTAGCTCTGGCATCGATTTGCCCAAGAAACACCTTGCTGAGATCAACGCGTGAACCATCGTATAAAATCTGCGATGCCATAACTTCCCTTTGGAGCCATTCAACCGCTACGGAGCCACACTTGAAACTCTATGGGCGAGGGTGGGCTCGAGGGGGCGAAAGGGAGATGCGTGCGAGGGCGATTGTTATTTAGACGTGGACTATATAAGTAAGTCGCACATGGCTCACATGATCATATAACAGTAAATCCCACGGAATACACACATGTACCATATATACATATAAAGCAATGCAAACTAATCCACTTCAACGTTCAAAGCGCACGTGATCAAATAATTCACACTTACACTATGAGCGAGATCTGTGGTGAGTAGGTTTAGGCGTGTAATAAACAAGCCGCGCCTAGCTTCATCTGGTCGCATTTATACTGTAAGCCGATGCACATCCATAAACCAATTCAAACGAACTTACATTGACAATCCAGACGCCCATGGTGCCTAAAACACTCAAGACACTCTCAAGACGAGGGGGGGGGGGGTCGAAGAGAGGCGGAACGTTGCGCATCGCAGTTCGCATTGTACGCATACGAACATCATGTCGTAGCAATCGTCCCGCACTTTGGCTGACTAAACGCAGCCGTGAATACTAGAGAGAAGTAGGCCTGGCCCCGCGCAAGCCTGCTCTAGCCCAACCCAATACACAATAACTCTAAGTGCGAAGCGCGTGAGCCGCCCTCTTGGCCTTGCAGTCCGAGCAATAGCCGAACCACCGATCCTTCGGGCAGCCGATGCCCTCGTCCTTGAAACGCTGCTGCCCCCCCACGCTGTCTGGCTTGTTGTTCGGGCGCTCCGTGACCTTTGCCGCCTTCATGGGCGTGGCCTTTGCCGTCTTCACGGGCGTGACCTTTGCCGTCTTCATGGGCGTGGCCTTCGTTGCCGCCTTCATGGGCGTGACCTTCGCGGCCGTCTTCATGGGCGCGACCTTCGCCGTCGTCATGGGCGTGGCCGCCGTGGCCGTCTTCATGGGCGTGACCTTCCTGGCCGTCTTCATGGGCGTGACCTTCGCGGCCTTCACGGGCGTGACCGTGGCCGTCGCCTTGGCCTTTTCGACCTTCCTCTTCCTTGGCAGCCTGACGGGAGCCAACTCCTGGGCGTGGCGCAACATGTCCCAATCATCGCCAGAGATACCACTGGGCTGCATCAGCGGTGGCGCACGCCCGAGAAACTCCACCACCGCCGAAGCACTCGGGTAGCAGTCGTCATCCGTGCCTGACCCAATCTCCAGGTCAGCCGCGAGCCTCTTGAAGGCGCTCGGGAGGTCCACGTCGCTCACCTCGGGATCTGGGTTCTTGTCCCTCTTGGCAGGCGCACGCGTCGGTGCCCTCCTCGGCGTCCTCGGGGCGCCGTCGTCACCTGCCCCCAGCCCGTCTGCCGACGGCGAGCGCAGGACTTCACGGCGACCCTGCCCGCGCGACCGCGGCCCTGGCGGGGCCGACTGGGAGCGGGGAAGGGCCTCCACCTCCTCATCCACGTTGGTCCGCACCATCCCCATCATCACATTAATGCAATCCACCTCCGCCACGCCTGCCTTCTGGAAGCAGCGGCGACGGGCCTCGGCGACATGCTTCGCATCCCTGAGGTTCGACAACATGATACGAATCATCGTGGACACTGCGATGGCCCAAACCTCTTGCGCCTTGTTCGAGAAATCCGCCTTCTTATCATCATCAACTAATTTCAAGGCTTTCTCGAGCTTGAGGGCGAGGGCGCAGCCGTTCGTGCATGCGACGAGGAGGCGCATGAGCAACGGTTTGATGTGCAACAACAGATCAGCGCGCGGAGCCGTCTTCCACGTGAGGCTGGCCTGCACAACAGGCAAGAGGAACCCGTAGATGTCTCTGTTATCGTTGCGATCCTCCCTGATGAATTTCTCGATGCATTTCTGGAGGTCGCCCACAAATATCAATGGATTAGGATGGTGGCGAGTCGACTGGGCGGGCGCATCACTCTCGGCAGTCGGCATCGCGGTCGACCACTTGCCAGCGGCCATCGCCTCAGGGAGCTGGCACAGAGAGCACAAAAGCAATGTGCGATACTCAACTGTAAAATCAAAAATCGCGCGGAATGACAAGTTCTCAAAAAAATGCCCGAATCGGCTACGGAGGAGGATGGAGAAGAGGATGTTGTTGTATATTTGCGAACCCAAACTAAACCCAAACTACACCCACACTGAACCAAAACTATAGATCATGTGGGTTGAGTTCGGGTTGAAACTAAACCCAAACTAAACTTTCATGATCGATTCAAATCCAAGGCCAAACTAAACCCAACCCAAACCAAACCCAAACTCAACCCAAACTCAACCCAAACTAAACCCAACCCATCTGAGTTCGGGTTGAGTTTGGGTTTCAATTAAGCCCAAACTAAATTTCCAGTAATATATATGAGAGCAACTTCGAAATACCTGGCCATTCTTTTCCCACCAAACACGAATGGGGCCGGCTCTGAGCGCCCACTCTAAAATTCGAGCACGAAATACAAAATTGCGAAGCCGGAGAACCATGTCAACAAACATATGTCATCATGTCGGAGTGCACAGCCAGAGCCGGTCCCGACCATGTTTGGTGGAAAACATACAAAGTCCCCAAATAGTTTCCTGCCCATCGACCTTCCTGGGAGTTCAGTTTGGGTTCGGTGTCAATCCAAATTCAACCCGCAAGCTTCGGAAAAAAACCTTATCCTACGTCCTTTGTCCCTCCCCTCTCTTTCTACCTTGTTGTGTCAACTTCAACTCTTTTTCATCTCTCGACGGTCTCTTTTCATCTATTTCCCTACTACGTGCTTTTCACTCTCATCTTCCCTCGCAAGACTGCAGTCGACTAAAAGTATAATACCTACTTAGGACAGGGCACGATGCAAACCAGGAGGGAGGACCACGCTATCGAGCTCGACGTCGACGGACAACTTATCACCGCATGCTCCCAATAATAACTACGTCACATCACAATAAACAAACTAGATCTAACGTAAGGCTACACCGATGACAAACCTACCACACCATACATCACAACACCATAAAACAACATGATATGACGTAGACCCACAGAGGTTTATACATGTACATCTATTGTAGCAACACCATTTCGAACAACCTAACCCAACCTAACATAACAGATAACCTAACCTAACAAAACAACCTAACCTAACGGATAACCGAAGCTAATGTTTAGCCTAACCGATAATCTAATTATTGGTTTAAATTTGAGGGCAGCGGGTAGTCTATTTCTTAGGCTTGGGCTAATTCTTAGGGTAACGGTGAGTCTAATTATTAGTCTATTTCGGTAGTCTAGATTAACCGAATCAGGTAACTTTAACCTTCGTAGGTTAGGTTAGACGAATTCGGTTAATCTAGCCGATCGGCTAATTTTAGTCTCATGCAGTCTTAAGGGCTAGCCCCGTCTGGACGAAGCCAGGACCGGGACAAAATCGGACCGGGGCTTCCCAAACGGGGCTTAGCTAAACGGGGTCTTCGGCTTGTCCATCTGAGCCCGTGAACTATGCCCCCGTCTACGGCGCCCAGGGCCCTCCAGACCAGGGCATAGCCAAACGTGGAAATCGGCGTTCCCCGTGCTCCCGCTTGCTGTGCCCCCGTCTCTGGCGCCCTGACAGGACTGGGACAACATCGCACAAGGACAGATGGAAGCTCCCTGAGGTCTGGCGGCTCTGGAAGATAGACCGGGCGCCACGGCCGTGCCAGAGCGCTCAGGCAACGCTCTGAGAGCGATGCGGAGCGCTCTGGAACGACTCTTCCCGGACCTGGTCCCGCCCAGTGCTGCTCCTCTTCCTCCTCCGATGAAGGCGGCATGGAACCAAGCTGCAGAGCGATTGTGGCGGGTCAGGCGGGGTATGCACTGCTAGAGGAAAAAGAGCCGTGCACATACGCTGATTTTGGCCAGGTCTGTCCTGAGCCCAAGATCGGTGCATACGCCCTCCTGCCCTGGCCAGGAAGGCATATGCACCGATCCTGGGGCCAAGGATGGGCCTTGCCAGGATCGGTGCATGTGCATAGTTTTCTTCGCCCGAACTGCTACCAACTCCGTGGTGCGAGGGGAGGCCGCACAGGCCCGGACGCGGCCACAACGTAATTAGCCCTGCGAGCGCACGAGAAGAACACGGAGCGCTGCGGCGCGCCCGACGGAAGGACGCATGGCAGGACAGCTCAGAGCCCAGCCCCAGGCACTATAGAAACAATACCTCTTGTGAGGTCCGCGCGGCTTTCTTTGAGGAGGAGGAGAAGGAGGAGGAGGAGGAGGAGGAGGAGCACTGCCCCCCCCCTCCCTCCCTGGCGCGGTGTTCTCGCCAGGGGCGGCGCCGGAAGCGCCGCCACGTGTGGGGGGGGGGGGCGCCGATGCAAGGAGTCCGCGCGGAGCTCCGAAAGCTTCGTCTCGTGGCGCGCTTGCTTCCTCGACTGCAACCCGCCGCATCCCGTGCACTGCGTCGGTCCTTCAGCTTCTCCTCCAGCTCTTCTCTCTCGACGGACTCGGGGAAGGTGAGGTCCTGCGGGCCGAGGCGGTGCGGAGCTGAGGCCCGGCGTCGGCCTGCAGCGCCCGGGGGCTGGGGGTGGGTAGGAGGCGGCACCGCCGGCGCCAGCGCGAGGCGCCAGGGAGGGCCCTTCCGGGGTCTGGTCCCCCCGCTCGCTCGAGGCATCCCCCTGCCCTCCGCTCGGGGAGGCATCGTGGACCCCCCATCGCTGGAGGCGGCCCCTCCCTGGTGGTGCTGGTGCCGCCCCTTCTGCCCCAGACGGTCGGACCTGAGAGCGAAGAGCCTCCTGCGAGAGCATGAGGCCCTCAGCCTGCCAAAACACCACAAACCATTAGATCATTCGAGGGCATCCTCCCCCAGGATGCACAAGAACATCCAAAAAGCTCGAAGAACATTAGAGCACCCTCCCCGAACCGACGTCGATATTATACCTCGGTCCGACCGTAAGAAGTGAGGATGGCCGTTGGCTCTGAGAGGGCGTAGGTGGGGTTTGGAGGGACGGAGGCGGAAGAGGCAAAAGAGAACGGAGGCGAAGGAGGCCGAGGAGAGGAACAGTGAGAGGGTAGGAGGTAGGCACGAGGTGAGGAGCAGGCGGAGAGTTGAAAAGGAGGGGGCTAGGGACATCAGGTGCGAGACATGGCCGAAGCGAGTGGACATCAGCACGCAGAATGCCAGAGTAAGTGTGATGAAGTGAGCGCCCTCGCTGAGCCAACACTCGCGCCCTCAAAAGGAAATGTAAGACCTACCAGCGCACTCAGCACGACCTAGTGTGCAGGCAGCGCTCAGGTAACAACCGCGCACAAATCAATGATACCAGCGCGAGGTGGCAAACACGTGTTTCGTGCAACAGCACTGCGTGTGCATCCACATGCGTGTGCGACCCGATGTGTGTGTGTGTGTGTGTGTTGTTTTCTTGGGGGGTCTGTGTGTGCGTGCGTGTAGACCTCCATGTGGGTGAACACCCATGTGTGCGGAACCCCGTGCGTGTTTGTGTGTGTGTTTGTGTGTGTGTTTGTGTGTGTACGTGCGTGCGTGCGTGCGTGCGTGCGTGCGTGCGTGTGTGTGTGCTTGTGTGGTTGTGTTTGTCTGTGTGTGTGGTGCCCATCCGCGGGGAGCCCCACGCGTGAAGAACCAAGAGTGCTTGGAGCACTCGCGAGTGCAACCCCAAGCCTGTGAACCTGCACGAGTAATGACACCCATTTGTGTTGTGGAATCCCATTTGCGTGGGCAGTCGTGCGCGTGTGTCTGCGTGTTTGTGTGTGTGGGTGTGTGTGTGTGTGCGTGTGCGTGCGCGTGCGTGCGTGCTTGCGTGTGTGTGTGTGTGTGTCTGTGTGTGTGCGCGTGAATGTGTGTGTGTGTATGTTCGTAGGTGTGTGTTGTATGTGAGGATTGTAAAGCCGCGCGTGCGGAACTCAGTGTTCAAGCCATGGCTTCCTGGGAGCCTCGTTTCGGTGCTGCCAGGCAGCCAGCTGCACGTGTGTGGAACCCAGTGCGTGTGGGAACCAGTGCGTGGGGAATTCCGTGAGCTCGTGTGCGTGTGGTACCACGTGCTCACATCATAGCGGAGTGTGGACAGCCGTGTGGCGTCGACGTGCCGCCCCAACACACAAAGCCAGTCGGTTGAATCCCAGGCAGGGGATGTACATGTAATCTGTAACCGCTGCTGGAGAGTGATGTTCACGAGCAGGGCAGCCCGAGACAGCAGCACACTACAAGACATGTTACTACGTGGGTAAAAGATGAGAGTGGGAATTTTGTCCGCAGCCTAATTGTCAAGCGGCAGGCACACTGACATAACATGGTATGACAGGGGATACGAAGACGCGCTGGTAGTTCCTTCTCGGTGGTACCACATATCGTATGTACACATGCACGCAGAAGGAGGATTGAGAGATACTGGGGAAATGAGCAAGAAAACCAAGCTACGAAACTCTGGCAACAGTCTGACTGCATATTTAAATACTTCCTGGCCCCAGAGATTCCCTAGCTCAGCTCCCAAGAAGAACCCGAATTCCAGCCCTGAGGCATGCTGAATTTCTTCTGTGGCCTGCGGGCACAAATCTGCAACTCAACGCATTTTGTTCTGCCAGCCTCCGCCGGCCTTCCGCCGGATTCCACCGAGGAAGAGACGACAACGACTCGATCTCTCGACAACGATGCTTTTTTTGATGCCTCATGTTTCGCCGCGCCGTTTGTTCTCGACGCGCTCAAGTCGACTGCGCCGGCACAGCGGCAAACCCACGACAGGTCCTGCGCGCCGCGCCCCAAGCAGACGACGCCGGCACCGCGGCAAATCCCAAGGAAAACGCACCGAACCCGAGGCGGCGTTTGCAACATGCCCAAATATGCGACGTCCATATTTGTTCAATACGGGGTCCCGGGAAGTCCTGACCGTTTCCCAGGGACCAATTCTTCGTCCTGGGCCGTGTTGACGGTGCTGAGGGCCCGCAGGGGCCCCGAGAGGCCTCAAACGGCCAAGAACCGCCGTCCTGACTGTTGTCAGGACGCGAGCCTGCCTGAGTGTCCCGCTCTGGCCCAGTAGGGAGGAGGAGGAGGAGGAGGAGCAGGAGGAGGAGGAGGAGGAGGAGGAGGAGGAGCAGGAGGAGCAGGAGGAGGAGGAGGAGGAGGAGGAGGAGGAGCAGGAGGAGGAGGAGGAGGGAGGGGGAGGAGGGAGGAGGAGGAGCAGGAGGAGCAGGAGGAGGAGGAGGAGGAGCGAGGAGGAGGGAGGAGTGTCCCGCGGAGCTCCACGCAGGAGGGGCGGAGCGCGCCTTCTTCTGAGCGCCCGCAGCGCGGTACAGCCACGTGATGAGGTCCTGAGGCCGCCGCGGGCGGGCGGGCGGCGGGCCGCCGGCACCCTCCAGTCTTGCATCGAAGAGCGCAGCTCCCAAAAGTTCACGAATACAGTCGGGGCGTTGACCTAAGGAACCCTAAATAAGGAACGAGGCCCCTTTATTCCATGAGTTAAACTTCGATTTCCTGTCGAAAACATAAGGAAAGCCTGAGGCAAGCTGTGAAACACTTAAGGAACGCGGAGCCCCTTCCCAACGAAAAGGGTTCCTTCTTCAGGGCCCCGACTGTACGAACATGTGAGCGGCAATCCCAACAAAAAGTCTCCCGCGAGATGGCATGGCGACCTTACGCGGTGGTGTTCGCGGGCGGCCAGCGCGGTACGCTACGTCTGAAGCGAGGCGCTTACGCGCGACCTTACGCGAGCAGCTTACGCCCCGTTTTTTTTTTGCGAGGCTCAACTTCCCCGTGTCTACGAACATGTTAACTCACATGTTGTACGAACATGTCAAATTTGTGGTAACATCTCACTTATGTAGTCGACGTCCTGCTCGAAAGATTAGCGGCATCTCATAAGAGGGGTCCTTGGAGATAGGGTCGGAGAATCGCGCCGCATCGGGAATGTCGGCGACGTCGGCGTGGAGAAAATCTGGCTCCACATCGAGCCGCATCGGCGATGCATCGGCGATGCGGCGCGATCCTCCGACTCATCTGCTCCGACCCCATCTGGGAGGCCTAGATTCATAACTCATGCTGGGAAACCTCGACCCAGAATCGGCGATACGGCGCCGCTAGATCGACGAGAGGCTATCGACAGAGAAGCTGCATGCTCCAGGCTACCGGGCCCCTATCGGCGATGAGTGGGCGATCGGGGGCAGATGCAGTCCCCCCTGACCCTATCCCCCTCAAACATTTCTACTGATCATCCTCCCTCCCTTCCTCCCTCCTCGCATTGGGACATAATTTCTGGGAGGCCTTCGTGACTAATTGAGCGGACTCCCCAAGAGCTGCATTCAAATTCATGCTGGCCTTTCTCCGCTTTACCGGCCATGGCATCAACCCTATCCCTAAGACTGACACGCTCAGAGGCGATGGCAATCGTAAGGATGCGCCGCCCCTCAGAGACAGAGGGAGTCCTTACTCGAGAGCGGCCAAGAGGGGGGTGTCCAAGAGGGGGGGGGGGGGGGGGGGGGCAAATCATGACCGGCGGCATGTGCGCGGCCCAGCGGGGGGGCCATGGAACGTAGCGAAATAAGAAGGGGCGCCATGAAATCTGGGGACATATCAAGGCCCACGCCATGATATCCACCCCTCCTAGTCATCACCCCCCTCTTTGCCGCCCCCGACTTACGATCGGCATCAAGTGATGGCAATCACAGCGACGGGGAGATGCTCCAGGCTGGCGAGGGCTTGGGGGGCAGCCAGCTGGACGCCCGCGCGCGCGCCTCCGCGCCTCCCTGCTCGCTCGGGAAGGGGGCTCCTTCGGAGCGCCCATCGGGGGGGTCTCTGGGGACCAGCTTTCGGGAACCCAGATCCCCAGATTGACGAACGAGCAACACACACCCATACCCATAGGGGGGTCGTTGGGAGGAGGACTGGCTATGGGTATGGGTGCGGGTTGTCGGACCCTGGGGAACGCTCCCGCTCGAGCGGGGACCCCCATCCGACAACGCGCACCCATAGCTCTCTCCGACCCGCCTATGGGTATGGGTGTGTGCTGTTGGTTCGTCACAGATCCCAGCGTGGACCCCCCCCGAGGTTCTCTACCCTAAAACAGGGCTAGGATCGGGATAAATTGCTCCAGAGCGTTCCGGAGCGCTCTCAGAGCGTTCCGGAACGCTCTGGAGCGGCCGCGGCGCCCAGTACATCCTCCTAACCCGCCGATTCTCAGAGATTTCGAAAAATCCCGATCCGATTTTGTCCCGATCTTCGCGTCGTTCTCTACCCCTTCCCCCCCGGGACCAGCTGTCCGTCCCGAGCCGCCACTTCGCGGCCCGAGGGCCTGGCGAGGGCCCCGGGAGCCCGGCCATGGCAGGACGCCTCCCGTCGCCAGGCTTGCCGCAGCGAGAGGGAGGCGGGGGGGGACCGAGGGCACGGACGACCGACCACCCGTGCGGGCAGCAGGCCGGGCCTGCCTGAGACCAGGCGGGTGAGCTCCATAGACCCTGCAGTGTGGGGAGCCACGCGCGCGGCACACAACAACAAAAAAATTGGGCGAGATGGAGGAAGGGAGGAGGGGAGGTGTTGTCGGAGTCGTCAGGGTAGGGGGCGGGGAAGGGGCAGGGCCTTTTCAGGGGGCGTCGTCGCGGGGCTCGGAGAAGCGCCATGGGCTTGGGGAGGAAACCCTCGGGGCGGACAGGGGCTCGAAGGGCCCTTGGGCCCCAGACGACCTCGGGGGGGGGGAGGGGGCTCGGGGGAGGGAGGGGGGCTCCTTGCGGGACGCAGCAAGCCATGCTCGTCCCGTGCACCCTTTTCGGAGGCGCCAGTACGAACCGGACAGGCTACGCATCTTGCGGCCTGTCGCTGCCCAGGCGGCCTGGCCAGACTGCGTTCGCCACCCCAGCGTAGACCACGAGAGTTCGCCCCGGGGGGCCGACGCACACGCAGCGCAAGTACAGATGGTTGGGCGATGCCGATCCAAACACTCTCGAGCGGGGTGGGGGTGGGCTCGAGGGGGGGCCAAGGTATCGGCACAGGCATGCGATGTCTGGATGCTTGTCAGTACGGGGTCCCCTTCCCCTGGACCCGTTCGTCATCCAATGCATCTTTTTGACAATCCCAAGGCCCAGCGGGGGCCCCCAGAGGCCCACAAGGTCAATTACCTCCCGTCCTGATCACCTCACGACCCGAGCATGTCTGGGGGAGTACGAATCCATGACGAGGTCAAAATCGTGTGAGGATAAATCGAAAATCTTTGAGATCCAGCGGTTCTGGGGGATCTCTCGGGGACCGCGGCCTTCTCGGCTCTGAGAGCATTCCTGAACGTTCTGGAACGGATTTACCCTTGTCCTAACCCTGTCTGACACAAGGGGGTGGAGGGAGGGGGGAAAGGGTGCTTAGAAGGCTGCTTCTTAGAAGGCGCCGTCCTTACATTTACAGGTGAGGCCCGCGCCGTCTGAAAGGCAGGGTGGTTTCGAACAAATCCTCCTCTTTCTCGCCGCCCCCTCTGCGCGCGGCTGCGAGTACAGAGTGTCGGATGGTCACGCCGACTCGTCGATGCATGGGCGATGCATCGGCGACGCCCGCGCTGCATCGACGACGCCAGCGCGGAGAAAATCGGGCTCCACATCGAACCGCATCGCCGACGTATCGGCGATGCGGCGAGGAGGCCTAGAGCACTTCAAATCCTCAGACATGCTCGGGTCGCGAAGCGGACCTGCGGATGCCGAACTTGAAGATGTGCACCGCCGCATTGAAACAATCACGTCGCTGGGGGTCTGGGAATGACCGTGAGAATCTTGCGCCGACACCAGCAGCGACTGCGCAGCGCGACAGCACACAGGGATTTGCGGAAAGGGCGCAAGAATCATCACTGACCAGCATGCAAAACGTTTTCGACCAATGTGTGTCCCCTGCGCAGGGTCGCGCGGCCCGCTGCCAACAATGGGGCCTGCCCTGCACGGGATGTGCTTCGCCTAGATGGACGCGACCTAGCTCCGCCGCGTATCAGCGACAGCGAGTCGCCGACGGCCCAGAACACGAAGCCCGACGGTGTCTCACCGCTCCGGGCAGACGCGACTTCGACGCGGCCATAACAGGCGGGGGAACGCATTGCGAATGATGCGCTGTTCGAGGCATGGAACATTCGAGATCATGTAGCCACTGCCGTCGGGGACGTCGGGGACCCGTTCTACTCATCAATCCGTGGACTGCGCTGGACGCTCGAGCACCTCGGGGTCGCGCGCGATACCAACCGTGGACAGGCGCGAGCAGGGCCGGCGTCAGATTTCTGCTGGGCCACGTGGACGCAGCGCACCCTTATTCTTAACGCGGAGACATACACCGACGACGTGGCCGTCAGCATCGTGAACTTCTGGCACGCCAGAATGAAACATTTCTCCCGCCGTTGGCTTTGCAGCGACGGTGCGGCCATAGACTGGGCCGAAGAGGCCTGGCCATTCGTGGAACCTTCCTGCGGAACTTGGGCCCCCGCTCCGCATCCGCAGTGCCGCGCGTCCCCTCACTTCTCCTCCCCCCCGCTTCCCCTCCTCTCCTTCGCCCCTCCCCCTCCCCTGCTTGCCTCTGCATTCTGCTTGTCTCTTCTCGCCACGCCCCACACGTGGATCGCGCACCTTCCGCGGGTTCCACCTGCGGACCCGGAGGGAGGGTCCACGCGCGGCCCCTCCCGCCCATCCAGTACCCCCACGAAGGGAAGTCTTCAGCGGCGCCGTAGCGGGTACTCGCTGACGGGTGCTCTGGACAGCTGTGGAAGTTGCCACCCTGGGAGCCACGCTCGGTCACCTAGATGGACGGGCCCGCGGGGCTCCCAAGATGCCATCGCGGCGCAAGACAGTGCTCAAGCTTCGCGCCGGTCGCGCAGGCTCGGCGATGTGCTGGTGCTTGCGGAAGGCCCCTGGGGTCGCGGGGCGCTTCAGGAGGCCTGAGGGGGGGTCGCCCAGGCTCCGGTTCGGTGCCGTGGGACGCCGAGGAGGTCTGGGGCGTTCCTGGAGGAGGACGAGGACGAGGACGAGGACGAGGAGGAGGAGGAGGAGGAAGAGGAGGGGGAGGGGAGGATGAGGAGGAGGCGAGGACGAGGACGAGGAGGAGGAGGCACCACCAAATCGAGTTCGAGCGCGCCGAGCGGGGAAAAAGAGAGGCCGAAACAGACGGAAAAGGCGAGCACGCGCAACTCGTCGATGAAACGAAACCAGAGGACGACAGGGGCCACCTGGTAAGTAAAACGTCGAACGAATTACCGAAGGCGAAGCCAGAAGCAGGCTTCATCCGAGACCAGGAGTGGGCGAGGCTCGCCCCTCCATTTCCCCGAGATAGGATCTTTCCCCACCCCGAGGGCTTTTAGATAAGTAGAGTCCTTGCTGGATGCAAACCCTTGGCGCTCGCCCCACAGACGCGATCGAGGCGCGGAGGGCTGGCAGCGGGCGCCACAACAGCGGCAGAATGCAAGAGTGCCTCCAGCAAGGAGGATGACGTGCCCTCGGGCGCTACGCGAATCAACAGGGCCCTGAGCGGAGAGGGGGCGGTCGGGGGGGGCGGCATCACGGGCAACCCAGGACGCCCCAACCCGCGGGCCCCCAGAGGCCCTAGCCCTCTTGGGGGGCGGAGGCCCCCCAGAGCCGCCTAGGGAACCCTGCGCACTAGCAGGGGCGGGGGGGGCGCGCACAGCCCACCGAGGCGCCTTCGGGCGCGGGCCCCCAGAGGCCTCCTCATCAGAGCCGCTCCCCTTTCTAGTCCTCTCGCTCCTGGTGAGACGTGGGGAAATCGGGGAGGGGTCAGGATCGACCTGGACACTGGGAGCATCAGCCTGGGCCTGGACACGCGGGGCCTCTGGGAGCCATCCCGCACAGGCGTCAGCAAGGTCGAGATCCCGACGCTCCTCATCCGTTTGGAACCTCACCCTTTTAAACGCAAGGAGCCGCTCAGGGCCTTCTACCGCCGTAGGCTGGAGCTCATCGTCGCCCACCACCAGGTCGGCGCCCGAGGGATCCACAGGACCCCCAGGGGACGGGGTCGAGACTCCAAGCGGCCCGACCTGGCCATCACCCGCGGCGTCCCCTGACGTTGAGCTCGGGGCCCACAGGGCCGCAGCCTCGGCAACCCTACACGTGCGGAGCCTCAGGGCCCTCGCACTTTTGGCGGACAAGGCGTAGGCGGGGCAGCGGTCACACGCCCACTTTTGACCACGCCTCCTCACGAGGTGCGGGAACTCCACCACCGTCGGCGGCGTCGGCGCCCCCGCCCGCTGGCCGTCCTCGGCCGCTGCTCGCTTCGCCTTAGCAGCATCCCGCTCCAGGGCCCAGCGCTGTCGCAGCGCTAGGGGTCGCCGCCTCGGAATCTCCGCGCGGTCGGGCGGCGCGGTGCCGTCGAAAGTGACCCTGGAGGCGCTGGCAATCCAGGAGGCGACTTGCCTCGCTCGCGCCAGGGCCTGCGTGCACCTGTCCACTGCACCTCGAGGAAGGTCATGAAGGTGTCGGCCCCTCTTGGCTGCTTGGTCCGCCAAGTCGTTGCACCGCCTCTCCCAAGTGTCCTCCTTCGAGTGCCCCTTGACGTAGGTGACTCGGACAGGGGGCGGGGTACTGGAATCAGGCGCATGGAGGCCTCCATGGTCATCGATGTGGTGCCATATTTGTCTCCACAGGTCCACATTGTCTCGCCTGGGACTGCAGCACCAGCGGCGTCCACGGGCCAGGCCGTCGAGCAAGGGCAGGTAATCTGCGTGGATGTGGAGCGGGGCAATCCCAGTCGTGAGAACCTGCAGCACAGCGTGCAGCTCGGCGCGTGCCGAGGTCTGGCGAGGGCCAGGCAAAGCGCCAAACACAGCTCCCGAGTAGCTCGCGTCTCCCACAACCACGAAGCCCCAGCCTGCCCGTGCTGCACTATCCCAACGCACTAGCTTCTTGCACGAGCCGCCCGTGAATATGTAACCCGTGACGACAAATGGCTCAGCACACGCTCCACGATCGTAGTGCCATGCTCCAGCGTCGCATCTCGGGGGCAGCGCAGGCAGGAAGGAATTGGGAAAACGCAATGGAATACAGCAGGTCCCCAGGCACCGTGGCCAGGGCAGCGTCCAACGTACCTTCATCTACGGCTCGCTCACGCATGTCATCCAGGGTAGGACAGCACCAGTAGCGATGATGAAGAGTGCCCAGCGCATTCCAACACCGAAGACAATGTGGGTTTGCGGCGTTGGCGTACTGGTAGAGTCTCTGCTGCGAAAAAGTGGCCACCCAACACCGCCGTGCGTAGAGCAGCTCTCGCCAAGGGATCCAAGGAACATCTCTTGGCCTTCACCCCCTGCCTGCAACAACCCACGTAAAGGTGCTCGCCAGATACCTGCAGGATCTTTGTGAAGCGGCCCAGGTATTTCAGGCATAACGCCTGGCCGCTGCACCCGCTGCTCCCAACCAGCCACCTCGTAGCCCAGCAGAGCGAGCCACTGGACGACGGAGGGAGCGGTAACCCGAAGGTCGAGCACATCCAGTGCGAGTCAAAACGCTGTAACACGAGGAGCACTTCCAGCCTAGGTGCAGTACCAATCGCGAGAAAGCACCAGCGGGTCCTTTGACGAGCTTCCAGCTCGTGTGGGCGGGTGCAGACGCAATCTGAAAGTACTGAGTCCTCCAGGCAACCTGCATGGCATCAATTGAACATTCCTCGGACTGCATCATGAGCGCACAGTTGTAGATCGGGCCGACCACTGCGACACACTCGGGGTGCTGCGATGGAGAGCGGTCCAGCCGCACAGCAATCCAGTGACAGCCACCGCTCGGTATCGCGTCCCAACCATGCTTCACCGTTGCTGTCATCCTGCGTAGCACATGCGGGGCCGCCCCTAATACGCTCAGTCCGTAGGTGATGGCAGGGCCGACTGCTGCTCGAACAACCTTCTTGAACTTCGCCCCGAGCGCCTGCAAACGCTTGAAGTGTCGGGCCCTCTTGCCCACCTTGCGCATGCGCCTCCTCAGCACATGCCCATGGCAAGGTTTGCCTGCACCAACTTCCAGGCCCAGCACTTCAAGCCAGGGTTGTGGACGGAAGCCGCACTGCTTCAGTCTACCTGCCACCATGGTCGGCATCTGCTCGTCGGAACCTGCAAGCAAGGCCTTGGACTTCGCAATTTGGAGGCCCAGGTCTGCCAAAGACTCGCACAACAGCTTGATCACGTCGACCGACATCTGCTGGAGAAACTTGAGCTGCGCCTCGACCTGCAGGGTGAGGTCGTCAGCGAAGACGTCCAGCGACGACGAGAAACCTGCATCACTGTTGCCTTGGAGGGGGTGTACTGCGGCTACAAACTCGTCCATGGCAGGTAGCATGAGGAGCTGGACAAGGGCCACGGCGTATTTGCACCCAGGCAGCACGCCGTGGCCCACCACAACTGAGTAAGAGGTGGCCTGCAGCCACACCAGCCTCCGTGGCGCACGATACATGGCCAACGCGCATGACAGTAGCTGCCGAGGGAAGGCGTGCTTCTTGGCTGTCTGAACAAGGCGACGCCAGCAAATGCGATCAAAGCACTTCTCGATGTCCACGATGGCTACGACGACCCCTTTGTCGGAGGCCAAGGCCGCCTCAGCGCGAAGGAGGGCGCGAGCAGCCACATCCTGAGTAGTCTTGCCCGCCGCCAAGGCAAACAGGGGCCGTTCGTGATCTTGAAGCCATTGCCGAAGTTGGACGCCCCGCACTTGCGTCCAAACCCGATGCACCGCCTGCAGCAGCGCAATGGGTCGCCATCCTCCCTTGGGCTTGGCCAGAAGCACAATGTGGACGGCCATGAGCTGGGTCGGCCAGCGCTCCCAGTGCTCGGCCAGCCACATGATGTAGATCAGCAGGGCAAGGGTGGGGTCACTGAGGAGGCTGAAGGACCTGGGGCCAGCTTGTCCGCGCCCTGGCCCGCGTGCCACTTGAACTGCTTCGCGGCCCGCCGCACCTCGGCGATCTGAGGGGCGGGAAGGGCAGCTTTCGGGAGGCTCTGCAAAGCCCCCCGCAGGTCGGCCGCGTCGTCGAAATCTTCGATGTGCTGCATCTGATAATCGTCCAGACCTTGCCCAGCACCATTCACCTGCGCAAGCCGTAGCGCGCCAGATGCTGGCCCATCGGTCCATCTGGTCATCCGCAATGTGCTGCGCCGAAGATGTCGAACCACCGTGGCGATGGACCTGAACACGCGGCACTCCTGCAGGCTTGGTGAAAGAGAATAACGGCTTGATGCGGCCCGCCTCGCAGTTGGCAGCCCAAGCAGCGAACGCCCTTCTCCTGTCCCGCATAGCTGCCGTCTCCAGCCCCTCGGCGTGCACCCCAAGCCATGCGACCGCGGCCCGCGCGGCATCACGAGCAGCATCACGAAGGTCGGCCGAGGAAACATGTGGACAGCACTCAGCGGAGTAGGAGGCCCCACCAGGAGGGAAAAGGCCACCAACCTCGCAATCGATGTCCATGTGCCGCGCGCCACTCACGCTTCCCACGTCCGTAGACTGGCCTCCCAACTGTACCGACTCCGTCCCACCCATGGGTCTTTGTCGGTCCAGGGGCTCTGTGGGCGGGGCGGCACACGGCCTTGAAGAAGAAGACGAGGGCCTCGCCGATGTAGACAACGAGGCCGATGACGCCAAAGTAGCTGGCGGTGCCGAAGGGAAGGCCCGAGGGTAGGGGGGCGCGACGGCGTCGGCCCCAGGTGCTGCAGCGCCAGGACGACCACAACCATCGCGATGACCGATGAGAAGCTCAGGAGCAACAGGGGAAAAGGGTACCTCGCCAACCCCAAGTGCTAGAGCGCCAGGACGGCCAGCGGGTAGGGACGTGCAGGGCACATCGCCAGAGCCAAGCTTTCGCCTCTTAAGCGAAGGAGAATACGAGGGCCTCGTCGACGTAGAAACTGAGGCCGACGAAGTCAAAATGACTGGTGGTGCCGAGGGAGGGGCCCCGAGGGTAGGAGGGCGTGACGACGGCGGCCCCGGGTACTGCTGCGCCAGGACGACCACAACCATCACGATGCCCGTAGAAAACCTCAGGAGCACCAGGAGAAGGGGAGACCGCGCCAACCCCAGGTGCTAGTGCGCAAGGACGGCCAGCGGGTAGGTAGGTGCAGGACCCTCGCCAGAGCCAAGCTTGCGCCTCTTGACCACAGGAGTAGACACGGATGCCGAATTCGACGCAGCCGCTGACGTCGACGTCACCACAGTGGATGAGGCCCTGGAGAATGGGAGTGGGGAGGTGATCACGGCGGCCCCTGGTGCTGCTGCGCCAGGACGGGGGGCGTAATCACGATTTCTCAACTTCAGCACGCTGGGGGGACTCACACTGTCGCTGCCAGCCCCAACGGCCTCCACTGTAACCCCAGGGGATAGAAAAGAGAAAGGATCGGCATCAGCCCCAGGATGGCCAAAAGCCGGGGAAAGAGACGATGGGCTCGCCGTAGTCGCACCATAGGCCGTATACCGCTGGTCAGGGAGCCAGCGGTCGGAGGCAACCACGATGTCACGCACCACGGGGAATAGATTACGCAGAATCCGCACAACATGCTGGCTGCCGGTCCCCAGGTATGCCCGCTCCGCCGCAGGCGACGCCAATCTTTCCAATCGCCGAAGGAGCTGGTCATCATCATGATCCCCTCGAAGGAGGTCGTTCGCCGCCTGAGCCAGGCGCCGAACCCGTGGTGCATCAGGAACCGCTGCAGGGTGTGGTCCAGTAGGAGCACCGCCAGCTTGCCTCCACGCGTAGTCGACCTTGGCAGCACGGCCACGGTAGAGGTCGCCGTCCGTGTCGACGCAGTACCTCGCGAGCAGCTCATCCTCCGCGGCGTCCATGAAGGTGGCGTAGATGGAGTCCAAACGAACCTGCGCCTGCACAGCAGTGGCCTCCCCTCCCCGTGCCGCGTCTGCCTCGATGGTGTCCTGGTGGTCGACTGCCGCCGCAGGAATGCCGTCTTCGTCGGGCGCTGCCTTCGGGAAAGCCTTGGGGCCCGACAGCACCGGGAACTTGACGGCCTTGGCACGCGCATCGAGAGACACCTGCATGGGGTAGTGGGGCGCCGCAGGCCACCCTGGAACTGGCCTCGGCTGCGAGAGCGACCCAGCCAGCGACAGACTGGAGAGCCAGTAGTCGATGTTGGAGTAGTTCCCTTTCGCGCTCCTGCCTGTGCCTCCAGGCACGCGAGCAACCGTGGCGGCTGGGATGTAGCCCAAGAAACCATCAACACCCAGAGCGGACGGTTCGCAGTTGAAATCAGCTGCCAAGATGAAAGGCCTGTTCCACCCGCGCAGCGCCGTGGCAATGTCGAAGAGGCGCGCCGCATTGACCCCGGCAACCCACTTTCCCACTTCGAAGTAGGCAGTAAGCAATACCAACCCTCCTCTGATGCCGAAGTCGGCGTGGCAGGCGACAGGACAACTCGGTAGTAAGTCGAAAGAGTCTGGGACAACCGAAGTGCCAGGCATGGCCGTCACGCTGATGTGGCGTCTGATGAAGAGTCCGACCCCAGCGGACGGCCGCCCAGACACAAGTCGCCGACAAGGTGTGATGATAGCGCGCCACCCCTCGCGAGCTGCCCATCCCTGCGCACGCCGAAGCTCATCTCCATCAACACGGAGCTCCTGCGCCGCGACAACCTTCACCGAGGGGTCGCATTTCCCCAAAAAACTCACGGCACGTCCCCCACGACGAACCGTTGTAGGTAACCAGCACCACGTCCTTCCTGGCTGCGCGGCGTCTGCCCCGCTGCTCACATCTGGCCTGCGTTCTCCCAAGCTGCAGCTGCCGCTCCTGAGGGACGAAAAGCGGCTGACACTTTGGCTGCAGGCGCAAGGGGTGCCGCAGGAGCCGCTGCCTGGGCGGGGGCGGCGGCCGCTGGTGCTGCGGAGGTCGCGGAGGTGGCCTCCGCGTGCTGGCCAGCAGCATCGGGTGCCACCCCTGTGGCTGCGGCCTGCAGGGCCTGCGCAGCAGGGAAGGCCATGCCCATGGCCTGGACCTGCGCGTTGATCGACTCGAGGAGCGCGATCCCCTGGCCGTTATGCACCTGGGTGGGGTCCACGCTGAGCAACGTCTGCAGGCCGCACAGCGTGGTGGCCAAGCCCTGCAGGTCCACTCCGCTGGGGCCCGCCGCAGCCGCTGCCACGGCGCGAGTGGCCTGGGCGGCCTCCTGCTCCAGCACTTCGATCTCGCCGTCGATCGTGGTCTGCAGCTTGTGCGAAGTGGCGACGCGCTCCTCAGCCTCGATGAGGTCGGTACCCGACTTGGCCCTTCGCTCTCGAGCATCCGTGAGCTCGGCCTGCAGCTCGCGGAGGACGACGTCGGGCGGCTGCGCCTGCCTCTCAGCGAGCTCCAGGTCGGCGAGTTCGGCCTTGGCGGCGACGATGAGGGGGTGGTCCTCGGCGTACTGCAGCCCTTGCAGCGCCTTGAGCCCTTGTCTTGCCCGATCCACCGCTGTGGTGGCCGTACCAGCGGGCCGAGGACCACCAGCAGCACGATCGCCAGGAGCGCCCGAGCGGCGGCGCCTCCGAGCAGAAGTCGACCGCGGCGGGTGGGGTGCGGCCAGCACGGTCTCGGCCACACTTCCAGCACGTCTGACGGCTGCCGAAGTTGGTCCTGAAGCGACATGCCCGCGTGGCCACGCAGGCCCACTGGGGCTCGGCGGCGCCGCCTGGCGCGGCTCGCCACGGCGGCGTGGCCATGGGACCTGCCGGCGGACAGTCGCCGTGATGGCCCTACAGCAGCGCCCTGGCGGCGGCGAGGCGCAGCAGCCGCCGAGCGCTGGCTCGACGCCGCCGCAGCCGCCTATGCCAGGCAGGTGAGGGCGGCCGCTCACGGCGCACGCCGCCGCCGCCGCCGCCGCCGCTCGTGATTGCACCTCGCGCGCCCGAGGGGGGCGGGAGGCTGGGGGTTCGTGCGCACGGGCCGCCCCTGGCCTGCAGCGAGGCACCTGAGGAGGAGGAGGAGGAGGAGGAGGAGGAGGATGAGGAGGAGGGGGAGGACGAGGCTCTGGCGGGCTCGCCGAGTCATGGTGGGGTGGCGGTCTGGGCGGGCCTCGAAGGGCCTGGGGAAGCCGCGGGCGACTCGGAGGCAGCCCGTCGGCGGGGCCAAGGGGTCCTTTGGCGGCGGGGCGTGCTCGCCACGGGGTGCTGGCGGCGTGTCGCAGCGAGCCCTCCTGCGGAGGCGACCGCGAGAGGACGCCCGCAGACCCCCTCGGAAACCTCTGGAAAGCCAGATCCCCAAACTCACCCATTTGTTACTACAACATGTAAAACAACATTGGATGAGTTTTTGGATTAGTTGTTGAATCAGGTGTTTTCAGAATGGGTTTTTTGTGTGGATTTCGTTTCGGCGGCCCCCAGGGGGCAGATTTGGAATGAAACCTGGGGCGCCCCCGGGTGGGGGCTTTTGGATAAATCCCGGGGTGGCCCCAGGTAGGTCGTTGGATGAATCCTGGGGCCGCCCCCGGGGGAAGTTCTTGGATTCATTCCAGGGGTCCGCTGTCGGCCGTTGTGGTGGGCCGCTGCACGTGGTCGTGCTAGAGACCCCGCGCGCTGTGGCCCGAGCGCGGTGGACCGCGCGGCAGCCCGCACGTGGTCGCGCTCGAGTCCCCACGCATATCATCCTCGTCCTTCTTATCATCCTCCCTCGTCGTCCTCCTCCCTCATCGTTCTCATCCCCCTCGTCCTCCCCCTCCTTCGGCCTCCTCCCTCCTCGTCCTCCCCGTCCTGATCCGTCGTCGGCCTCCGTCCTCCTCGTCCTCCTCCGTCGTCGTCGTCCTCCCTCCTAGTCCTACTCGTCCTCCTCCTCCCCGGTCGTCCGTCCCCCTCGTCCTCCTCCTCCTCCTCCTTCCCTCCCTCGTGGAGTTTTCCCGGGACTTGTGCGGCACACGTGGGCCCTCATCCTCACATCTCTCACGCGTCCCTCCTGCTGCTCCTCCTCCCTCCCTCCTCCGCCGTGAAGATTGTAAGCGCATGCTCGGCATCCGTTGGACCCCATGTTCCTCCCTCCTCTTCCTTTGTTCCCTCTGGGACGCTGTGCGGACGTGTTCGGCATGAGTCCCACGTGATGGTTCCCCCCCTTCCTCCTCCCTCCTATTCATCCTCCCCCTCTGCCCCTCTCGGTCGATTTTGCAATGTTTCGCCATTTGGTGGACCTCCTCATCCTGCTCCCTCCTCCTGCTTCCTCTCCCGCGAAGTTTTCTCGACATGTTCTGGGGTGCTCGAGTTCAGCGGGGGTCCCCGAGCCCGTTCTCGAGAAATGCCAAGCAGTGCCAAGCAATGCCAAGCTACGCGAAGCACTGCAAAGAGCTGCTAAGCAGCGGCAACCACTGCGAAGCCTAGGGGGCGCCAGACTTTGGCGCGATCCTTTTCGCAACTAGAAGCCATGGCATTGCGAACGCGAGGCCAGCGCGACGCGCGGGCTGGGACCATTGAAGAGGTCATCTCCGAGAGACCTTGAGAAGATCCCAGAAACTACAACTCAACAACAACAATATGTTATGTTTTACTCACGGCTCCTGGTCAGAGCTGAGCAAGACACCTGGACACCCAAGCTGAAGCCTTCTTGGCGAACATAGCTGGCGATCTTGACCAAGGATGTACATCGGGTACCAAGGACAAGCAGGTGTCCTTGGATGGCTATTCATCCCTTCGATCTGGTTCAACTGTGCACCCAAACATTATGTGTTGTCTTGTTTTTGTTTGCACGCGGCATCCCGAAGTGCCGACCTTCCCCTGGATCAACTTGTCATCCTGAACTTTTATTTCACCGCCCCGGGCCTGGCGACGACCCCCAGAGCCTGGAGAAACAAAAACAACAAACCTCTCTCCGCCTTGGCTGCCCCGACAAGCAACACGCAATATGTAGCGCATTGATGCGGAACTCAACGCGCAGACTGAAAACGCAGGTCTCACGCGATGCTTTCGCCAAAGCGTGGGCCAATACTTACTCTGAGCCAACACGCAGCGTATCGGCACGGACGTTTTGAACACGGCGCGCGTTGCGCACCAAAACGGGAGCATCGAGGCAGCTAAGCTCGCCGTGCCTTTTTTCCCGACGCGAAGAGGGTCTGGGAACCGCGGCGGCAGCCGGACCAGGCTCGGCCATCAGCAGCGGCGGCAGCCGCTCGAGCGGCAACGGCAGCAGCTTCCTCGTTGAGCTTGACATCGCCCCCGTCGATGTCCAGCGCCTGGGCCTTCGTGTAGGAAGCCTCGCGCCCGTGGACCAGAACACTGACGCCAGCACCCCACCTGCGGCCTCGCGGGGCTCAGCGTCGACCGGCAAGTCCGGCGTGGGCTTCTGCGTGGCACGCGCTGCGGCCCCCGATGGGCCGTAGCGCAGCGTGCATGGCGGGCCGCAGGTGGGATGGTGTCGCCTGTTTCTCGGTCGACCCATCGCGCGCACCGCGGCGCAGGGCGCAGGCGGCAGGCCCAGCCGCGGGAAGAGAAGAGAGGCGCACACCCTGCGGGAGACTGGGCGGCCCCTCGCCTGGCGTGGCGGATCTCGGGAGGGGCGGCCTCGGCGTGGATCCTCGTCTTCGGCCAGGGTCTCGGGCCCGCGGGTGGCTCGACCGAGGCATCTCCTGTCGTCCAGGCACGGCCGAGCAGCCCCTTCCCCCAGGAATCAACTCCTGGGAGACCTTCGCAAGACAGATGATGGGGGCTGCTAAGCCCGAGTAGGGGGCACCTGGACCGGACCAGCCCAGATCAAGCCCAAGAGTAAGCGGGATCAAGCTGGACCAAGCGGGAGTGGCCCAGATCAGGCGGGATTAGCTGGAAAAGGCTGGTTGCTGACCACGAGTATATCAGCGCCGATGCTGACTTGTAGCCTCCCACGGGATGCATTCGACAGTCAGGAACTTTCGCGTCGCGGCGGCGCCCCGGCGACAGGCTGCGCCCGGCGAGCGGATAGCGTGTCGCTCCGATCCGCGGGGCGGGAGGCTGGGAAGAGCTCAGGACGTCGGTGCCTTTGGACCAGGGCGTGGTCAGCGTGTTGCGCCGAAGCGATGTGTGGCAGGACCGGCGACGCGACGCGCCAAGCAAACGTGCCCGACCGTGTCTCCTCCAGCACAGACGGCTTTTCCATGTCGGCACATCCCTCACAGCAGATTCGCTCTCCCCGAAGGCTCCGACCCGAAAACCCAAACACTCGGGAGCCGTCAGAAAACAAACTCACACAAACACAACATGGACAAATACGGCACCGAAGACAGCCCCCCATTCGTAGTCGTTACATACGGTGGAGGGAAACAGTTAATGGACACTCTCCCTTCCCCCAAATTCAAAGTTGGCACGCGCGGACGAGACTGCGGTCGACGTGGAGAGCACCAACACACCAACACCCTACTTGACATGTGAAGGGAGGAACAAGAAACGCGTGCCGTGGACGCGAACCGTCAGAAATGCGAGAGGATATTTGTCGAGAGGTGGCCACGCTCGAATCCCCCTTGGGAGGGGGAAGAGCCACGAGGGAGAACGATGAGACAAGTCATGAGGACAACGACGACGACGACGACGACGACGACGACGACGACGACGGCGACGGTGGCGAGAACGTCAATGACGCCCGACCACTGATCTGAGGACTAGGTCGCTGGGGAGCCCAAGAACGACGGCACGTGACGACGGCGACAGAACAGACGAAGGAGGAGGCCTCCGAGGGCCCAAAGCGGCCAAGAACTCACAAGATCCTTCACCCTGCAGAGGAGCCCAGGGACCCACCCGTCGCTTGATCGGGGACCCGCTGGGACGATCCTTTCCAATGTTGGACTCGCCGTCGCTCGGACGTCCCTTCCCCTGTGCATGCTTCGGTGTCGTGCGTGCCCGATGGCCGAAGATGCTCCTCGAAAGTCCTCGCTGGGAAAAAAATGCACACGTCCGAGCGATGCCAAGTGGACGGCTGGGAAGAACAAAAACTGGGGATCAAAAGAATACCCATGACGCGCCGCCCCGGGAAACCATCAGCGTTCCACTGCTGGAGAGATGCCAGGCCTCTGGGCAACGAAAGGGAAGGAGGGACCACGCCGACGAGCTCCCAGCGGCCGCGCGCCATTGATACTTCGTCTCCCCTCCCCCAGATCCCGCCACGAGGCTCCCCAGAGGTCTGGATCCCTTCCCCGGGAACGTCTCGTCATCCCGAGTCGTTCTTTGACGGTCCTGGAGCCTGGTGAGGGCCCCCAGAGGCCGACAATAGCGGAACTGTCCGTCGATATGTCTGCGTGAAGATAGAAGCTGACCTCTTGCACCTCTGTGTACAAAACAAACAATTCAAACACAATGAACAAAACCAGAAAGTATCTGTCGTGAAAAATGTCCCGGGGCCCGGTGAGGGTCCCAAGGGCCAAGCATGAATCAAAAATCATCGTCCCGCGAAATTCTCCAACGACGAGAGGTCTGGGGAAGGAGGACATCGTCTGGATGCTCTTCGCGGCCTGTGGCGTAAAGCATGGAGAAAAAAAGCAAGCACCACCACAAGCACCAACAACAATAACAGCAGCAGCAGCAACAACAGCAACAATAACAACAGCAGCAGCAACATCAGCAACAGCAACAACAACAGCAGCAACAACAACCACGGCACCAACAGCAAACACACCACCACCACCGCCGCCACCACCATCACCACCACCACCATCACCACCATCACCACCTACTACTACTACTACTACTACTACTACTACTACTACTACTACTACTACTACGACAGCAACAAGAACAACACCAACCACTACATACACCAACAAGAGAAACCAACACCAACTGCAGCAACCTCAACAGCAACCACGACAACAACAACTGCAACAACAGCAGCAGCAACCACGTTAAGGCGGTTCGCTCTGATACGCGCGCGTGTCAACCAGCATGTGCTCCCAAGACCCTGGATACTCGCCCCCTTCGTCTTCGATCTTACCCCCTTGGGGGTATATCTAAGTCATACCTGCAACGTGTATTTCGTGCAGCCCCTAAGGCAGGGGAAGAGAGGACGATGGAAGGAAGGGACAGAGGGGAGGGACGAGGATGGAGCACGAGATAGAGAGAGTAGCAGGAGAGGTCTAGAAACAGAAAACACGTGGCATAATCAAACGGGCAGATCGGGCGTGTAGACCCTAACAGGCGGGTCGGGAAGGCGGGCCCAGGCGGCCAGGTCGAGCAGGCGGGTTGCTGAAGCGTGGGTCCTGCATGAGTCGTGAGGAAGTCTCGAGCGATAGCGCGATTCCCAAATACATCGTCAGGAGATCTACAGGGAGAGCGTGGTTCCTGAGTGTCGAGGGCGCGGCGTCTGAATAAATGGCGAGATGTCCCGCGCCACAGCGCGATTCCGATGTAAATGGTGATGAGATCCCGCGCGAGAGCGCGCCTTTGGAATGAATTGTGAAGAAGTATTCGGCGGGAGTCCTTATTGTTATGACTCCGGGGCCAGGGGCCCAATTCTGAAACCCAAGACGTTCCCTGATAAAAGCTGGGTGCGAGCCCCGGGAAGGGCATTTTAACTTAAAAAGACACCATGTGCCCCTCAGGGGGGATCAACAATACTTACTTTTCCGATAATGAGAATTCAACAACAGCAACAACAACAACAACAACGACGACAACGTTAACAACCACAACCACAACCACAATCACAACCACAACCACAACCGCAACAACACCACCACCACCAACACCAGCAACAGCCAGAAACACGACAACACCTCCGGCGAGCTTCCTCCGCGACGCAGACGAACGCCAGGGCTCCGCCTCCCTCCCGAGAGCGACGGCGACGGCGGCGACGCCGCCCCGGGCCGCTGCCGCCGCCGCCGCCAGAGGGCCGTGCCGGGCGGAGGCGCGAGCGCGGCGGACACCTGGCGCGGCCGCGCCGGGGGCCCCCCGCCGCCCTCGCCGCCGACGCCGCCGCAGACGCTCGAGTAGGCCAGCCAACGCTCGAGTACCGTCGGGGCGTTGACCTAAGGAACCCTAAATAAGGAACGAGGCCCCTTCTCTCCATAGATTAAACTTCGACTTCCCGTCGAAGACATAAGGAAGACCTGCGGCCAGCTGCGAAACACTTAAGGAACGCGGAGCCCCTCCCTAACCAAAAGGGTTCCTTCTTCAGGGCCCCGACTGTAGGCTAGGGGGATTAGGCTCCAGCGGGGGGCTACTATAGGCCAGATTGGGCCGCGGATGGAGCGGGACACGGGGCTAAGCGGGAGCAAGCCGGATGGAGCCAGATTTCGGACCAGGGAAAAGTCCGAATTTGATCTCCCAGGAGTTGCATCCGAAAAGAGGGGGTCGACTACAGAATTGATTCACCCCAGAAATATGTTTTCGTCGAATACGCGAAGAAGCCTTGAAGGTTCGTCGACCTAAGGGGCATTCTACGCATGTGTTGCACATCCAGCGAACAAGCAAGTTTGGGGTAAAGCAATTCTGCAACCGATACCTTACTCGAAACGCCGCCGCCGTCGACCCAGACCCCCTCGCGTCGTGGGAAAAGCACGACGCAACAGGGTTTGGCTATCTTCAGCCTCTCGGGGCCCTTGCTGGGCTCCGGGGCCGTTCAAAGACAGCTCAGGGTGAGAAACCGGCCCCAGGGAGTGGGTCGAGACCTTCGAGGGCTTACGTCATAAAAAACATGGCGTTGGGGGTATGTGCTCGCTACGCGCTATCACCTTCGCGCTCTCGAGCCTTCGCGCCGCCCCCTTGGACAAAGGCAGCCGCTCTTCGAGCAGGGGATCGACTACAGCTTTGCCCCATCCGTCGGAGGTACGGAAAAGTCGAGGAATTCCCCGTAGATCTACGGAGCATTCTTCGCATGTGTCGCAGATTCGACAACAATTGCAAGTTCAGGGTGAATGTATGTGGGGCGTGTCCCCCTACAGGGGGATTTTCGACGAACAAATAGAAATATTCCAAAAGTACTCCAGAAAGGACAGCAAATACTCAAACAATGGTCCCCTGACTATTTTTGGACTAGTTTTTGACTATGTTTGAATATTTCTACTATTTTTCGTCGAAGATCGCCCTGCAGGGGGACAGGCCCGACTGCAGGGTAAGCCAGCTCTCTGCAATCCATCCCCGGCCCGACTGGAGCACGGCAGCCGCTCTGGCCCGGGCCGCGCCGCGCAGGGCGCGGTCCTCTCCGCGCCCCCGCGGGCCCCCCCCCCCCCCGCCCCTCGCCGCCCGCCCCCCGCCTCGCCCGCGCCGCGGCCCCCCGGGCCGCACCCCGCCGCCGCCCCCTCCCTCCCCGGGCATCCGACGCGCTGCGACGCTGCGATCTGCGCAGAGGAGGACCAGAAGGCCTCTGAGAGGCCGCGCGGGCCTCTGAGCGGCTCCCTGGCTTTGAGAGAGGCGCCACGGCCGGCGCAGCGGCGTCGTGATCTGCGCAGGGACTCGGAGGGCTTCGAGGCCCTCTGAGAAGCTCCCTGCGCTCTTCAAAGCGCCCCCGCCTTCCCCGAGGGCCGCCCCCCCTTCGCGCCGCCCCATTGCACGCGCCGCCGTGTGCCGAAAAGAAAAGGTCGAGGAGAAGACGGTCCGCGCGCTCGGCGTCTCGCAGCTGAAGGTCGAGCTCGCCGCGCGCGGCTGCTGCGAGGACCTTACTGGGGCTAGCGAGGCCCATACCCCGACTTCAAGTTGTTTGTTCCCAACCATCCTGTGGTGTTGGGTTCTCGTTTTGAAGAGACGGTCCCCGCGTCCTCCTCTCCTCTCCTCCTCTCCTCCTCTCCTCTTCTCCTCCTCCCCCTCCTCCTCCCTCCTCCCCCTCCTCCCTGCGTTTCACCCACCCAGTACAGCGCTTCGTAGCCCCATAGGGAGCCCCACCGAAGGCCCCAGTGCTGCCGCCCGCATGCGTCACGCACACCCAATTCGGCACACCCCTCACACGTTTCGTGGCCCCATAGGGAGCCCCGCCGAAAGCCCCAGTGCTGCCGCCCGCATGCGTCACGCACACCCAATTCGGCACACCCCTCACACGTTCGTGGCCCCATGGGGAGCTCCGCCGAAGGCCCCAGTGCTGCCGCCCGCATGCGTCACGCACACGCAATTCGGCACACCCCTCACACGTTTCGTGGCCCCATAGGGAGCCCCGCCGAAGGCCCCAGTGCTGCCGCCCGCATGCGTCACGCACACCCAATTCGGCACACCCCTCACACGTTTCGTGGCCCCATAGGGAGCTCCGCCGAAGGCCCCAATGCGGAGCACACCCTTCACACGCTTCGTGGCCCCATAGGGAGCTCCACCGAAGGCCCCAGTGTTGCCGCCCGCATGCGTCACGCACACCCAATTCGGCACACCCCTCACAAGTTTCGTGGCCCCATAGGGAGCCCCACCGAAGGCCCCAGTGCTGCCGCCCACGGGGAGTTCCACTCAAGATGAAACCCGCAGCTGCGGTACTGACAACTGCATATGGTTGGGTTCTTCGCCAGGCTAATTTTTGTTGCTGTGTTTGTTAATGACGAGAGCCCCAAAAGGTCTGGACCCGTTTCCCGGGACCGGCGTTTTCACCCGGAGTCGTTCTTTGGCGGCCCCGAGGCCGCAGAAAACGGGCCCCCAGAGGCTGAATGAATATGGCGAAAGACTGCCCGCCGTGATTCTCGCTTGTGTTCCTGACTCGAGGGGGTCTGTGGGAAGGAAGACCTCGCCTGGATGCTCCTCGCGGCCTGCGGCACGCCGCAACGTCTCAGCGAGGGCGCGCTCGATGGCAAGCCCCGTCCGGCGAAGGGAGGAAGAAGAGGTGGAGGAGGGGGAGGAGTAGGAGTAGGAGGAGGAGGAGGAGGAGGAGGAGGAGGAGGAGGAGGAGGAGGAGGAGGAGGAGGAGGAGGAGGAGGACTAAGAAAAATAATACTGAGACGGCCAGGGCGCCCAGGCCCCCCCTGGGCAGGGTGCCGGGCTCGCCCCCCCGGCGGCAACGGCGGCCACGGCGGAAGCGGATATGGGCCGTGGCCCCGGCCATGGGATCCACGCCTCCCCCCCTCGGCCCTGCCGCCCGCCGGCGCCCTCGCCACCGAGCCCCAAAACAGCCGCGCGGCCGCCCTGGGCCCCCCGCTGCCTCGCCCGGCGGTGCGTTCGCCGCGCCGCCCTGGGCCCACCCGAGCTCCGTCGGCGCCCGTGGCCCCTCCCCAGTCCCAACACGGTGCGCCCCCCCCGGATCCCCCCCCCGTTCGGTTGCAACTTATGGAAGCCTCTCATACCATATTGCTGGCTCTGGCGAGTCGACACTCGTCGACGTACATCGCCCATACATCGGCGCTAATCGACGCTAGATCTGTGCTACCTCATCGTCTACCAAACGCTGGTCGCGGCTAGTGCACGCTACAAACGGAATTGCCAAGGTATACAAGGCTCCCATGATTTGCCAACGGGCCTCCATAGCCCCACGGGTGGCCAAAGCCACGCCGATATCAACCTTCGCCTCCCAGGGGAAGGGGAGGCAGGATGAAGAGGAGGAGGGAGGAGGGGAGGAGGAGGAGGAGGAGGAGGAGGAGGAGGAGGAGGAGGGAGGAGGAGGAGAGCGAGGAGGAGGAGGGAGAGGAGGAGGAGGAGAGGAGGGAGGAGGAGGAGGAGGAGGAGGAGGAGCATGAGCAGGAGCAGGAGCAGGAGCAGGAGGAGGAGGATGAGGAGGAGGAGGAGGAGGGAGGAGGAGGAGGAGGAGGATGAGGAGGAGGAGGAGGAGGGCGCGCCGACTAAGGGGTCGTCCGCGGGAACGAACAACCCTAGGCTGGCAAGAGAGGGCACGCGGGAGACAGCAGGGCGCGCCTGACGCGTCAACGCTGCCCACGTGCAGGAGGAGGAGGAGGCGGAGGAGGAGAGCGAGGAGGAGGAGGAGAGCGAGGAGGAGGAGGAGAGCGAGGAGGAGGAGGAGGAGGAGGAGGAGGAGGAGGAGGAGGAGGAGGAGGAGGAGGAGGAATCACCCCCCGAGCCCCAGGGGCGCCCAAGATCGGGGCGCGCCAAGCTCGGCCCGAGGCAAGTGCGCGGACGCGGGGGTGGACACGGGGGGCCAGGGGACGTGCCCTGGCGGCGCGCTGAGGCAGGCTGAGGCCGAGGCAGGCTGAGGCCGAGGCAGGCTGAGGCTGAGGCAGGCTGAGGCTGAGGCAGGCTGAGGCTGAGGCCGAGGCAGGCTAAGGCTGAGGCTGAGGCAGGCTGAGGCTGAGGCCGAGGAAGGCTGAGGCTGAGGCTGAGGCAAGCCGAGGCAGGCTGAGGCTGAGGCTGAAACTGAGGCAGGCAGGGCCGCCGCGAGGGGGTGGGGCGCCAAAGACGTGTGCGGGGGGGCCTCCTGGGAACAAACAAAAATTCCCAACCCTCCTGTGGTGTTTGGGTCTGCGTTCTGAAGAGACGGCCCCCGAGTTCCTCCTCTCCTCACCTCACCTCCTCCTCCTCCCCTCCCTCCTCCCTCCGCGCGTTACCCCCCTCACTTTAGCACACCACTTACACGTTTCGTTCCCCCATAGGGAGCCCCACCGAAGGTACCAGTGGGACCGCCCGCATGCGTCACGAACCACACGATACAGCGCTTCGTGGCCCCATAGGGAGCTCCACGGACGGCCCCAGTGGGACCGCCCGCATGCGTCACGCACCACCCAGTACAGCGCTCCGTGGCCCCATAGGGAGCTCCACCGAAGGCCCCACCAGAACCGCCCGCATGCGTCACGCACCACCCAGTACAGCGATTCGTGGCCCCATAGGGAGCTCCACCGAAGGTCCACTGGGACCGCCCGCGTGCGTCACGCACAACCCAGTACAGCACTTCGTGCCCCTATAAGGAGCTCCACCGAAGATCCCCGAGGCACCGCCCGCATGCGTCACGCACCACCCAGCACGGCGCTTCGTGGCCCCATAGGGAGCTCCACCGACGGCCCCAGTGGGACCGCCCGCGTGCGTCACGCACCACCCAATACAGCGATCCGTGCCCCCATATGGAGCTCCACCGAAGGTCCCTGTGGGACCGCCCGCATGCGTCACGCACCACCCAATGCAACGCTTCGTGACCCCATACGGAGCTCCACAGACGGCCCCAGTGGCACCGCCCGTATGCGTCACGCACCACCCAGTACAACGTGTCGTGCCCCTATATGGAACTTCACCGACGGCCCCAGCGGGACCGCGCGCATGCGTCCCGCACACCCAGTACAGTGTTTCGTCGTCCCATAGGGAGCTCCACAGACGACGGTCCCAGTGGCACCGCACACATGCGCCACGCACCACCCACTACAGCGCTTCGTGGCCCCATAAGGGGCCCCACCGAAGGTCCCACTGGGACCGTCCGCATGCGTCGCCCCCCACCCAGTACAGCGTTTCGTGGCCCCATAAGGAGCTCCACCGAAGGTCTCAGTGGGACCACCCTCATGCGTCCCGCACACCCAGTACAGCGTGTCTTGGCCCCATAAAGAGCCCCACGGAAAGTCCCAGTGGGACCGCCCGCATGCGCCCCGCACACCCAATACAGCGCTTCGTGGCCCCATCGGGGGCCCCACCGAAGGTCCCACTGGGACAGTCCGCATGCGCTGCCCCCACCCAGTACAGCGCTTCGTGGCCCCATACGGAGCCCCAACCGAAGGTCTCAGTGGGACCACCCTCATGCGCCCCGCACACCCAGTACAACGTTTCGTGGCCCCATAGGGAGCCCCACCGAAGGTCCCAATGGGACCGCCCGCATGCGCCCCGCACACCCAGTACAGCGTTTCGTGTCCCCATAGAGAGCCCCACTGATCCGTGGCCCAATAGAGAGCTCCACCGAAGGCCCCACTGACAAAGTCAACATGCGTTCCCCCCATCCAGCACAACGTTTCGTGGCCATGGGGAGCCCCACCGAAGGTCCCAGTGGCAAAGTCCGCATGCGCCCCCCCCCCACCCAGCATAATGTTTCGTGCCCCTATATGGAGCTCCACAGAAGGTCCCAGTGGCAAAGTCCGCATGCGCCCCCCCCACCCAGCACAACGTCTCGTGGCCCATGGGGAGCTCCACCCAAGGCCCCAGTGGCAAAGTCCGCATGTGTCTCCCCCACCCAGCACAACGTTTCGTGGCCCATAGGGACCTCCACTGGAGGCCCCAGTGGCAAGTCCGCATGCGTCTCCCCCACCCAGTGCATCATGTCGTGGCCGATAGGGAGCTCCACCGAAGGCCCCAGTGGCAAACTGCGCATGCGTCTCCCCCACCCAGCGCAGCGTTTCGTGGCCCCATGGGGAGCTCCACCGAATACGATACCCAGAATTGCGGTATTCACAACTACATATGGTTGGGCCCTTCGCCAGGCTAATACTACTTGGTCGTTCAAAAGTGTGTGTGTGTGTGTGTGTGTGTTTGTATGTGGCATCCCAATGCAAATGTGACACGCTGTTCTGTTTAAAGCAACTGGAACATACTCCCCTTGTCTGCGGACGAATTTGAACTGAAGGGTTTATGCCAATGAATGACCATTGTTTGAACATGGACGGGAATAGTTTGAGTGGAAGTCCAGTCTGGAAGCGAGACAGGCATACTCCTCCCGAGCATGGCCCAGAAGGCATCTCGCCACCCCGCCCCCGGCCGCCCCCCGAGCCCCCAGGGGGTGAGGCCTCGGGGGCGGGCAGCCGTGGAACGACCTCAACAGGGCTTCTGCTGTTCCCGTTCTGCTCTCGGCTCCTCCGCCTCGTCCTCCATCCGCCCTTGCTGCGAAACGAGGTCGGAACGAAGGCGGTCCACGAAAGAGAGGGAGGAGGAGGAGGAGGAGGAGGAGGAGGAGGAGGAGGAGGAGGAGGAGGAGGAGGAGGAGGAGGGAGGAGGAGGAGGAGGAGGAGGAGGAGGAGAAGGAGGAGGAGGAGGAGGAGGAGGAGTAGGAGGAACCCCACGGAAATCGTGCCCACACACCCACCGGCCCCGCGGGCCCGGCCGCTCGGGCGCGCCCCCTGGTGTGGGACACGCGGGCGGTCTGCTCGCGGCGAGGCCCCGCTCGGCACGCCCCCCACGCGACCGCGCGCCCACGGGGTCGCGCCCTGGAGTGGGCGCCGCGGCCTTCTCGGAGCCCCCCCGGAAGCCCTCTGAGAGCGTTGCGGAACGCTCTGGAAGGGATTCGTCCTCGTCGCAGCCCCACCCGATCATTGTAAGGATGTGCTCGCCGCTTGGCAGGAGGTGTTCGGGCCGGGGGGCTCGAGCGGATCGGAGGAATCGCGACGGCCCCGTCCTCCCCGCTCTGCAAGGAAGGCCTCCCTCCTCCTTCTTACCACGTCAGCCCGGCTTGAGATCCACGGCCGAACCCTGGCCACGGCAGCCAGCGAACAGAGGAAGCACACGAGCGCACGCAGCAGCAGGCCAAACCGCGCGCCAAGAGAGAGGTGTCATCCAGAGGGGGCGGGAAACGCAGAGAAACCCAGATGGGCGGGCGCTGCGGGCCCAGGGGCGCCTGGCTTCGCGCCTCGCGCTGCGCGCAGCGCGAATATGACTTCGCGCTCTCGCGCCGTCCCCCGAGGGGAGAAGAGGAGGATGAAGAGGAATCGGAGCCGCACGCGAAGCGCCAAGCGCGAAGCACTTCGCGCCCTCGAGGGCGCCCTGGTGCTCTGGGGAGAGGGAGGTACCCGTGATGCAAGCTCTCCTCCGCCTCCTCATCGTGCTCTCTGCCCGGCACTCGAGCGCCTCCTCCCACGGGTAGAGGTCGCTCTTGCTCTTGCCGACGGCCTTGAGGAAAGGCTCCTGCGGTGTCGCGGCCCGCGCCGAAGCGCGGTCACAGGGAACATCACGCCGCGACATCGACGTCGCCCTCGGCTACACCCAGGTGGCCGAGTTCGTTGCCAACCCGACTCGGCACATGGCGTGCCCATGGACGCAGCCAAGCATTCACACTCCCTTCACGCATGCGACCTCCTACTCCTAAGCACGAGGTCATGGGACATGGTCAAATGTATTCCTCCTGCGAATGTTTTACCATCCCCTGGACACGTAAACACACAAATCAAGATCGGCAATCCAATTCATCAAAACCTGCGCTCCGTAAGCGATGTTGTGTGTGCCCTCCCAAACCCTCCAATGCTTTGGAGTCGCAGGCGTGACGGGTAAGAGAGAGAGAGAGAGAGAGAAAGGAAGGAGGGAGAAACGAGGTGCGACGCGAAATCGGCCTCGCTGTGGTGCGCGCTCCGTTTGCGCTTTCCCCGAGCCGTGCTGCCAGTAAAAGGCTCCTCCTGCTTGTCTGCTTCGGCTACATGCAAGAGCCGCGCCGTTCGTTCTTGACTCGCCCGAGTGGACGACGCCAACACCACGGCAAACCCACGACGAACCCTGCGTCTGGCGCCCTCCCCAAGACGCAAGCCGGCGCCGCGGCAAACCCGCGGCAAACTCTGCGTCCGAGGCGTCGCTTGCCGCGGAGGCCGCGGCGCCCTCCCCAAGACGCGAGGCGGCGCGTCGGAAAAGACGGTGGGGCGACACATCTGGCCTAACAGACCAATCCTGGCATCCACTGGTCACCCTCTGTTGGGACAACAAAAAACGACACCGCTTCTCCCTGGACCTCTCCCGGGGTGCATTCTGACAATAAAACTTCGATGCGAATCCAGCGGTGGTGACAAAGGCCTCCCACGAGGCCCATAACACCGAAAATGAGGCAGTGGTGTATGTATGTATGCATGCATGCATGAGTTTATGTGCATGTGCATGTATGTATATGTCTATATGTGTGTATGTATGTATGTATGTATGTATGTATGTATGTATGTATGTATGTATGTATGTATGTATGTATGTATGTATGTATGTATGTATGTATGTATGTATGTGTGTATGTCTGTATGCATGCATGCATGCATGCATGCATGCATGTACATGTATGTATGCATGTGTGCATGTATGTCTGTATGTCTGTGCGTTAGTATGTATGTACGTGTGTGTATGTATGCATGAGTGTATGTGTCCTCCTCCTCCTCCCTCCGTCCTCCTCCTCCTCCTCCTCCTCCTCCTTCCTCCTCCTCCTCCTCCTCCTCCTCCTCCTCCTCCCCCTCCTCCCCCCCCCTCCCCCTCCTCCTCCTCCTCCTCCACGTCCTCTTCCTCCTCCTCCTCCCTTTTCATCTCCGTCCTTCTCCTCATCCGTGTCCTCCC